>JAMXBD010001145.1:0-467962 GCA_024138025.1 Combretum micranthum | reverse complement strand
TGGAACTCACTAAGCTAGCGTAGCTTACACCCCCAAAATTTCTTCCTAATGCAGTTCCCGTACTTATGGTTGCGTCCTCGGACCTAGCCAAATCAGGTAATGAGAGACCAAGAGTCATCTCCCTAGAAGTTCACCATTGGTTTGTATAGTTTTCAATAATGAACCTAGAAGGATCAATGGTTAGCAAAGAGGATAATACTTAATCTTATGTGTAGCAAGGGAATGCCTTTTAATGCTTTGTAACTAATCCTGTGATATCTGTGGTTTATATTTTTATGCTTATCCTATCAAATTGAACTATCTATCTCTAATGGTTTATGTATTCTATTGTCATGAGGGGACACCTTGCATACTAACATAAGACTTCTGAATGCCTGTGGTAGTGATTCTTAAGTCTTGATTAGCATGTGGCGGAATGTTACGTTTAAGGTACCCTTTGGGGCGTGACACTCTGAAACTACCCAAAAACAATGAACTCAAGATGATTAATTGACCCATGAATATCATAAGGTTAGTCCAATTTCAAAGTTGAAATGAACTATAAAGTAAGCATCCTATATGCAAGCTCTTAAATAGCAAACAATCTTTCCTAAGGTCTAGAAGATAAGAGATTCCTATCTTTTTGAGTCATCCTATACTTCTCAATTAAAACCCAATCAATATAAATGTTTGGAAGTAAAGGTTTCTTGGCCAATTCAATGAACTTCTTCCTTTGATGTTCATTTAGGTGAGGTGGGGTTGAAGTGCCCTTGAACAGGAACTTAAAGAAACATCGGATCTTGGCCGTTTTACCTTCTTTTTAGCAACATGCTTAATCACCATCTATATTCAGAAATACCTAATTATACTAGCATAATTCTAAACAAGAGCACCATAGACTAATATGTATGTTAGGCAATAAAGTTCAAGCACCAAACCAGCTCAACAATAACATACATGTATTCTAACTCCTAAAATAGAGAAGAACACGAGGAAATAGAAGTCCCATGTAAACCTCATGTAAATCTAGCACTAAAGGAATAAGGCTCATGTTTCAAACTTCACAACTAAAGCACGATGGGTATGGAAGCTATTTTCAATCAAAGATTTAGGAGTTTCACTTCAAGTATAGCAATTTTAAGGTTAAAAGATAAATCAAGAAAAGAGCTTTAATCAATTTTTCGGAACTCGAAAAATTCAGTTAAGGCGGATCATGAAAAATCATACATTGCTTCAACTATCATCTTTCAAACTTTATATATATACTATTTTGAACTTAACTAAGCCATGTATAACACAGAAATCAAAAAGCCCCATTTTTTTCCCCTGAAAGCCTAAATCAGATCATGCATAAATGACAACCAACAAGAATAACCCATGAAGAATAAGTTAATGGAAAGAGATTGTAAAGATCAAAACTTGATTTCATAGTGTTGGTGATAATTTTCATGATTGATTTAGACAATATGAGTGAAAGAAAGTGTTTTTGTTTGAGAGTGTTTTATGAAATAAAGAGGAAGAGAGAAAAAACATGACAAAATAAAAGAATCGTTTTTCTTAGAACCAGCATTTATTTGACTAGAAACACAGGGTATACATGATAAATTGTTTCACATTGTGCTTCAATCTGTATATAAATACTAAAACCTGCTCTTAAACTCACGACTAAAGCACGTGTGTTACTAATCTAATGTGCTTCTTACTATGTATAGTATGTAAAACAATCTTATAGGAATAAGACATGTGCACGAGAGATCATATCATGTCGTGCTTCATACTGATCTAACTGATCTAATATCATGAGTAAAGCTCGACTGAAACATAAGTTGGCATATTTTATTGTGTTTCTATCTGTTTATTTTACACACGCTCACCTAGAAAAACACGATATAAACACGAGTGGACATTTTCTACCGTGTTTTTTACTGTCCTCAATAGATAAATTTGCTTTTAAAAACATGAAAAGTACATGAGTAAATTCTTTCCATCATGTTTCTTTCTATTTTAACATGAAAATGAAATCTAGAAAAACATAACACAAACACGACCATGGCTATTACACCATGCTTCTTTTTGCTCTCTATAGAACCACTAAGATTTGGAAACACCATTGAAACACAACAAAATGTACCCCCTCATGCTTCTTTTGGTAAGACATTAGTTTCAAAACTTGAGTGTAGCATGAAGGTTACACAATATAAGCTATCTAATCGTGTTTCTTTCTGTATTTCATATTCAGAAAGATTCTTCTATGTTAGTGCTCATTTTCCATAAAATGTATTCAGAGTCAATATATATGTATAAAAAGAACACAAAAAGATTAAAAAAAAATTTACAAGTTAGACATGAGTTGTCTCCCAAGTAGTGCTCTTTTAATGTCATCAGCTTGACATAAAATTAAATATTTTTAATTAGAGATGAAATGAAGTTGAAACTCCTCTTTGAGAGAGTTCACTGTCATCTTCTAAATATAATTTTTACAAGTGACCATTTACTTCAAAGCTTCTCAAAGTTGGGTGTTCTACTTCTATAGTTTCATAAGGAAAAACCTTAGTTACTATAAAAGTCCAGACTACCTTGATTTAAGTTTTCTAGGAAATAATTTAAATCTAAAATTATTTAATAAAACTTTATCACCTTCCTTGGACTGCTTTATTCTACCATCATAGTATCTTTTATTTCTTTCTTTATAGAGCCTTGAACTTTCATATGCCAATTGACTTATCTCATAGAGTTCATTTAATTGGTGCAATCTTTTCTTCTTAGTTCCATCTAGATCAAAATTCATTTGTTTGATTGTCCAATAAGCTTTATGTTCTAACTCAGCTGGTAAATGGCATGATTTTCCATAGACTAACTTATAGGGTATTGTTCGTAAGGAAATCTTAAAGGTCGTTCTATAGGCCCATAAAGCATCTTCTAACTTATTCAACCAATCCCTTCTATGAAGTGGCATTGATTTTTCAAGGATTCTCTTTAATTATCTATTTGATAATTCCACTTGACCACTGGTTTGAGGATGATATGGAGTAGCTAGTCTATGAGTTACTTTGTATCTTCTCAAAACTTTTTCCATTTAGGAATTACAGAAATGAGTCCTTTTGTCACTTGTAATTGCTTTAGGTGTTCCAAACCTTGGAAAAAGTCTTTTTAGGAACTTAGTGACTACCCTAGAATCATTTGTAGGCAAGGCCTCAACTTCTACCCATTTAGAAACATAGTCTATAGCCACTAGAATATATTGGTTCCCATCACATTTAGGAAAAGGTCTCATAAGGTGAATTCCCCATACATCAAATATTTCACACTCTAATATAAAGTTCTAAGGCATCTCATCCTTTCGAGATATATTTCCTATTCTTTGACACCAGCCACATTTGACACTAAAGGCTTGTGCATCCTTAAACAAAGTTGGCCAATAAGAAACCACATTCAATAACTTTTTGTGTAGTCTTATTAGCATTATAATGACCCCCAGTCAAACTAGAATGACAATGATCTAAATCCTCTATCCTCCATCCTTTGGACCAAGATACACATCTCCTCATAACTTGATCAGCACAAATCCGAAAAAGGTATGGATCATCCTAGATATAATACTTAAAATCAAAGAGAAACTTTTTCTTTTGATGGGTATTAAACTCCTTAGGAATTATTCTAGTAACTAAGTAGTTATCCATATCTACAAACCAGGGAGTGTCATCAAATTGCTCATTCATCCTCAAAACAGCATAAAGTTTCTCCTTAGGAAAGTGATCTTATATTTCAGCTTCATCTCAGTGATCTAAATCAGGATTTTCTAACCTAGAAAGGTGGTCAACAGCAAGATCCTCTACTCTTTTCTTATCTCTCATCTCTAGATCAAATTCTTGTAATAGAAGAATTCACCTTGTAAGCCTTGGAAAATTTTAGTAAATAATTCTAAAATAAACATCGAAGTTAAACTCTAAAAATGACTCCAAATTAAAACCGAACTTTGACTAGTCCTAAATCAAGAACGAACCTAGAAATTTCTTAATCTTGAGAAAATAAGATTCCTTGAAAATAAAATAAGAACTCAATGGTCTTCAAATTCAAAACCATTGCATACGACAAATTCCATACTTAACTCTGAATTGTAAAATCGGGTAATATAGAACCCAAAAACAAATTATTAAAAAGTAAATAACGATAAACCTTCGAAAATAAAACTCAATTCAAGAATTCCGAAAATGTTGAGTAATATTATATACTTACAAAAATAAAATTTAAAATAAATTTCTAAAATTAAATATGTTGTATAAACATAAAACATCAGTTTCCAAATTGGCAAAGATCTAAACTGGAAAATCACCCGGGAACCCTAAGTGGAATACAGTAGTTTAAGTCCAGCAATTTTGTGCTCTTAGCCCTAGAGGCCGAGGTGTGGTTTAAGTGTGTAGAATAGCTCGTAGTAATATAAATTCGCTTAAAAATATCAGATTGGTAAATTTTTTACCTATTTCGAACCTGTTCGGATACAGACTTCGAAAAGCATGTCCCGGAGCTCGAGATATCAAAAATATACCATTAATACCGTTAGACTCGTATTTTCATAAGGATTTTTAAAATATCCGTTTTATAATTTTTCGATAACTAGAATTATCTGATTTTGCGATTTTATTCATATTTCATTACTACCAGTAATTAATTAGTTTTGTGTACTATTCACTACTATTCATTACATAATTTTATTATTCTTATAAATCCTTATATTTTTAGATAATATTTTATATATCCTAGAAAATTTCGTTTTCCAAAATTTAGTTCGTTTCGGGTTTTTACGGGATCAATTTCTGTTTAAGACCCGATACTAAAAATAAAATAAATTAATTTAATAATTGGAAAATATTTGAAAAATATTTTTCTTTTCATAAAATATTTTTTTAAAATCTTTCGGGTTATAAAAATATCATTTATAGCTCATATTTGTGTATTTTGATCATACTGGTAACTTATTTGATAATTCACTAAAATAAATTAATTAATTATCTTATTTTAATTATGAAAATCTGCTACAAATATTTGGAATGAATTTTCTATTTATTTTTATTTTATTTTATTAAGAAAGTACTCTTACAACCCATACCTTCAAATATACCTTTCACACATCACTTCTTTTTCACTTCAATCTTTCTACACTTCATTATATCACTTCATGGTAGATTTTGACTTCTTTTTGCTGCCTTTTGTCCCTTGAAATGCCCCCAATTTGATTAAATAAACCTATTTTAATCCTTCTTCAAGAAGCTACACTCACACATTAATTACACATTACATTTTTAAGTCAAAAGCTAACTAAATTCCCTCTCTCTCTCCTCTCTATATTCACGACAGCTATAGGGGATTAGTGGCTGGCCATTTCTTCTTTTTTTTCACTTCATTAAAGTGTCTTTAAGTCATTTTATCTCTCTCTCTCTCATTTACACCTTCAACCATTTACCATTCTTTATCTTTTTCTCTCTATTTTTCCTCTCTCTCTCTCTCTCTCTTCATTTCCTCTTGTTCTTACGTGAAAACCTTGCTGCCCCTATTCCTTATTTGAGCTTCCATACATATTTCTTCAAGATCCTTTAATAAAACTATTGTCCAAAGCTTCCATAGATGATATAGGTAAAGTATAGTGAGAGTTTCATGCATCAAATGACCTTCCATAAGCTTAAAAGCTAAGGATGATGGTGCCAAAATGAAACACTCCTCTTATCTATGAGTACTCTCTTGTAATATTATTATTTTCTTGCGAGAATTACGAATTTGATAGTTTGTATAAGATAGTTTGAATTAGTTAAGTGATGAAATACTTATTAGGGTATTTCTTCCTTTTTAGGTGACCCCAAAATTGACGATTCCCTACCACTGGATTACTTTTACTAAAGGACCGGTGATCCAATGGCCGAGTGAGCCTTCCTCTTATTTTGTTACCTTATTTGTGCTTGTAGCTAGTTGCATTAGAATTATAGGGACAAGATGAAAACCGATATGAATGGGGATGGGATAAATGATGAGACTTTGATGTATGTATGCCAAAAAAATACTAAAGCATATCGAAACCATGATCCGATTGGATAACTGCACAGTTCATATTATTTCTGTTTATATGTATGATATTGGTTGGTCACTTTAAAGAATGTATGAATGATTTGACCTGAGAAAAAAATTAAATTGGTCATGCATCGCATCGAACATGTTGCATTTGGCAGCGTGCTACTCCTACACAGGTCGATCGATATGGTCCAAGGACTCGTTTGGATAATGAAACCCGATATCAGAGCTCATTCATAGGGAACTAAGGCACACCGGGGATACATTCCATGTATGAGCCTAGCCAAGTCGAGTACTATAAGCCAGGAGGCTCGAGGACTAGTAGCAGTCGTGTAGACTTCAATACCATCCTTAGCTCAAGATACGGAGGGCGTAAATCCGTTCTGTGTATGGGTTCTGGATACCCATACATAATTGTCTGCTCATGTGTTTGTTCATGCATAGCATATGGATGATTTATAACTTATTTGTTATGATACGGAATTAAGGGAATTCTCACTAAGCTAGTGTAGTTTATACCCCAATAGATGTTTAAATGAACAGGTTATCTCAAGAATGCTAAGTGGGGACCAAGATGGTTAGAGCCAAATATGACTTCCGGATTCCTGCAGGAAGTAAAATGCTTAAAGATATTAGCTAGGTTTTGTGAATTGCTTTGTAATAGTTCTATGTAGTGAAATCTTTTGATGAAATGAAATTGAAGTATAGTTATTTGTATTTGAAGTATAGTGAATTGTATTTCCTTTACATTGTTACTCAAGTTGTATCAATATAAAATGTATCACTCCGATGTGTCTCCTCATGTGTTAAATGTCTTGTACATAGTATGGAAGCCTTCATGTGACTAAGGCGGTCATTCCTAGACTTTAATATTGTGTACGGCGGACTGCCACTTTTAGGGTACCCTTTAGGGCGTGACACACTTAATTAGTCTAGGTTTAGCATCCGATTTATTAAGTAAATATTTTAAAGCTGAATGGTTAGTGTATACTATTGTTTTAGATAAGATTAAATATGGTCTGAACTTATCAAAAGCAAAGACCATAACTAGTAGCCCTTTTTTCTGTTGTTGTGTAATTTGCTTATGCTTCATTTAGAATTTTACTAGCATAATAAATTGGTTGGAAATGCCTTTTTTTCCTTTTTCCTAACACAACACCTATGGCATAATCACTAGCATCACACATTAGTTCAAAGGGCCTATTCCAATCCAGTGCCACCATTACTGGGGCATTAGTCAATTTAGTTTTCAAGAAGTTAAAAGCCTTAACACATTCATCATTAAACTCAAAATTAACTTCCTTTTCAAGAAATTGTTCAAGAGGCCTAGCTATTTTTGAAAAATCTTTTATAAAACTTCGGTAGAAACCAGCATGTCCTAGAAAACTTCTAATAGCCTTAAATGAAGAGGGAGGTGGCAGCTTAGATATGGTCTCAATCTTAGCTAAGTTGACTTCTATTCCCTTATGAGATATCTTATGGCCATGTACTATTCCCTCTTATACCATGAAATGGCACTTTTCTTTGTTGAGCACAAGATTGGTTTCTTCACATCCTTTAAGTACCTTTTTTTTTTTCTAAATTCTCTAAGCACAAATCAAAAGAATCACCAAAAATTGAGAAATCATCCATAAAAACCTCCATTCCATCCTCTATTAATCCCTAAAATAAAGCAAGTAGACAACGTTGGAATGTGGCTAGAGGATTACACAATCCAAATGGCATTCTTCTATGGGCAAAAGTACCAAAAGGATATGTAAAAGTAGTTTTCTCCTAGTCCTCAAGTGCTATCGGGATTTGGATATAACTTGACATCCCATCTAAGAAACAATAATAAAGATGCCTTGCTAATCTTTTATGCATTTGGTTAATAAAGGGAAGGAGGAAATGGTCTTTTCTAGTAGTCGAATTAAACTTTTTATAATCAATACAAACTCTTCATCTTGTGATAGGTCTCATAGGAATTAATTCATTTTTCTCATTAGGACCTACTACCATTCCTCCCTCTTTAGGTACCACCTGCATCGGACTTACCCAAGGGCTATTTGACAGAGGATAGATTATACCAGCATCTAACAATTTTATCACTTCCTTTTTGACAACTTCTCTCATATTGGGATTAATTCTTCTTTAGGGTTATACAACTAGTTTTAAACCTTCATCTAATCTAATCTTATGTGTACAAAAAGAAAGATTGATCCCTTTGATATCATCTCATTTCCAAGCAATTGCTTGGTTGTGCTTTTTAAGAACTCCTCATAATTCATCTTTTTGTTTTTCAGATAAATTAGTAGCAATAATCACAGGCAATTTAGAATCACTCTCTAAAAATGCATATTCCAAATAATTAGTCAAAGGTTTTAGTTCTAAGAGTGGTAGATCTTCAATAGATGGTTTAGCAATCATCATATCATCCCTGTTGATTTTTTGAAATTCATCTTTATTAAGTACTTGTTTTCTATCATTGAGTTGTTCTAGCAGTTGCAAACTTTCATAATTAGTTATGTCATCATTATCATCAATGTTTAAAGTTATTTCAAGAGGATCTTTACATAAAAATTCTAATAGACAAGATTCAATAGTAAAATCAACTAAATCCATAGAAAAACATGAATCATCATGGCTTATTGAATCCTTCATAGTAACAGGTATATTAACTATTACATTCTCTTCGCCAACTCTTAAGATTAATTTCCCATCTACTACATCTATAATAGCCCTGATAGTTGCTAAAAAAGGTCGCCCAAATATTAGGGGAACATGAACATCCTTGTCCATATCCAAAATAACAAAATCTACAAGGAAGATGAAGTTCGTCACTTTAACTAGGACATCATCAATAACTCCTCTAGGATATTTAATAGATTTATCAGCTAATTGTAGGCTCATGTAGATGGGGAGACGATCTCCTAATCCTAGTTTTTTAAATAGGTTATAACGTACTAAATTAATACTATCCCCTAAGTCAGTTAAGGCTTTTTGTACGTCCAAATCTCGAATGAACATGGAATAGTAAAGCTACTTGGGTCCTTTAGCTTTTTAGGAATTCTATTTTGAAGAATGGCGAATACTCCTCACTAAGCGTGACATGAGAGAGATCCTCTAACTTCTTTTTGTTAGAGAGGAGATCCTTTAAGAACTTGGTATATCAAGGCATATGTGCAAGAGCTTCAACAAATGGTAAGTTAACATGCAATTGTTTGAATAGGTCAAGAAATTTACCACGTTGATCTTCTTTACATTGGTTTTTAAGCTGTGATGCATAAGGAATTGGAGGCACATATTCTTTACATTTATAAGAGATGGGTTACTTTGCTTTTTCTTGTTCATTCTCTTTATCTGACTCATGAGCAGCCCTATCTTCCATCACCACTTCTTTGGATGCCTTCTCCTTTTGTTGTTGTTGTTAGAGTTCTTTCCTACTCCTTAAGGCCACCACTTATCTTGTTCTTTTAGGTTCATCTTTGTATTTTTAGGTACGGTAACTTAGTTTCTTTCGAAAAGCATCTTTGCTATCTGCCCCAATTGGTTTTCTAAGTTATGGATTGATGCTTCATGATTCCTCAAAGTAGCATTTTTCATTTGAATAAATAGTTGCATCATCTCCTCGAGAGTTGGTTTCTTCTCTTGAGGTGGCCTTTTTTAAATCCTATTGGAAATGGATTCATCCTTTGCATGTTTTTTACTCCCCATGAAAAGTTGGGATGATTTCTCTATCCCGATTGTATGTTTTACTATAGGGGTTATTTTGATTCCTTAGTAGATTGCCCAAGTAATCAACTTGATCATAATGCTCCAGAGCCTCTTGGTTTATATATGGGTGATCTAAAATGTCTCCTTATGGTTGCACAGTCAACCCTTTTACTTGATTTGTTAAGGCTTCCACCTTTGCTGCAAACAAGGAAATAATATCCACCTCATAAACTCCAGTTGCCTTCCTTTCTTTATTGCGCCAAACTGACCTTTGATAGCTATTTGTGGCCATATCTTCTAACAGTTGTAGGATTTGTTCCTGAGTTTTTTATTCAAGGTACCCCCTACAACTGTATCTATCATTTGTTGGGTTTCATAATTTAAACCATTGTAAAAGTTATGCACTTGCATACAAGGAGGTAACCTATGGTACGGAATTTCCTTAGAAGTTCCTTATGACCCTCCTACGTATCATATAACATCTTTGAATCCATTTAAGCATATGTGGAAATGTTAGATCTTAACTTCACTGTTTTTGAAGGAGGAAGTATTTTGCTAGAAACTTCTCCGCTAGCTTTTGCCAAGGGTTGATTGACCTTTGAAGAAGTGAGTTCAACTACTGTTTTGCTCTTCCTCACAGCAAAATGGGAAAAGCCTCAATCTAATGGCATCGTCACTTACTCCATTATTTTTAAACGTGTCACATATCTCCAAGAAGCTCTGTAGATGAGAGTTTGGGTCTTTATCTTGGAGACCTTCAAATTAGACACACTGCTGCAACATTTGAACTACATTTGGCTTGATTTCAAAGTTGTTTGTAGCAACTCTTGGTCGGTTTGTGCTTGAAGTTACTCCAGTTAAGTAGGACGTGCATAATCAAACATTGTCCTAATACCCCCATTTTGTCCTCCATTATTTCTAGTGGGGTTAAGCAACGGCGGATTTTCTTCCCCTTGTTCCTCCAATGTAGCAGACCTTGAAGGCTTCTCTTCAATTTTAAACAATGAGGACTCCAAAATTTGCTTTGTTATTTTCCAATGATTCCAAAGGGTGTCTTTTCGGGTTCCAGATCAAAATGAAGTAATCCAGACAATCAACTCCTTATCATAAACTACAAAAGCAAAAATGGAGTGTAAATCCCTTATCCAAGTTTCAAAACAGAAAGTTATATAGTAAATATCAAACAAAATTCAATAAAATAGAAAAATAAGTAGATTGATAGAGTTTTAAGCATTCCTAATAATGTGGATCCCCGGCAATGGTGATAAAAACTTGATTAATTGATTGATTAATCAATAATACCTTGTTCTAATCTTTCCTTTCAATTAATTTATAGGCAAGTATATCTATCATTCATAACATAGTTCATAAGAACAAGGTTATCCCATAAGGATAAAAATCTGTTAGTATTGATTTATCCTTCTATTATCTTTCCTTAAAAACATATTGAAAATTAACTATTATTACTATAACTATGGTTAATTCTTACTATTTTATTACGTCAATACATATCAACAATAAGGTATAAGAATTCAATATTATTCAAGTCATCTAAACAACAAATTCCCCATAAGATATGAGAATACTACTATAATCAATTTCTAATGATCATTCATGCCTATTTAATCTATAAAGATTCCTAATTATAGAATAGCATTTTTTTCAAGACTATTAATACCTGTTCTCTCAAATCTACCAATTAAAATGTCTTCTAATTAGTATAATTCAAGGATTGCATTATTGATCAATAAATCTTTACAAAAATCACTTAAAATGGAAGACTCATGTAATTCTATTTCTAATAATCTAAACAAGCCTTTCTTATTATGCAAGATCTATTTAAATATGCAATTTCTCAGCTAACCTACATGAAATCAGCATAGAATCAATATTTCGGATATATCAATCTATGAAACAATATAAAACTCATAATCAGGATTAAAAAAAAAAAACATGAACTTTCATTAAAAATACAATTAAGTACACAACATATAGTAATATCTTGGGTTATTGTTGTTTAGATGATAGATTCCTACTCCTCCATTTCAAAACCATCAATGACACTAATCATCTATTACAAAGCGACACTATAATGGAAGGAATACACCTTAAAAGAACAATCTTGAATAATCTTCTTGACCGACTTCTCTCTTCTTGTAGCTTGTTCTTGAAGACTCTAAAGACAATGTTTCTAATGTGGGAAATTAAAGATCTAATGAATCCTGTTTTTGTTTTTGACCCCTACCTATATATTTATACTTTTCAAATGTCTAATATATCCTTAAAATTCAAATAAACTCAAGTTCTTAAGATTTTTTTAAATGTTTGACCAAGTCTTCAAAAAATACACGAAACAAGCATAGTCATCTTCATCCAATCGTGCACCTTGCTATTACTTATAACTGTCAAATTCTTCACATATGATAAACAACACATCCTAAGCACGGGTTAATATATCTAGTCGTGCTCCTGATTGGATCTTTAACATCCTCCTTTCGCACAACAACATGACTGAAACACGGTGGAATGCAAAGCATTATGTACCTCTTTGATCTTGTAACGCACATAAACCTAGAATTTCATGAGTAAAACACAGGCTCTTATATCATGTCATGCTTCTTACTATTCTTCATCTTCATATTTTCATTAGAAGCACGATGGAAACACGAAATTCTATTCTTCAATTTACTTATCTTTTAAGGAGCACAATTTAAAGCATTTGATTGAGTTTCTTACTATCAATTTTATCTAGGGCATAATGAATTCTTGATGAGAGCCTTGATGAGAAACATAGTGAGATCTAAATCAACCATATTGAGTCGTGTTTCTCACTGTCTTCAGTTCTTCAATCAACACTACTTCCAATAGAACACGGAACAAACACGGCTTAATGTAATTAACGTGTTTCTCTCTATCTTTTGATTCTTCAAAAATAAGTTAAATCCAATAAGAGCATGGATGAAACACAACTACTATTTCTGATTGTGGTCTTCCCAATTTCTTTGACTTTTAACTAGATTTTGATTCAACTTTATCTACTTTATTCTAAAGCTCCTCAATCATCATTCACTTTTCAAAAACAACAGAAAATTAACCAAATTAAGTATCAAACCTTGGTAATAGTTCATAAAAATATGCATAATTTGCCCTATTAATACACATACTAAAACACATATATCAGTACCTATCTTGCTTATGTTTGTATTACTATTATACTAAATTTCGCCTCATTGTTTTCTTCTTTCCAGGTACAAATTTGATGATCGCTGAATTTATTTTATTTTGTATAAAGTCTAGATTTATTTTTTAAAACTTGTTTTTCTTTAAGATCCTAGTTGTGAAGCTCATGTGTTGTAATTTAAGCTTTAAAGCTTTATTTTACCATCATGAATAGGTATTATATGTATGAAATACCTAATGGAATGGTGTTTTATGAAGGTTAATCTACTCATGAGAGTAGCTTTTGAAATGTTTTTGTAAAATTTATTTTACTGCTACTATATCCAGTTGTTTTTGGAATCTAATTAAACAATTTCAGAATTTAGAAGTGGTTAGCAAATATTTGACATAAACAATTACTTTTAGGTTAGCCTATGCATATAATGCTTAAGTGTTATACATGACAATTGGATAAGCTTTGACCCTAGTTCGGGGCATGACACTAGGAGGAAGGACCAGAGGTTTTTGGAGACGGCGATTTCAAAATTAAAGATAGGAGAAAGTGGAAGCATTGTCTCAGATGAGTGAGGTAGTCGTAGAGAGGCGTTTCAGAGCTAGGTTTTGGTTTTGGCTCTAGTTTCAACACCTAAGGAAATGATTGAAGATGGTTTTGGTGTGATTTCCATTATAGATTAATTAGATTTCGTCATGTACTTTCCCATATTCCTTTCTCCTTTCAATTTTCAATTCAAACCCTACAAGCACAAACAACACAAAAACCAAAAAGAAAGAAAGAGAGAGATTCGAGTTTGAAGGAAATTGAAGGGAAGGGAAATGGCTATTAGAAAGAGAGAATTGAATGGTTTGAGTTAGGTCATAGTGGTGAGATGCTAGACATAGAGGAAGTAGAAAGAGAGAGTATAGAGAGAAGGTAAAGGGGAGAAAAAGAGTGAAACTTTTTTTTCGCTTTAGTTGATGGACATGTGTTCGACCACTGTTAGTTCACAAGTCCACGTAAGATAACATCGTTAACGATGTTAATAGGGATAGTGAAAAGGGGCACAAAAAGTTTAATTAAGTATTTAGGCAAAAAAAAAGTTTGATTAAGTATGAAATTGAACTTTTAAAATTGAAGATACTTAATCATCTATTTTGTCAAAGTTTAAGTACTAAAAGGGGATTTTCTTCCCACTTATAAATATAAAAGTTATCACGGCTTAGGTCGATTTCGAAATCAGACCCGAACTATCGGTTCACGGTTGCAATTTTGGTGGAACTAGAACCGAACCCGTAAAAGTTGGGCCAGTTCTCGGTTCTTAGGAACCTGAAATGCCCCAAATATTCACCAACCTAAGTTAGAAATGTTATAAATTGATAGTATAAGTGATAGAATTCAAACTTTAATTCAAATTTAATCGAGAAATTGAACTTAGATATTTTAGTTCAATAAATCGACCAAAGTAAACTATAGGGTATAATTAGATATATTGATAATTAAATTAATAAATAAATTTAACTGAAATTTGTTATTTCAAATATACCTATCAAATTATCTATTTGATTCAATTGCCTATTTAAATGAATTGAATTATTCAATTCTTTCCAACCATCCATTTGAACTCATTTTCCTACAATTTTCAAATGAATCAAATTTCTCAAGTTTAATTACCTAAATTTCTAAAAGGCCTAATTTAGCTACTTTAATCTAAATTTCATATTCTTCATCCCCATAAATGCTGAGTCTAACTATTTGTTTATAAATATCAGTTCTTAAGTCCGAACTTAAATTAAATATCAAATTTCTACAAATTAAATTCATAAATTAGATTTCTAATTCAATATATTAATTTCTATTCCCTAAACTCTCAAATTTCTTTCTAATTATTTTCAATACTTAATAATCATCTAAATGGTTTAACCCCGAAGCCCCTATCTATAAATATCTTTTATTATTTTTATCCTTATCATTTTCCTTCCTTTTTCATTTTTCTTCTTTTGTTGCCTTCTTTTCCTCCTTTCTTCTTCCCATCTCTTTCTCTTCTTCTTCTTCATTTTTCTTCTTCTCTAAAATCCAACCCTAAATCTCAATTTCAAAGAGATCATAGGAGAAACTGAAGATAGAAATCATGATAGGAGTTGGGAAATAAGCTTAGAGTCACTTCATGTAAGCCTCGAAAAATTTCAATAAATAATTTCAAGATGAACTTCGAAAATGAACCCTAAAAAATCACTCCAAATTAAAACCGAATTTCAACTAGTATAAAAACACGAGCGAATCCAGAAATTTCCAAAGCTTGAGAAAAATAAGAATCCTTAAAAATAAAATAAGAACTCAACATACTTCAATTCCAAAACCATTACGTACGACAAACTCTATACGTAACCCCGACTTATAAAAATGGGTAATATAGAACCCCAAAATCAAATTATTAAAAAGTAAATAATGATTAACTTTCGGAAATGAAACCCAATTCAAAAATTCCGAAAACATTAAAAGATATTAAATACTTACAAAAATAAAATTTAAAATAAATTTCTCAAATTAAATATGTTGTATAAACATAAATATCAATTTCCAAATTGGCAAAGGCCTAAACCGAAAAATCACCCGGAAACCCTAACCGGAATACAATAGTGTAAGTCCGGCAATCTAGCACCCCTAGCCCTAGAGGCCGAGATGTAGTTTAAATATGTAGAATAGCTCATAATAATATGAGTTTGTTTAAAAATATCAGATTGGTAAATTTTTGACCTAATTCGAACCCGTTCGGATACAGACTTCGAAAAACGTGTCCTGGGGCTCGAGATATCAAAAATATACCAATAGTACCATTAGACTCGTAATTTCATAAGATTTCTAAATATATAAGTTATATAATTTTTCGGGTTATAAAAGTTACAGTTATAACCTTTTATCGTATTTCCATTATTACCGGTAATTGATTAGTCTTTTGCACTATTCATTTTTTTCATTACAAAATTTTATTATTCTTATAAAGCCTTATATTTTTAGATAAATATTTTATATGTTATAGAAAATTTTTTTTTCTAAAATTTAGTTCGTTTCGGGTCTTCACGGATCAGATTTGTTTAAGACCGATACTAAAAATAAAATAAATTAATTTAATAATTGGAAAATATTTTAAAAATATTTTTATTTTCATAAAATAATTTTTTAGAATTTTTCGGGTTATAAAAATATTATTTATAGCCCATATTCGCGTATTTTGATCATACCGGTAACATAATTGTTAAAATACTAAAATAATTCAAAAAATTATTTAATTTCAATTATGAAAAATCTGCTACAAATATTTAGAATAAATTTTCTAATTTTATTTTGTTTTGTTTTATTTTATTAAAAAAGTACCTTTACAACCCATACCTTAAAGTACACCTTACACATATCACTTCATTTTCGCTTCAATCTTTCTACACATTATCCCACTATTGATGGCAGATTTTTGACCCTATTTATGGCTGCCATTGTCCTTTATCTACTTATATTTTGACTAAATTAATTATTTTCTACTCCTTCTTAAATAAGCTACATTATACATTTATTACACAAATCAATTTCAAGTCAAAATTCAAACAAATTCCTCTCTCCTCTCCCTCCCATTTTCACGTGCAGCATAGGTGTTATTGGCTGCCCTTGTTTTATTTTTTCTCTCATTTATTCAATTAAAACACTCATTTTCTCTCACTCCTTCATTTACTCACTTTCCTTCTTTCATTGTTTAACTTTTCTCTCTCATTTTTCCTCTCTTTCTTCTTCATTTCCTCTTGTTCCTCCATGGAAAACAAGCTGCGCCATTCTTCTTCCATGGCTCCCACACTTCATTTTTTTAGATTTCTAAGCCAATCTTCTTCCCGAAGCTCCATAGGTGATATAGGTAAAGTGTAATGAAGGTTTCATGCATCAATTAACCTTCCATAAGCTTAAAAGCTTAGGATGATGATGCCAAAAATGAAACACTCTTTTCTCCACTATTATTATCTTGTATCATAATTATTTTCTTGTTCAAAGTTGATATATTTTGTAGATCTAAATTTTTGTTGATTTTCGTTTATGCCATAGATCTAGTTATTTGAGTTGTTATTTTTGTTATTTCTCATGAGTTATACATAGATCCATCATCCACATGTGTTCATGCATTTAAAACTAGTTTAGAAAACTAGATCTAGACTTTTGAGTTCATAAAATGCCTTAGACTTTGTTTTATGTTCATGGATGACTTGCTATAGCATGATGATGGAAAAATTGTAGGAAACTCAAGATCTATTTTATTTTCAACAAAAACAACTTTTGAAAATTCGGATGAAAATGGAATCATATTTAGAAAAGTTGTTTTTCAACTTCAAAATGTGTATTTTTCATTTAAAATGAAGGGCTTAGGGTATAGATAACATAAATGAGTAATTTTGATGAGCAAAGTTTAGATCTATGAGTTTAAAGTTTGTTTTCATGGGTTTCATCTAGGTGTATGTTCATATTATGTGTAGATCTTAGATTTGAACTTTAACAAAAATTGTGAAATTCGTATTTTGGCAAGACCAATATTTAAAAACCACTTTCCAAGTGTCAAAGTGTAATTTTTTCTTAAGAAAATGAAGGCTTAATATATGAATATCATCAAGACTTCTTTTTACAAGAATCTAATGTGATTTTCAAAAGTTATTTTCAAAATAAAAATTCTATTTTCGGATTTTGGCCAAGGCCTATTTTAAAAACATGTTTTCCAACTCAAAAATGAAGTTTTTATTTAAGAAATGAAAGGCTCTTAAGATATGATATGTAAGGAATGGATTTTCATGAGCTTAGATAGATTTTATCAAAAGATATAACCAAAAATGAATTTTGTAAATTCGGATCCCAACCAAGACCAATTTTTAAAACTCATTATCAACTCAAAACTCATGTTTTATGTGAAAAATGAAGTATATAGGTAATAGGTATCATTAAGTAGTGATTTTTATAAGTTGAAAGGAGTTTTGATGAGATTAAAGTGTAAAACAAGAAGTAGAAGCAAGATGGAAAATTTTGAGTTAGTAGTCAATTTGTGAAATTCGTAATTTTGAATGAAGGCCATAAGAACACTTAGTATTTGAGCTCAAATTGCAAGTTTTATGTGTTAAATGAAGTCCTTAGACAATAAATATAGTGAAGTCTTAAATTTTAATGCATTAAACAAGTTTTTCCCAAAGTAATCATTCAAAAGTGAATTTGCTAAAATTCGGATTTTTGAGTAAATCATATGTGAAAACATGTTTACAAAGTGTAAAATGGAAATTTTTATGTAGAAATGAAGGTCATAAGTGATATATAATGAAGACTCAATTTTGACAAAAATAATTATATTTTCTTAAGTAATAAATCCAAAACAATTGGAAATGATCAAAGATTAGAAAACTAGATTTTTCATAAGTAATTGTTATTATGGTCTTGCAAGATAAAAAGTTATAAAATTTCTTTTTAGCAAAAATCATCAAGATCATGCATACATTAAGCTCATCTCATGTCATTCATGTTAGGAAATCATTCATATTGCATGTATGGCCAATCTATATAGTAGGAACATTACAAATATTTACAAAACTACTTTTTGGAAGTTGAAAATTGTTGCTGCCCTAATCTGATCCGAACTTTTCGAAGCTTCAAATTTTTCAAAACTTGAAAATAATATTAGAAATAGACAGATCTTTCGAAGTAGATAGAAATCGATATATAATTTGCGAGATTCCGAGTTAAAATGACCAAGTTATGGCCGTTTTAAGTTGGAATTCCCGCTTAGGACGCGAATTGCGAATTTGATAGTTTGAATGAGATAGTTTGGATTAGTTAAGTGATGAAATACTTATTAGAGTATTTCTTCCTTTTTAGGAGATCCCGAGATCGACGATTCCCTACCACCGAATTACTATTACTAGAAGACCGGTGATCCAATGGCCGAGTGAGTTTTCTCCTTGTTTTGTTACCTTGATTGTGCTTGTAGTTAGTTGCATTAGAATTATAGGAACAAGATAAAAATCGATATGAATGGGGATGGGAGATGTGATGAGACTGTGATGAATGTATGCCAAAGAATACTAAAGCATATCGAAACCACGATTTGATTGAATAACTGCACCGTTCATATTATTTCTGTTATGTGTGTGATATTGGTTGGTCACTCTAAAGAATGTATGAATATTTTGACCTAAGCGAAAAAATTGATCATGCATCGCATCGGACATATTGCATTTGGTAGCATGCTACTCCTACGCAGGTCGATCGGTATGGTCCGTGGATGACTCGTTTGGATAACGAACCCGGTGCCAGAGCTCATTCAGGGGTACTAAGGTGCATGTGGATGCATTCTTGGATGAGCCTAGCTGAGTCGAGTGCTAAGAGCCGAGGGCTTGGGGACTAGATGCGGTCGTGTAGACTCAATACCATTCCTAACCCAAGATACGGAGGGCGTAAATCCGTTCTGTGTGTGGGTTCCGCATACCCATGCATAATTGCTTGCTCACGTGTTTGTTCATGCATAGCATATGACTGATTATAACTTGTTTATTATGGTACAGAATTAAGGGAATTCTCACTAAGCTAGTGTAGCTTATACCCCAATAGTTATTTAAATGAACAGGTTATCTCAAGAATGCAAGGTGGGGACCGAATTGGTTGAAGTCGGGAATGACTTTGGGATTTCGGTAAGGAATACAAATGTTTGAAGTTATCTGCTAGTTTTATGATTTGTCTTGTAATAGTTTATGTAGGGAAGTATGTGGATGAATGTAATTGGAGTTGAATGATTTGTATTTTAAAGTGTAGTGATTTGTATCTGAAGTATAGTAAATTTGTATTTCCTTTACATTGTTACTCAAGCTATATCAACGTAAAATGTATTACTTCGATTCCTCCATGTGTTAGACGCCTTGTACATAGTATGGAAGCCTTCGCGTGACTGAGGTGGTCATTCTTAGGCTTTAATATTGTGTACGGCGGACTACCACGTTTAGGATACCCTTCGGGGCGTGACACTTCATCTACTAGAAAAGAGGAGTACTAAAGAAGATCCAGTAGCTTTTGTTTACTAAACAAGTAAGTTAGTTATTTCCTTTGTTTTAATTGTTGTAAATGCATGAATATGGTAAATTAGTGTTAAATAGATGATAACATGGAAAAATTAGTAATATACACACATGTATGTCAAAACCTAAATATGTACATATTTGTGTAGACTAAGTGTTTGATTAAATGCAATGAGAAAATATGCTATAGAAATATGTACTAGAGTTATATGATTTCATATGTTGATGTTGAAGTGTTTTTATCGAAGATGAAACTATAAAAACTAATTAAACTAGTTAAATTTAGGAAGGTGGACAAAGGAAAAACATGAAAGCTGATACTCTATCCATCATGGGTGTGATACGGCCCGTGATACAAGCATAAAGCGTAATTTAGAACCATCATGGCATGATGATGCTCGTGATACAAACTAATCAATATATGAAGGATGATCACAAGCGTGACCTTACCAGTGATTTGTATCAACCTATATTATAGTCGTGATCGAGAGCTTGATCCTAGATCATGGGTGTGATTTGTCTCGAGGTACTGTTTAAAAACAAAAAGAAAGAAAGAAGTAAGCAAATAAAATAAATAATAAATTATATGCATAATGGTCCTTGCATAAATAGGAATAAGATGAGTTTACACATAATACTAAGTGTACTTGGAATTATAGAGTAAGTGAATAAACTTAGTACTAAATTAGATTTAACATGGATTTTAGGTATAAAATGAACTTAGTTAATAAACCTAAGTTCAACTTGACTTAATGAACTTTAGTAAGTTAAAATGATTAAGTCTATCCAATTTGGCTAAATTAAGTTAATTTTGACTTAATAACTTGTAAATGGCTTAGGGATAATATAATTGTAATATGATAAACTAGGCTATGATTAGTAAGAGGAGTATGTTGTTTCAAATATATGTATATTAAGAAAAATGAATATTTCATATAAGTTAATAATTTATTTAAATACTCATATGAATAGTAAGAGGAGATGATGTTTTTTTACTTTTTGGTAAAATAAGTATAGGAAAAGAAATGAATTAACTGACAATGGAAAACTGTTGTTATGACCATAAATAAAGGTCTAATAAGTTTACTCTAAAGTTCATGTCATGTGTGCACCCATAATACGAAGACTACCTTACAAGTCAGAGTTTGCAAGACTCTAGTTACTTATTCTCCCAATATATTATACGTTTATATATATACATATATATAGAAAAATAGTTTTGAATACCAATATTTCCACAAATCACAAGGACAGTAGAGAATTAAATATCCCACTAAAGATAAGATAAGGTAATCTTTAATTCTAACTTCTAACTACAAAGGAACTACAAAAAGGTAAGGAAAGGAAGTTAAGAAAGAGAAATAAATAAGTTTTGAGTCTTTTCTCTTAATTAAGCTCAGTCCATAGACATTCTAATCTTCTAATTATCATGACTTGAATCTTTGACTTGCTCTACGCTTAGTTCCTATCCCAATCCTGGCTTTATGATTTTCCTACAAAAACAAATTGTTGGGGGCTAAGCTACATCCAGCTTAGCGAGACATATCTCTATACAAAACGTACTCATAGCAAACAGAATAACACGCAAGTTTGTTAACAAGCATATGAGATGCAACATCCACATGAGCAACCAATACATATGATTAATCGAAAACCATATATTTGAATGGATTTACACCCTTTAGGGTTAGAGAATGCTTTGAAACTATTGGGGTCATGCTGACCATCACACTCTATTGGGTCTCGAACAACCATCACACTCTATAGGTGTTACACCTTAAGGGTACCTTAGTAGTAATAAACAGCTATACTTGAATACTATCACTAGATTACCTTCAAAGTATATATTTTCAAACAACAGGATTTTTTAGTTGCTTTAATAAGAAATGACAAATATATATAACCATAAATTAGTAAATAACTATCATCTCAGTGGTTGAATATAATATTATAAACATATTTTCTTTCTAAAAAGTCTCTAAATACATAACTGATTATATAAATACTAACTAACTTAGACTAAAAATAACAATAAGTAACTTATCTCATAATCTCTCATAAACCTCCAGTCTTGAAGTTCTTATCGGAACTAATTTCTTGGAAGTGGCAAGCCGTGGCCTAAGTGTAAACCTGAAAGGATTGTTACAGTGTGAGTGAAACCACGGGCTCAATGAATAACCAGAAATTACCACATATTAAATAAGTTTATCATCAATCATATGAAATGCATCAATCAAGATATGCACAAATACAAGCCTGGATAACCTGGAATCCTAAGCAGGATGAAGATTTATGTCCTCTCATCGGGGTTGAAGAAACACAGTACTATAGCCTACCTGCCGAAGAGAGACTAAGCACACAGGAAAACAACAATACTCACTTTAATTATCACTTTAAATTTATTATGTCTTTAACACTCATTTCTTGTTTTTAACCTTAGAAACTCTACTAAGTGTTAGTCATTTTGAAACGATACCATAAGCGGCATCCTTGATTTATCATTTAGTTCCTATGGTATCGGCAGAACAAAGGTAATCTTGTGTAAAACTAATAGCCTCTTTGCTTAGAAAAACCAAGCTTTACCAGAGATCCAAAACACTAACACGTAGTAAGCTGCCAATTACTCAAATGCTACTTATACAAATCATGTAATGCATGGTCATTTCATTTATAGTACTAGTAGTTTTTAATCAAATTTAAGGTGATCAATCATTGCAAAGATAAGCAACATGCTATACAAGCAACACGTTCATACAGAATTTTATTTTTACTATTATTATAGTAGCTTAGCAATCAATAATTCATACAGCAAACAAAATCCATACAGTAAATTCATATTATTATTTTTCATTTAAGATTAGCTAAGCTACAAGCACACACAATGTAATAAGTCTGAGTTACCCACGTGCTCATATTGACCAGTCGTAATAGTCAGCTGGAAAATCCTCTATAGTTTCAAAATCACCTATTATGGATGAATGAAATATTCATCAATAAATCATAAATTATAGAACTAAACTCCTATGAGTGTCTAAGTGTCCTATATTGATGTTTGGTTTTCTTTCTATTACTATATTAGTCTTTTAATGGTGCTATGATAACAATTATTATTTAATATTTATTTTCATTTTGCTTTACTTGATCTTATTTGATATTTATCTATTTTTATTAGGTAGTCGTAAAATTTGTATTCAATAGAATGATATTTTTAACCTTACTATTATCACTACTTTTATATCATTCTTTAGTTAACTTATCATGATAACTGGTATTTATTTACTATTATTTAGTTTCGTTGTGTTTCTCTTAATCTACTTCATATAATTATTTTGTCATTTTTAGATATCACATTAATCATAATTGTAGCTAGATTTCCATTATTATATATTTATCTATATATAACAAGTGTTTAACAATTACTATTGTCTATCATAATATTATTTTCCTATAGTTCTTAGGGTTTAATACTTCTCAAATATTATTATTATTATATTATTATTATTATTATTATTATTATTATTATTATTATTATTATTATTAAATATTTGTATTTCTTTGCTTAGTAAAATTTGTTTTGTTTATATATGTATAGTATATGTTTATTATATTATTATTATTATTATTATTATTATTATTATTATTATATATAAAACAAACTTCGTTAAGGAGATTAAATGTGTACACTGGCTCCAACGCTGCTGGCGTTGAAACCCAAATGCCAGTGTTCTTATGTTTTATTATGCAATTCCGTATCAACGTATGTTGGCTCTAAGTCACCAACTTTACATTGTGCGCCGGCTTCAATGCCGTCGGCATTGAATCTAAATTTGCTGGTGTTCATTTATTTTACGTAAAAATGAATTTTACGTTGCTTCTATTCTAGTGCACACCGTCTCAACACCGCCGACCTACCATCGTAAGCTACTAGCGTTAAGTGCATACACCGCCGGCATAGAGTCGATGTTGACACTATTAATCATCTTATCCGATTTTTCCTTGTTTGAAACTTAAATTTCTTATAATATATATGTATTATACCTGTATTAAAACTTCTCCTAAGTGTTTTTCTACACTTTACATGTAATGTAAACCCCGGAGTTGAAAAGCGAAACCCTAATCCAGTCCAGTTTAAGTCTAGTGAGAGAAGCCTAGGAACCCTAAATTCGGCTTTCCTTCGGTTTCATAATAAAAGAAGTTTTATAAAGTAAATGAATATGAATTATTGTTCCAAAGTATATTTTAGACCTTTGAAAGTTTTAGGTTCGGGAATTTTTCAATTCCGGGCCTTCCCAAGCTCAATTACGGAAAAGCGTGTCCTGGGACCACGAACTCAAAAAAATGTTCCAGAATATTTATTAGAACCGTAATTTTATAAGGATTCCAAAAATATCAATTTTATAATTTTCCAGGCTATAAAAATTACAGTTATAGCTTTTTCCCGTGTTTTCTTTACAACCGGTAAAGTAGATGCCTTGTCTACTATTCACAAGTACAACCTACACTACACACTACCCATACCCTATTCTTACATCCTTACAACTACTCATTACAATTTTCTTTTCCAAGAATTTTTGTTTCCTAAATAATTACATTTATTACATTTTAACTACACAAAATACAAATTCATCAAAAATTCAAACTCTCTCTCTCCCTCACCCCCATATGGCCGGCGCCCCTCCCCCTTTTCCCCCTCTCATTTGATTTAATTTTTGCTATTTTATTCCATCAAAACCCTAATCTATTCATATATAAGCTTCATTTACTTCTCTCTCCTCATTTTCACTTGTTCAATTTTTTTTCTAAAAGAAGAAACCCTCTATTTCTCTCCCATTTGTGCAGTGAGCCGCCCCACCCCCTCCCCCCCCCCCCTCACTCTCACACATTTAACTCTTTTCCTCTTCATTTCTACCTTTAATCTCTAGTGGTATGTTGATTTCAAGCTTCATTCTTACCAAATCTTGCAATGGCAAAGCTATTTCTTGTGTGTTTTCCCATTTAATCCCAATGAGCATATGCTAGGGACATGAAAACACTTGAACAAGAATATCAAGCCATCACAAGACATGGATCTAGTGTTTAAATGAGTTTTTGTTGAGATATTATCTTATTCATGCATGCAAAGTAGAGATCTTGCATATATATTGATGTTCATGCCATGAAACTTACGATTCATGCATTATATTTAGTAGATCTAGTGTTTAGATATTTATATCTTCATCTACATTCATGTCCATATGGTTATTTTGGATTTTCATGCATTGATGATCATAAAAATGTAGCCTTGCTTATGTATAGATATGTTAGATAGTAGATCTTCATGTATAGAAGGCAAGAAAATTGAAAAAGAAAAGGTTTTGTTAGAAATGATTTGTTGGAAATTCGGATGAATTTAGAACCCTACCTTAAAGACCACCAAAACCACTTTAAAACTCATATTTTTCATAAAAATTGGAAGGTATATATAATAGATGCCCTTAAGGAATGATTTTCATAAATTTAGATGAGTTTAGGCATGAGAAAAATGTAAAACAAGTAGTAAAGTTAGAATGAAAAATATTGATATACGGATTTATAGTCAAATTCGTAATTTAGAATCATGCCCACATGAACACCTAGTATTTAAGTTTAAATTGGATGATTTATGAGTTAAATGAAGTCCTTAGATAATAGATATAATGAAGCTTCAATTTTGATGCATTAAACAAGTTTTCTCATAAAGAAAATGCAAGAAAAGGAAATTTACAAAATTCGGATTTTTGTAAGTAGCTTGTTTAAAAACATTTTTACCCAATGAAAAAGGTGCATTTTTATGCATAAATGAAGGTCATGATTAATATAGATGTTGAGAACTCATTTTCATTTAGGTGGTAAGTAAATTCCAAGAATAAAATCATAAGAATCCTAGGAATGTAGAGTTGGGAAAATTTAGCTTTTCATAAGTGATCATTATGAAATTCTTAATAATTAGGAGTCCATGGGAGTTCATCATCAAAGATCATCAAAACCATGCATATATTGAGCTCATTACATGATAGTCATATTAGGAACTCATTCATATACCATCTATACATGAATCATCAACTAGGAACATTTTTATCAAATGCAAAACAATTTTTCGGAATAGGAGAATTTACGAAACAGATCTGATCCTACTGTTCCATGACCTTAATGTTTTCAAAACTTGAAAATAATATTAGAAATAGATAGATCTTTCGAAGTAGATAGAGATCGATATAAAATTTGTGAAATTCTGAGTTAAAATGACCAAGTTATGGCGGTTTGAAGTTGGAACTTCCGCAAATAGCGTGAATTCCGAATTCATCTAGCTTAGATGCATAGCTTGGAATAGTTAAATGATGAGATTGTTATTAGGATTATTCTTATTTGGTAGGTGATCCCGAGCAAGACGATACCTTACCACCTGATTACCATTACTAAAAGACTAGCGAACCATGGCCGAGTGAGTACTACTTCCACTTTCAATTAATGTTTGTGATTGTATTGTTAGTGGCACTAGTAGTATAGGCAAAGATAAAAATGGATATGTATGATGGGGTATATGGGAATTATATATTTGTCTGCTGTTGATGTGTGAAATGGAACTTAAGAAATATCGAAACCGGGTGTTAAGCTATTGATTGATTAGCTAGCATTTTATATCGATTGTCTGCAAATAATTGTTGGTCACCTAAAAAAATTGAATTAATATATATTTGACTTCAATTATAATTGGACTCATTCATATCACGACGAGGATGGAGCATTAGCATTGGTTGGTTTTTCGTGATCCATAAAACAAATATGTTGGTTAATCGTGATCCATAAAACAAATATGTTGGTTAATCGTGATCCATGAAACAAATTATTGTTCAGTTGACCGTGAGCTTAAACGGCGTCGTACCGCAGGATTCGTTAATCTACTAATCCGGGATGGAGGGCGTAAGTCCATCCACATATGATTTCCGGCTGGTCATATGTTTGTTAAACTCATTTGTCTGATGCATACATTTGCATGAATAATCACTTGTTTGAATGAATTGTATTAATTGTGATATGGAAGTTCTTACTCACTAAGTTAGTTAGCTTACGCCCCCATAGCTTTTATTTGTTGCAGCACGAGTTCATTTGGCTTAGGCCGAGGCAAGCCACCGCTCAGGTACCGGAGATAGGAGTTTCCCATAGAAGTTTACTTCGCTTTTGTTTAGACTTCCGTTGGAAACTAAAGGACTCTGGATGACTGTAATGGACTTGATATTATTTTGCGGGGAATGCCCCTTAGATTTTGTAAAGTATAAATATGTGTTTTGGTTTATTATCTATGGCTAATGAATGCCACATTAAACTTCTTAACTCCATCGATTGAGTATTCTATTGTCGTAAAGGGACGTTTTACATCTATACAAGACTCCCGAAGGGTTCGGATAGAAATTCGAGAGTCTTTTATAGTATGTGGCGGGCTGTTACGTTTAGGATACCCTATGGGGCGTGACATGTAACATATATGATATATCTATACATATTACTTCTATTAATCATCATTCAACTTAGTTTCTAGCTTTAACATATAACATGCTATGTATAAAGATTGTTGGGGTTGGATTTTACCTTGTATGAACTGATTTGAAGGTGTTACACTCCTCCTTAGAGCTAGATTCGAACTTAGAGTTAAAAATAACCATGTTTGAGCTTTTGTTTAATATATAACTAACTTTAAAAACGAATTTACTTACCTTTGTTGATTCCCTTCTTAAGCTTGTTTTGTGGTTTTAATGGAACTTGCTAAAAAGTTATATTTGGGTATGTTATAGTGATTCAATGGGATGAATTTGGCTATAGTTTGAAAGGTTTAATGGATGCCAAAGTTGTGTTTTTAATTACTTTGTTGTTTTGCTCATTATAGTATCTTATATATAGAGAAGGAAGGAAGGTAACTTAGCTGAGAAGAGCAAATCTTTCCTACCGAATTCTATTCACAATTACATAATTCTTCTTGCATTTAATATGTGGTTGATTTGGCTAATTTTCATTGGTTTCTCAAATTCTTCTTTGACTTTCATTGCCCAAATTGCCTCAAGCTGTTGCAATTTTCGGCTGTGGAAAATCCAATGAATTCCCAACCATGTGTATCATACAATTTGCACCGTATAAGGACATATCTCCAAATGAATTTTGAATAATCAATAATAATAGCTAGTTAATGATTAACTTAATTTTAGGATAGTTTATTAAATTAACGAGTACAAATATGATAGTTATTTAAGAGTTTTATCTCCAAAAATTTATATAGAGTTCTACAAACTTTCTAGGTTATTATTGGGTTCAACTTTTGGTTTATAGTTTCGCGATTAATTATTTTTAGGGTTTTATCTCACCTGGTTAAGGTTTTCTAAGCTTAGTAGACTAATTTTTGTTTTAGGCTCTAATAGCTTAAAAATACTCTAATTAAAATAGCAGTGTGATCCAAATATTTATTTGGGTTCTAGATTATTAGTTATAGATCTGCTTATGTTTTTATTGTGTATTTATAACCCTAACGGTTTACCTTTAAGTTATCGTTTTCTAACTATAAGCATAATAGGTTATTTACTCTTTATCACATTTAAAATCTTAACCAAGTTATTCTTATATCTTGAGTTTTTTATGCCCACTATGAAATCTTGTTAGTAGTATTTAATACTATCTAAAAAACTTTGTTTTAAGGTTTGAAACTATATACAGGCTCACTACTACTCGTAGTTTTATTCTAAAGTCTTTGTTGAGTTCAATATTAACCATCTATTTTCTATACTTATATTTCTATCTATTTTTACTGGTATGAAAAATTCTCGGGGTTTAGAATTAGGTCCCAACCGACCACCATGACTTATTCCTAAGGTTCCTTATCCAAAGTGATCGATCCGACATGACTCTTCTATGAGGCCGTATTCCTTGAACGTAGTAGTTCCTCATGCTGGAGCTAGGTACCTCACCATTTCGGTCCCATGCATAGGAGAAGTAGTGAAAAATGAAATGTAACTCAACTTTATGCCATGCATGATTCGTTTGTTAACTTTTCACAGCAAGTTAATTTCTAATTAAGGGTGATCAACACATTTTTCAAAAATAAGTCAACATAATATGATAGCAAATACTTAAATCAAACAATTAAGATGTTGATAACTTAATGTTCATTAATCAAGCATGACAAACACATCATAATCCCAGTATAACCTCACATGCAATTTCACTTATATCTTTTCCTAAGTTTTAGTACACCACTTACAAGCACAAACAAGAATACGAAGAGCATAAGGAAAACTCACTCGGCCATTTGCAATCTTCTAATCAATATAATCTTCTAGGAAGGGAGCGTTGTAAACTTTGTTACCTAGTCAAAAGAAATACCCATAATGAGTATTTTATAAAGATTCTACTTAAGATTATAACTCTATCAAATTAAAATTCGTGTCATTTTTTCTATTGTGAAACTTTCAACTTAAAATGGTTATAACTCGTTCACTTTAACTCCGAATTTCGCGTGTAAGTAGTGGATTTTTACCTACTTCGAATGATCTATCCATATCTAATATTGTTTTTAATATTTGGGGTCATTTAAGGGTCGGACTGGTACTGTATATACTACTTCCAACTTGTTTCGGTTTTGATTTTTATGATATTTTGCCATTTTTACAGCTTATAAACCTTGTAAATTAATATATACTAATCCTATACTTGAAAGATAACTTCTAAATAATATAAATAGTTCAAAATACATGCATTATCCTAGTGATATTGTACAAGAAAATTTTCTAACAATTCATCTTATGGAATAATTGAAAATTTCAAGTTTAGGAAAAATTGGTTTTGTTGGTAGAAACTTGTTTTTCTCAAAACTTTTACAAATGTATATTTTTAGCTAGAAATTGTGGTCCCATGATTATCTCATTCCTATATGCTAAAAATCTATTTGCTAAATTTTATTTTCTAAACATGGAATCTTAAGTTGAAGTTTTAATTGAGAAACTTTTTTCTAAAATCATGTTGTCATGAATTCAAGAGGATGACCTTGTTTTAAATTTTTTCCTTTGATAGACTATTTTCTTCATAATTTGAAAATATGTTTTCAATCAATACTTTGCATAACAAAGAGTTATCTTTCTAAAATGGTTCAAAATTTTTATTTTAACATAACAACATTACTACGAAGAATTCATGTACATTAACATAAATATTATATTTTAAACTCACAATTTATGGAGATAGAAACAAAAACAATAAAGATTATCAAGATAGGAAATTCAAATACATGGGAGCCTTAGCTTATGATATAAGCTCCTTGGAACTTAGAAATAGACAAGTCCTCTTAGATAGCAACATAATTAAGAGTAAAAATAAAATGAAAATGGAAGTTTTAGAATTAGAAAAAGACTTCCCCAAACTTAGAAATGGACAAGTCTTCTTAAATAACAAAATAATCAAGAGCAAAATAAAATAAAAATGGAAGTCTTAGAATTAGGACAAGACTTCCCGGGACTTGAGTCACTCCAGCCACCATGTAAATAAAAGCAAGATAAGAGCAAAACAAATATAATGAAAGGGTCAGAACTTTTTAGATAATGCATTCTTAGGACTTAGATTATGGGCAAGTTCCTTTTTTGTTTTGACTTGATTAAGGACAAGTCTAAGACTTCGATTAAGGATAATTCTCAAAAAATAAGTAAATAAATAAATTACAAGAGATAAAATAAGTGTAAAGAAATAAATGTAAGATTACTGAGCTTATATGCTCATATTGATATAAATATGTACATAACTATATTTTTATATATAGATAATTAGATTAGTTGATAAAAATATATCAACAAGAATATAACTCCAATATGATCATAATGTTGATAAGATATGAGTTTTATTTTTTGCATTATCATCCCTAACTTTTATGCATCATGGGAAGATTTAATCCATGGATAATGCATGAAACAACACCTACACTCATTATAGATATATGAGAAGTATGTTTACCTTAAAAGAAACTTAAGGAGGTGTGTTTATGATGAAAATATGAGAGGGGGCAGCAAGGGGAGGGAAGTTTCTGGCAACAAGAAGAGAGAAAAGAGAAAAAAGAATGGGAGAAAAGAGAGAAATTTGCTAGAAGTTGCAAAGTGTAAAATATATGAAGGTATGTAGGTATTTATAGAGAATATTTAAGGAATTAAATTACGATAAATAATTTGAAAAAGAAAAAAAAAGGTTATTGCAGCAAAGCGTACATCAAACATGAATAGTGGCTGGAAAAAAAATCAAGTGAAAAGTGACAAATTTAACATATAATAAGTTAACTTGTAAATATAGTAAATAGGATATGATGTGTAAGAAACAGGCACTAATTATAAGGGAAAAAAAGACAGCAAGTAATGGCAGAAAATAAAGCAGATAGTGATAAATAATAATAGTAAAATATCAAACAGGTTACCAGTAACAATAAAATACACGTATAAAAGGCTATATTTGACGTTTTTATGGCCCAAATAATTTTATCTGATATTTTATAGACATCTAAATATTTTTCTAGTATATTGATTGTCGGAAAATTTTATCTTGTTTTCCATATTGGTGTCTAGACACAGAAACTGATCCTGTAAAGGTCTGAAATAATCAAATTTTTGGACTATCTGATCTTTTTAAAGTTTATACTTGATTAGCAATTTGAGTTAATAATATTTTCTTAATTAATTTAGTATTTTATGGTTTTAGAAACTGTTCGGTCGTGTCTGAATTTTCTAATGTTTACTGTTGACTTAGTTTGACTTTAGGATGCCGGTTCCATTTTCGAGTCTAAGGTTTTACTTGTAAAATTATCATAAAATTTTGAACATTTTCAATTATAGAAAATTATCTCTTATAATTTTGTCAATAGATATTATTTATATGTACTACCTCGGTTAGAGATGAAAAGGATGAATAATTTGGCATAAGGTTTTGGAGCAATTGAGTTATTGGATTATTGTGATGGCGATATATTTTTGCTTTAAGGTTTCAGAATTTATCTAATTCATTTGATATATTAAGGTTATTGAGTCTTTATTTGGTCTCATTTAGGGTTTTGAATTTTTGGAAATTCATGTTTAATTTAATTTATATGATATTCTAGGGTTATAAGATTTATTTGTTTTAGTATAAGGTTTTTGAGATTTTGGTCTGATCTAATATGGTTTAGGATTTCAATTTTCATTCAAATTTTAGGATTTGCATTGCATTTTATTTATTTTACTAAAATTCTAATTGATTTTCTGATATAATTTCGGCTTACATTATTTATTTAACTAATATCATATTATTTTCTTGATTTGTGTACTTGCTTGTTTACTATTATCATTATCTTGATATAGTATTTGTCGTATCAAATGATTTGTTAGATATGCATTTTGTGCCAATAATTGTAAGCTTTCCTAGATAATTAGCCATAAGGTCTTGTTGTATCATAGGTTATATTGATGTGATGATTACGTAAATATTATTACCATATTTGTTAAATCATATTAGTACTTATTGCAATAGTTCACTAATATTACGATATTGGTTATTAATAAATCTTATAACGTTGTTACAAGTTGATAAGTTATCATGATTAATATCATATTAGTTATATAATAATTAGGGCCTTAATATTATTAACTTATTAAAATTATCTTAATATGTGGATCAAATATGGTATTATTATTTATCATATGGAAAAATAATCTTTTTTTTTACTACAATATATTTGGTTAGTTACAATATACTTTTAATATTATCAATACTACTGCTATAAATTGTAATAATAATTTGTCATATACTTATTATGTATCATATGTCCAAGATAACCACATGATTAAATTAGTAATGTAGATTATTTTATGGGATCAATTTTAGAGATTTTGTATTTTATTATAATTACTTATTTTATATTTTTAATATTTCTATATGTAGTAAATTATTTACATGATTTAAGTGACTTCGAAGGGGTTTTACTCACAAAGGAGGTGATGTTATTAGTTTCATTAAGGGATTGCGACCATCTTTAATTATAAATTCATAAGAAAATATTTATTTGTGATTGTTTTGAAAATTTGCTCATTAGACATCATTTGATTATATCTGTTTGATGAATCTAAAGATATATTAATTTTTATTTGTTGAAATTAAGATTTTGCTTCATGATTTATTGCACTATTCTTATTTGAGAATTTTCAAGGCATATTTATTATTTTTTGAATTATTTTTCAAAATCGATGGATAATTCTTTTAAATTTATTAAAGTCTTAATAATTACTTTATTGATTTACTATTGCTCATAGATCATAAAAAAGGGTTAAGGGAAATTTTATTGATAACGATTTTAATTTCTTAAGCTTTAATTAAACTGTTCACATTTTAATATTCTTAAATAGTGAAAAATTGGGAGTGGTATTTGCGACTTTTCTCAAAGCTTGTTCAAGATGTTATTTCAATTATCAAAATTAGCTTATGCAAAATTAAGGGGGTTTACAATTGTCTATATCTTAGCATGGCGATTTTTGCAGCCATGGCAGGATTCCTGCTTTACAATTTGATCAAATGGGTTTTTGAAATAAGTTTGATGTAAGTTGACAATTTAATTAAGTACTTATATGAATTAATTTATTGATAAGATATTTGTTTTCCTTTGAGCTTATCTTCTAATCTATCTTCTTTGATATTTGCTAACTTATATCTTAGCTACAAGCTTATTACCAGGTACACAATGACTTATCTGTTGCGTGCTAGGATAGGCATAATAAATGAATTAATATTTAAAGATGGCTTAATAATTGCTTGTTGCTTGTTTATGGTCTTTAAATTTAATCTAAGGAACGACAACTATACTTGGCGATGTCGTCATGGTAGTTAGATACTTAGGTCACCCCCTATCATTGACACGATAAATTATAGGTGGCTCGGTGAGCGCTTAGTCTGACCTTTATCAATGAGAACAATAATTCATAAGTGGCCTAGCAGGTAGCTGATAGAGAAACAGTATCAGTGTCACATTTACTAGAAGCTTGGTATGAAGTAATATGGTTTAGTTCACGACTATGGATTCCAATTAAACTAAATGACATTATGGACTGAGATAAGTAAAGATGTATAATGGCTATGAACCTTAAACAAAGCTATTAATGTAGATGGCCATACACAAGATATAGGTATTCGAGCTATTTATATCAACCCTTGAGTATTTACTGCTATCTAGTGAGTATACTATGTTATTTATTACACTTTAATTTAAAGATACAAACTATTAGATGTTGCATTACATTAAAATAAGTGTATATGCCCATTTTGTGTATGTGATTATGCTGTTGTTGTACTAGGCTTCAATTCATTATTTTTCTTCTTTCTAGGTAATGACTTGGACGATGATGATTGTCTTAGGTATGGGACGACTCCAGAAGATTTTGTTGAAGAGTAAAGCAAGTTAGAATTGTTGGGTTTTATTTTATTTTATATTAAAACTATATTTATCTTTTGGAACTTGTATTTTCTTAAGAGTTTAGTTGTGGAGTCCATATTTTGTAATCTAAGCTTCAAAACTTTGTATTACCATCATGAAAGGGTATTCCTGTTTGAGATACCTGATGTTATGATGTTTTGGTAAAGGTTAGAAGGTGGACTACTCAAAAGAGTAGCTTATGGTTTTGTTTGTGAAAGTAAATATAATTATGATAATAGATTATGAAATGTTTTGAAAAGTTTATTTTACTTTTGCTAAATCCAGTTGTTTCAAGAACCTAAAATTGGCTAACAAGTGTTCACAATAAACAATTTCTTTAGAGTTAGCATATGCGTATAATGTATGAGGTATTATACGTGATAGTGGGTGTGCCTTGACTCTGTTTCAGGACGTGATAAAACCATTGGGTCTCACTGTTTGGCTTTGGTTCTATTGGAACCGTGAACAGTCCAACAAATTTTTTTTCCTAAAAAATTAGTGATAAGAAAAAAAAAAAAAAAACAAAACGATTACTATTACATCATACACATGAATGTATGCTTTTAGAAATTACTATTACATCAAGTGTAACACTAAGTAATTAATTTTTGCCATTTTATGCCACCTTCATGTCAAATTTTAAAGCTTCAGTTACACGAACTCCATGAAATAAAGACTTTTAGCTCTATTTCTGGTCGAAGTGATAGTTAATGTTATGGATTTGGATAAGTTCAATTATTTGAAGTCAACATACATTTCTTTTAATTTAAACATTCAAGATCTAAACTGTAGAATTTATAAATAAGAATAGCTATTCAAAGTGCAAACCTAAGAACAAATAATTATCATTTTATTTAAAATAAACTCCCCGTTTTTGTCCTCTATTTTTCATTGAATATTTGGCCTTTCTCTTGAAAACCTGTGGCAATACGCAGTATCCTGGTTTCTCTATTCTTGACAGCGATAATAAAATAATAGCCTCGATTTGAGCCGGGCGTACAGTAGCTTTATGGCTATTTATGATTGACAGCTCCAAACTTCCAGTCGGAAAAGGATTACGATAAATGACTGACGTTGAGTATTGTATTTGTTTAGTTTTTCATTTTTTTTTCTAATTTTATATTTTCTAGCACATTATCAGGAACCGAAGTCAGACCCGCCAATTCCCCGGATTACTGCCAGTTCTTCACCGAGCAATTCTTAAAACCACCTAGACCGGTGATTCTTTGGTCTTGACCCCCAAAACCAACAAGTCTTAAGGCAGTTCCTACCTATGCTAAACAGGCCGATTCAGGAACTAGCGGTGACAGATCAGGTTAGTTCCCAACTTCAACTCGACCCTTAATGATGTCTATAAGATAAAAGGTTTTAAGGATTTTTTTTTTTTTTTTTTTTTTGGTCAGAAGTTATTGTGTAACATTTAGAAGGTAGGCATACTCTTATTATTATACTTTAGAATATTAAAATTTTAACGTAAATTTCTAAATAACTTATTAATATTTTCTTAATTTTGTAGTTAATACATTTGTTAATTTTATCATACAATACTAGTACAAATTATAATCCATCGCAAAGCTTTCTTTTTCCTTTTCTTTGTCCTTTCTTTTTTTTTTTTTTTTTTTTTTTTTTTTTTTGGAAGTGTGAAGAGATTTGCATCCAGGAGCCATAAAGCGGATAGATTCCCTTAAGTTAAGGATATTAGATAATCTCCATCGTTTATATCTTAATATCGTCTTCTTCAAACAAATAAAAGGGAATGCATAATACTATCCCACTATGGAGAATAATTATTTATATAACCATAATATCATCCTCCACCTCAAATATGCATCTAATTAAAATAATATCGACTCCAATTGATTGAATAAAATTCATTCCAACACAAAAGAAAGTACTTGGAATTAGGGAATCTTGAATAATATTGAGATTTTTTATTGTATAGAAGAATAGGATTGTCCAGTCAATTTAAAATAAATATAATAATTAATATATTAATTATTTTAATAATATAATTATGATTGAATATGAATACGAGTTGTTATTAGACAATGAGACTGATCGCGTTAAAATTAACAATGGCACAATAAAATTCTCCTATCTTGTTTTCTATGTTTTGTTTTCTCTCCCTTTTCAATAAAATTAACAGTGGTATGTATAAGAAAATAATATTGTATATTCTAATCATTTCACCTAGCTTCTAATCTTTTGACATCCATTCAACTCATATATTTTCCAAGAAAAGATGCTAGAAAAATAAATATATAAGTACATATACCCTTCATATAAAATTAGATCCCTAAAAAAGGCCAACTAAAACTCTTTTCCTGCAAAATATAGTTGTTAAGGAAATAAACCCTCTTAGTTTCCATTCCCAATTTCCCTTGATATACTAATTAATGGTTGAGATTATTTAAAAAACTTAAACAACCTCTTGACATCATTATGATGTCATTAACTTCCTTGTAATATCAATCATTAATTTAAGGGGATAAATTAAGAAGAATTACGAGAAAATAATTTGAGAGATACAAAAATATTGGTTGAATTTAAAAGTATTTTTTATTTTAGTTCTAAATGTTAAGTTGTCAACACTTATACATAATCCTTTTTTTTTTCTTGATAAATTTTACACCTACAATTTAAAGTTGTTAAATACCATAGTCAACAAAAATTTTATCTATTAATTTTCCATTTGGGCATCCTTATAGAAAATCCTCATTTGTCAAAAAGTGTAGATATCAACAACAAGAGGTGTTATTAGTAACTCCAACTAGTAAAAGCTCAACTATAGTAATCAATAACTTAAACCTTTATCCATGTAATCGAATAAATCTAAGGATCTTTCTACCTAAGAAGCCACTATCATCGTTAGTTGTGTTGATGTATGAAACCTAGCAGTTTCACTTATTCCCAACATGTGATGCTTTGCCGATAAGGGATGTTCACGTCCTTGGAACCAAAGCAGGTGGACTAGCAATAAAAAAAAGTACTTAATAATGTCCACTAAGAAGCCTTTATTCTTTAAGCAATTAAAACAAACGTTGATAGATTGCTTGATTAGTTAGTTTCACCTTTCGGTTTTTGTGTGGGAGTGGCAGTGAGATGAGACCACCGAATTTGCAAGCAGAAAGATTAGGCATCTATGTGAATTATTTGATTTTTATTTATATCTATATTTTATTAGGATTTCATTCGTTTGATTTTTTTATGCGTAAAAATATTTATGTTTCATTTGTATATATTTTTCACAATTAATTTGTTTGAAAACAACAAAAAATAAGATGTCAAAACGACCTGAAAAGGAAAAACCAAAGAGATCTAATCTCTCCTCGAAAAGAAATACATTACTTAGCACTAACCATGAAATTTAAAGAAAATGTCTCCTTTTTATCTAGTTTTTTTTCCCTTAATTTATCTGTGAAGATTTGTTGTGTGTAGTAATAGTTAAAATTATTTTAAAAAAAATTAACGTTATCACAATATTATAAAATATTTTAAAATTTTAGATAATTGAATTATTAATAGTAGTAATACTAAAAAACAAATCGTGAGATCTAAATCAAATTCAAATAATTGTAGTAGTTTGGCTAGTGGCTAGTGGCTAGTGGCTAGCGGCTATTGGGATAGACATAGACAGCATAGGGGAGTGTTCAGTATTGTTCGATTTAGTTCACCCTTCGAACTGAGCTACCTCATATATTATAGTTTGGTTTTCTTTTAATATTGAATCTAACCATACGGTTTGGTTCATAATTTTTTCGAATAAGAAAAAAAAAACTAATTTGGTTTATAGTTCAAACCATTTGTATTTTTAAAATAAAAATACATTATATCGAAAAACTTCAATTGCATATTTCTTATCACTAATACAAATATAAACAATATTTAAAATTAATTGAATACCCATGCAAACATGTAAATCTTATAGAATGTGAAAAGTTTCATCCATCATAAAATTATAAGCATATACTAGTTAAATTCTCTTAAATTATCTTGAACTATAATGATATACTAGACTATATCCCAATATAAGGTATAGAGTTTAATCCGTTGTATACTTTTAGCTAACATATTATCATTTATATAAACTAATAAGTAATTAACTTATAGAAATGGCTTAATTAGTAAGATAAAGTAAAAAAGATGATGAAAGGTTGGAACACTAGAGATTAAAATCTAAAATTTATTTTACTTGTAAACACACCATAATAATTAAAACTTAATATGTTTAATCTAATTTCATTACTATGAATTATGCATATCTAAGTAAAAAATTGTAATAATAATAATAATTAATTTTTTAATAAAACAATTAAAAGAAAAAATAATATGTTTTGAATTTTTTTTAAATATGTAAAACGGTTCTGTTCGAGGTCTTAAACCAAATGACAAACTGTTTCCACTTCACCTAATCAAACCGCAAATTAAAACCATTTATGAAAAGAGTAAAAAATTTCAATGTAGTTTGGTTTAGTTTGGCAGTTTTTTCACAACCTTAGGAAGTAATAATCATGGGTAAATTGGAATGCAAGCATGGGAGTTTCATTAATATTATTTCAACTTTAAAAAATCCTAACATTATTATCGTTTTACCGAATTGGCAGGCATAGTCCTATTACTATCTTCATGTTAAGGATAACAACACTTAACCATATAAAAATCAATAAACAAATAAATATGCTCTTAAAAAGGTACTAGGCTTGCTTTAAATTAAAAAAAAAAAAAAATTCTTTCTAGCTAATTTTCACAATAGGCCTCTCAAGTCCAGTTCGACCACTCTGTCATGTGAGTTGACTTGCCAAACCTAGAACCAATTGGCTTAATAAGGTACTTGACCTTGCTCGAGACTTGTAGTAATTGCCTTTATGACCTTCTCCTAAAATAAGAAGATGTTTAATCTGACCTCCTTGCTATTTTAGGAACGGAGGAGAGCTAATTCAATACTTGTCCAAAGAAAAGCACTATTCTAGAAGGACTCTTGGTAAGTCAAGTCATTTGCTTGAAATTCATGCTAGCACTTCTTTAAATAATCAAAAGGCAATTCCTTATTTTGGACTTATCCTTCTCCTTTCCTAAAAGGAAAAAAGTATATAAGCTCCTCTTAGCTTACTCAGGAGTCAAGGTTCACTCTCTTTGCTCTTGCACGTATCTTGATCTTGCAAACCATTGCCCACTTACTGACTTATGTATCAAAGTACTTTGCGCTGGATATGCCTCTGACACCTACTAATTGATTTCTGCCTTGTACTCCTATGAATTGTCAACCTAAAGGCTACCTGGCTCGGAGTAGATTGGATCGTAGTTTCAAGAGATCCAAATAATATCAATAAAAATTCACTTAGGACACTTTGATTAGACGTTGACGAGATATGTGTTTACTACAAGTTATTTGAAACTTAAAATATCAAATGTGTTGTTCTAGTAAAGTTTTGGAGTTTAACTTTAGAGTGCTTACCCCCTTTCCCTCCTAGAGGAAGAATGTAGAAAAAAAATATAGATATATAACATTAACTTAAGTGATCATGTTGTGTTGTGTTAGTGTTACACTACATATTGTGTCCCATCCACACTTCTAATATTGTACCTTTTTTATTTTCCTAAATATTTAAAATGCTTTGATTTACCCTTTCATGGCTTGTTTGGTACGTAGGAATGGGTTATAATGAAAGGCTTCTATTCCTTTTCCTACATTTGGAAGCGTTATAAGAAGCCAAAATCGAGATTCCTTAGAGCTAACTATTTCACTTTTAAAGTGGAATTCTATTCCACCTTTAAGAAGGAGGAATCGTGATTCCTTTCTACCGTCCATTTAAGTTTTTTAATTAAATTACCTTTTAATCCCATATAATTTTAATATCTTATCTTTTGTGAAGAGTATTTTTGAGAAATTACAATATCAACTAATTCATCTCCATTGCATTTCGTGTCCATACACAAATAAAGAAATGGATTTGTCATTCCCTTATTGATTCCATTTTGTTTTATTCCTTAGATTCCTATCCATTCTATTCCAAATTATTTATGTATGCCAGGCATGACATTAGGGTTATGTTAGGAGTGCTATATATACTTTAGGGAACTTTTACGATTCCTTCATGGGACCATACTATAAGCATTATAAAATTAAATTGATTTGAAAAAGATCTAAATTCAAAATCGATCCCATTATAACTATCACGGAATGTAGACTATTGTTATATTCTATTAAGATCTTGTTTTTGTAAGATTATTTCATAATTTCATGATTCAATATTTCATGAATTCAATCCCATAATCTTTGAACTACATGATTTTTACATATGTAATTGGATGAATCAATGTATTCTCCATAGTCGTGATATTATTTTGAATCATGAAGAACAAAAAAAATCATTTGTTTCCTTAAGAGACACCTTATCTCTCCAATCTAACCTTATTACACCAAAGGAATGATTTCTCTTCCTTTCCCTTAATTTGTTATGATGGATTTTTTTTTTAAATTAAGATAAGAGTGAGAAATATTCTTTAATACCAACTCTTGTATATAAATATAAGGGTAAGAAGAGGATCATACCTCTTCATAAAACAATAAGAGATGTCTTTCATCAAGACACCCATTATGAAGAGTTACAACTCTTCATATAAAACATTCCATATTGGGCCACAATTTGTTACATTCTCCCACTTAGCCCACATATGCTTTTTTAATAACTTAGAATAAACATAATGTGCATGACAACATTATTCTAAGTTTTCATTATGTTGACTATACCATATATCACATTATTAAATTAAAAATTAATTAGAGTCACGGTGGTTGTATGTCATCATCTCAACATAGTCCCTTCCATGTACTACATAATTAATTCATAATTTAAACATAAATTAATGAAGAGATAAATAAAGTCTTACTTTAATATTTCTGTAAAAGACAATTCATGTTAACATGATTCTATTTCAATCATGTATAAAATATAGAAAACAAGAAATTTCAGAAACACCTTTTATTGAGCTCAAGAGTATCATACAAACAAATACATCATTGTTTATTCAGGATACCCTATAACGCTTATTCTTTCAACATGCTCTCTAAAAATATTGGACACTAATCCTTTTGTTAATGGATCTGCAACCATCGGTATTGTACTAATATGTTCGATTGACACTCTTTGTTTCTGAACTTTTTCTTTAATGGCCAAGTATTTCATCTTCATGCGTTCTGCACCCTTTGAATACTTGTCATTCTTTGAGAAGAAGACCACTGCAGAGTTGTTATAGTAAATTTTCAGCAGCCTACTAATAGTGCCAACAACTTGAAGCTCTGAAATAAAATTCCACAGCCATATACCATGAATTGTGGCCTTAAAGCAAGCCACAAATTCTACTTCCATAGTTTATGCAACAACGACAGACTGCTTCGCACTTTTCCATGAGATTACCCCTCTAGCTAATAGAAATAGGTAACCAAATATGGATTTTCTTGTATTAACACATTCAACAAAATCTGAATCTGAATAACCAACCATCTCTAATTGATCGAACCTTCTATAAGTGAGCATGTGGTCCTTCGTTCCTTGCAAGTATCTCAAAACTTGCTTAGTAGCCTTCCAGTGATCTAATCTTGGATTACTTTGATATCTGCCCAGCACTAAAACTAACATTGGGTCTAGTAAAAGTTTGAAGATACATCAAACTCCCAACAATAAATGCATAAGGAATTGTTGCCATTTGTTCTTGTTCCAAATCATTCTTTGGACATTGCATACTACCAAATTTATCTCCTTTCTGAATTGGAACTATACCTGTTGAACATTTGTCAATTTTATATCTTTCTAGAACTTTGTTGATAAAATCCTTTTGAGATAAGCCTAACAATCCTTGTGATCTATCGTGGAATATTTCAATCCTATCACATATGTTGCCTCTCCCATATCTTTCATTTCAAAGCTCTTAGAAAGAAAATTCTTGGTTTCACGTGATAAACCAAGATCACTAGCAGCAATCAGGATATCATCAACATATAGGACTAATAAAACAAACTTACTTCCACTAACCTTCATGTATATACATCAATTAATGGTGAGAAGCTTGTTTAAGTCTATATATTGATTTCTTAAGTTTGCATACCATATTCTCCTTTCCTTTAATTAAGAAGCCTTCAGGTTGTTCCATATAAACTTCCTCTTCCAAATCTCCACTAAGAAAGGTGGTCTTAACATCCATTTGGTGTAACTCTAGATCATAATGAGCAACCAAATCTAAAACTATCCTAAGTGAGTCTTTTTTTGAGACCGGTGAAAAAGTCTCTTTATAATCAATGCCATCCTTTTGAGTGAAGCCTTTGGCAACAAGTCTGGCTTTATGTCGTTCAACATTGCCATGAGTCTCGCTTTATCTTAAAGACCCATTTACAGCCAACTCTTTTACATCCTTTTGGCAATTCAAGGAGTTCCCAGACTTGGTTTTGATCCATAGATTTCAACTCATCTTTCATGGCAGTTACCCACTTAATAGAATTATTACACTCCATGGCTTTTGAGAATGAAACTGAATCATTGTCAATTCCTATGTCAAGTCTGACTCTTGTAGATAAAACCACATAATCATTAGGAATAGCAAATCTTTTCTCTCTTTGAGATCTTCTTAATGCTATTTCATGTAGTTCCTCCACTATAGGGATATCATTTTTAACTTCATGATGTGTTTGATCAGTTACTTATTGTTCTTCACTTTGGTGAAGTTCTACAATATTAAGATCAATTGGCTTAGAAAGTAAAAGTATAGGAACTTCTACCTTAACTTCTTTAATGCACTCATCATGTCGTTCTTTACTCCCACTAATTTTGCCATTTTCAATGAGCTTGACATTTCCAGTTTCAACAATTCTTATACTATGATTAGGACAGTAAAACCTATATCCTTTGGACTTTTCAGGATATCTTATAAAGAATCCACTAATCGTTCAAAAGTCCAATTTCTTTTCTTGTGGATTATAAATCCTTACTTCTGCAGGATAACCCCACACATGTAGGTATCATAAACTAGGTTTCCTACCAGTCCACAGTTCAAAAGGGGTCATTGGAATTGCTTTATTAGGAACCCTGTTTAACAAATATACTGTAGTTTTTAATGCATAAATCCACATGGATATAGGTAAAGATGAATGACTTAACATGTTTTGGTACGCCTAGCATAGTGTATTGAGCACATATGCCATGCCTTTCAAGAAATTTGGCAAATGGACCTGGACATTGTCCCGATTCATCATACTTTCCATAGTATTCACTACCCGATCTGATCTTACAATTTTTACTTTTCTATCTAATTGTCTCTCAACCTCATTAATGTACACCTCAAGGGCATTCACAAATTGAGATTTTTCATGCAAAAGATAGACATAAGCATAACATGAAAAATCATCAATAAAGGTGATAAAATACTTTTCTCCACCAAAAGATGGAGTATCGAAAGGTCCACATATATCTGTATGTATAATTTCAAGAAGTTGAGTGCTCCTTGTGGCTCCTTTCTTAGTGTGTCGAGTTTGTTTTCCTTTAATACAATCAACACATATTCCAAAGTCAGTAAAATCCAAAGTAGGAAGAATTTCATTCTTTACTAATCCTTGCAATCTTTCTTTAGATATGTGACCTAATCATTTATGCCACAAGTAAGCAGAGTTATTGTTAACAAACTACGTTTAGTTCCAATATCATGATACAAGGTTATTAAGGTCTCAGCAAAATATTCATCAAGTTTAAACTTGTAAAGACCATCACATAAAATTCTTGAACCATACAGTTTATTGTCCTTATACAAAATGAAAGATTCATATCCAAACTTAAAAGAAAAACCTAATACATCAAGTTTTGACAAAGAAACTAAATTGTGAGAAAATGTGGGAATATAAAGGGTTTGGAACAAATCTAAGTGATGTCCAATCTCCAAAATCAAGCGATAAGTCCCGATTCCTTCAACTGAAGCTTTGTTTTCATTTCCCATGAACACAAAGTTCTCATTTGGCCTTATAGTTTGGATCGTAAGGAATTCCTACATCATATTGGAAATATGAGTTGTTGAGCCAGAATCAATCCACCAGGTATTATAAGGAACTTATGTAAGGTTTGATTCAAAACAAACAAAAGCATAAGGCTTACCTTTCTTTTCGAACCAAGCCTTACGTTTCAAGCAGTCTTTCTTCAAGTGTCCAACCTTTCTATAGAAATGGCACTTGATTTCCCTTTTGTGGATTTGTGCATCTTAGAAGATTCATTCGGGTTGTGTAAACCTTTCTTCTTGCATTTTCTAGCCCTTTCTTTGAACTCAATGCAACTTCTTGATGACTTGTAAAATGAATAAAATGAGACTTTTGGTTCTTTAATCTTGTCTCCTCTTGAATCAGTATACTAGTCAATTCATTGATATTCCACTTGTCCTTTATAGTGTTATAATTTATTTAAAAAAGCCTATATTGTTCAAGAGGCAAGCAATTCAAAAAGAACTCATCCATGGTCATTCCTAAAGTCCTTAATTTTTCCACTATATTCGTCACTTCAAGGACATGCTCATGCATAGTACAAGACCCATCAAACTTCATGTTGGTCAAAGTACTCATCAATATACTAGCAAGAGACTTGTCAGCAGTTTGAGAACGCTCTTCCACAAATTTAATGAATTCCTTAGCATTATCAGTTTGGGGAAGAGTAACTTTAATGTTGTTTGCTATTGTCATTCTCATAAACATCAAGCTTAATATGTTCGACCTCTCCCAAAGTTTATGGAGACATTTTTCTTCATCACTGCTTTCATCAATAATAGTAGTGGGTTTCTCAATTTGAAGAGATAAGTCAAGATCCAAAACGCCTAAGTGAAATTGGACCTGCACATACCAATATGAAAAATTTAATCCATTGAATATAGGAACAGATGAAGCATGAGGATGTAGAGAAACAGGAACAGATACTGCGATAATTAAAGAAACAATAAACATTAATGCTTTGAACAATCATACAAATTCAGATTTAATCAAGTCATGGAATAACATAATTATATATATCAAAGTCCACCTTTGGATGATACTAAAATATATATAAATATTAACAAATATACTATTTGATATATTTGCTATCTTTGGATATATAAATAAATCAAATCAAATATTATCAAAGACACTTACATTATATATTATAAGAACAAAAATCATCTTTGGATGATTTATAATGTCTTATAATATAAACTTTTCATTTACCTAAATATAATCTATTATATCATTTGCAAATAAATTCATGGGTAAAATTTAGATTTTATGTATGAAATTTATGCAATTAATGATGTGGTCACTTTGGTGACTAACAAAACATTCATTATATAAATTTCTCATATACCACAATAATTAAAATACAAGGATTTAGAGCCATATTTCATCAAACAAAATATTGTGCCATATATTTTCAAGTTATAATATATTATCCAATTTCATTTTCCTTTTTTTCCTAATAGAAGAAAAAATGCTTCAACGGTTAATAACCGTTTTAATAGAAAATCACAATGAATCTCGTTCAACCATTTGACAAGATTTCTAAACAATAAATGCAAACAAATTCCAAACAACAACTGTTATGTTCATAGCGGTTCGCAACATTTCAATGTTTCATTTCAAACCAATCAACGGTGCTCGAATAACACGTGTATGTGTCATTCTCACCGATCGTTGCCCATTGCCATCAATTCAACTTCACTCGTTAAATCCACTGAAAAATAACACTCATGCCGTTTCAACATATGGACCGAAAATTACTTTTTCGAAGGTTCATATTTAAACATATATTGACATTGCACATAACCATCAAACTATTGGTCAAAACAACATAATTTCACCGTTTTACACATCATAAATGTCAAGTGGATAATGTTGGAATATATAATAATCGTTCTTAGTGATAACACCTTTAATTGCATTGTTCCAAAAGTATACAAAAAAATGTAGAAAATTATTTTACCGAATGCCCGATATAATATGCGCAAAACATTCATAATGCATAGAAGAATACTAACTATCATAATTGGAAAATCATAAGTTCTTTAACTAGGCTCTGATACCACATGTAAAATGATTTCATAATTTCATGAATTCAATCCTAGAATATATGAACTACATGATTTTCACATATGTAATTGGATGGATCAACATATCTTTTTTCATAGTAGTGATATTATTTTGAATCCTGAAGAACAAAAGTAAATCACTTGTTTCTTAAGAGACACCTTATCCCTCCAATCTAACCTTATTACACCAAAGGAATGATTTCTCTTCTTTTCCCTTAATTTGTTATGATGGTTTTTTTTTTTTCAAATGAAGACAAGAGTGAGAACTATTCTTTAATGCCGACCTTGTACATATATATAAGGGTAGAAAGAGAATCATACCTTTCCATGAAACAATAAGAGATGTCTTCTATCAAGATACTCATTATGAAGAGATACAACTCTTTATATAAAACATTGTATGTTACGCCACAATTTCTTGCAGTTTTCACATGCATGTATAAAAAAACAATGGCATTGGAACAAGTCAAATTAATTTCTTAGAGAGAGTGCGTTTCATCTGGTTTCCAATTTTCATGTCTGCGTATGGGCGTAGCACATTGTTTGTTCGTGGTAGTTGAAGCTTATAATGGAAAGAAATTGTCAATTGTCAAACTGATAGAGAAGGATCTTGTTACATCTCCATAGGGGATGAGTTTCGATTTGGAAACATCCCAATACAATGTAGCCATGATTTTGCCAGGAGGCTACCACAATTCACATATAACACAAGTATAGCAAAATGGGTTAGACCGGCCATGTCTTTGAAGACTAAAGTAGGGCCGATTTAACATTGTATGAGGTGGCTATTTTTGTCTGAGATAATTTGTTTGGATGATAACTGGCCTAGAGAAAAAAAAATTAGAAAACTTGAGTAAATATGGAATTTAGGTAGTTTGTTTCAAGAAAAATGTTTTGTTATAAAAAAATTAGTTTATCCAAAAATATTTTCCTAAAATTAATATATTTTTATGTGTTTGGTAGTTTTTATAAAACTATGTTGAAAAAATGTTCGACTACTAATATCATATAATACACTGTAATATCTCTAGATAAGTTATTATTAGGAAGTTACTATATAAGTATATTATGTGAAACATTTTATGTAAATGTAATTTAAAAGCAAAGGTATAAAATATAATTTTTTATGATATATTTTTACAAACATCTTGATGGTATTTATGATTTTTTCAATGAGCTTTCATTTTTCTTTTCTCTTTTGAATTATCTTCATGTTTAAAATATCATTTATTGATTAATTTTGATAAAAAAAAACAAATAAATATGATATTCTAGAGTTAAAACAGTTAGAGACTAATTTGGAAAATGTCTTTCCATTTTGAAAAGAGTAAATCGTTTTCCTTAAAATGAGTAGGATAATTTTCTTTATTATGAATTTGTTTTCTCTTATAAGAGAAAACATTTTCTATTTAAAGAGTCTTTTTTTAAAAGTAATAAACAAGGGAAAATAAGGAAATTGTGTTTTCCTAAAAGTATTTGTCTTGAAACAACTATTGTGTTTTTTAACAATTAGTAAAGCATGACATTTAATATATTATTTATATTTATTTAATTGTCACATGATTAACAGCACAGCCAATCAATAGAATTTCCTACATAGTTATATGTAGAGGATTTAGAAGGAAAGTTTTTACTAATATGGAATGATTTAGTAGTAATTGAATTACTATTTTTATTAATTTTTAAAAGATGTCGAGTGAAATAGCATATATTTGTTGTATGATGTGTATAGTAGGGTTGTTGCAGCTGGTTGATCATGTGCGATAGACGTGTTGGTCAACCCAAGAGAAGTCTTGAAGTAATGACATGTGTACATATGTCACAGAGAAAGTATGAGAGGAGGAATAGGCAAACCTGGTTGCATGAGTATGTCAAAAGATCAAATCAGATAGATTTGATCATTCTTTACTCGTTCATTATGAGGTAGTTGCTTTAATTCTTTTTAGAGTTATTTTAGCAGAGTTTCCACGTTGCTCTCGATCTTAGTAATATGTCGAATGACCTTGAAAGAGAAACAAAGCCACTATTTTATAGATGGTAGAGGCTAATATCAACCATTGCATAATGCATGATCGGACAAACCAGATTGAGCCTGGTTGATCACCATTAGATCATATCAAAATGATCCAATGATCACTAGTTGATGGAGTCAAGGCTTGTAGATAGAATGTAGATCCTTTGGAGATGCCACCATTTAGATCGATTACACGAGCTAGGACCAAAAGATTCAAAGACGCACTCATTAGATTGATTCAAAGCATTCAAGATGAGGAAATTCACTTGAAACACCTAAAGGAGGAGCTTAAATCGATCAACATCATCAAGATCAACACGGGAATGGACTAGAACCTCGAAGAGAATGAAGAAGTGGAGAATTGGGCCTAGGATGGCTCAAAGCCGCGAGCTTACTTTTCAAAGCTGCCAGTTATATCCAACGTACATTGGTGACAAAAGTTGTTGTTTGATCATTGATGGAGGTAGTTACACTAATGTTGTTAGCACTTTTATTGTTGAGAAATTAGGACTCAAGACTACTAAACACCCTAATCCATATAGATTGCAATGGTTGAATGATAGTGGTGAAACTAAGGTAACTAAGAGAGCTTTGATTGCTTTTGGCATCGGGAAATATGAGGATGAGGTGTTATGTGATGTAGTATTGATGCAAGCTTGTCATTTGTTATAGGGAAGGCCATGGCAATTTGATAGGAAGGCGATTCATAATGACTTCTCAAATAAATACTCTTTTGTTTACCTTGGCAAAAATCATACTCTTGCATCTTTAACTCCTAAGCAGGTGTATGAGGATCGCAGTTACAATAATCTTTGGGGAAACAAAAGGAGAGTGAAAAACAAGAGAGCAAAAAGGAGCAAAATTGTAAAAATCAAAATGAAAGAGAGAAGAAGGCCAGAAAGAGTGAGAGAGGCCAAGTCGAAAGGGGATTGGCTTTGGTAGTGAGAGAAAAGGAAAGTGCAGTCTTGCAAAAGGAGAGTTGTGTGGCAAGAGTGAGCATGGTGAAGAGAGCCTTAGTGATGAAACAGCCTATATTGTTGATAATTTACAAAGAAACTTACTTTAGCACTGATGAATTACCTGATACTTTGCCTAGTATTATTCTATCTCTTTTGTAGGAATTTGAGGATGTCTTTCTTGAGGAAATCCCAAAGGGATTACCTCCCGTGTGTGGAATTGAACATCAGATTGACTTTGTACCATAAGTAACAATTCCAAATAGACCAGCTTATAGGAGTAATCTTGAGGAGGCCAAGGAACTCCAAAACCAGGTTCATGAGCTAATGGAGAAGGGGCATGTGAGAGAAAGCATGAGTCCATGTGCTGTTCTAGTAATCTTGGTGCCTAAGAAAGATAGGTCATGGACGATGTGTGTTGACTGTCGCGCTGTCAACAACATTACGGTAAAGTATCGTCATCTCATTCCTCGCTTAGATGACATGTTATGTAAACCCCCAAATTTTTGGAATCGGTTTAGCATAAAACCCTAAACTGGAAGTCAAACGGAATCCTAAAGGTCAACAAAACCCTAGTTTACCGTATCCAATTAAATCCGGCATTGCCGTTTTCTTTGGCCCTGTAAAACAAAATTGGGATAATTAGCTAGAATAGTTCATAATAACCATAGGTTTTATAAAAATATCAGTTTTGCGAAATTCGGGTATCCTTCGAAGCCGATCACACACGGTTCTCGAAAAGCTTGTCCGGGAGCTCGGGATAGGAAAAATATTCCGAATACACCATTAGACTCGTAAAAATATAAGTTTTCCAAAAATATCAGTTTCGTAATTTTTCAGTAACTAAAAATAACAGATACAGCCATTATACACGTATTTTCTTACTACCGGTACTTTATTAGTCATATCTATCTTATATTACACTATTCATTACTATTCTACACTATTCTTTTATCTCTACTTTTTCTTATACCTATTCTTACACTCTACATAACCTATAAACTTAACTTTTTACCTTTCCCATAACTTTATTTCACATCTACCTTACACATTACATCTTTCATTTATCAAAAAGTCAAAAAAATAAATCACTCCGCCTCTACTACAAGCATGGCCGGCGTTACCAACCCCCCCTTCCCATATGCCCTCAATTTGTTTCAATTTTTCTTTATTTTAATCATAAAAAAATCACTCCACATTTTCCTATAAATACCCCCCTTCTCTTTCACTTCTTTCACACATTTACTACCCACAAATTCTTACCAAAATTCTCTCAAATTTTCCTCTCAAAACTCTCTCAAAATACCATCCCAAAACTCTCTCAAAATATTTCTACAACAACTTCTACTAACAACAAAAACCCATAACCACATAACCATACCAAAGTCTTCTCTAGGTAACCATCTTCTACTATTTTCTTCTTCTTCATGTCATGTAACTTTACATGACCATAGTGTGAGTTTCCAAAAACTACAAGTTATGGAAGCTACATTATGTTCATGTATTGTTCTTGTTCATGCCAATCCATTATGTTTATGTTGTTATTTTTGTTATTGTTAATATATTATTATGTATATATATACATATTCTTTAGAGCATATAAGCTCACTTGCAATTTATTTATTTCATGCAAAGCAATTTATTTATTTATTCCTTGTTATTTTTAAGACTAGTCTCTAGTCTTAGACTTGTCATCATCAAGTCAAAACAAGATTTTTTCTTTCATTTTGGGACTAGTCTACTTCTTAGTCCCAGGAGTCTTGAAAAAGCTAAGATTCCAATACTTGACTTTATTATTTATGTTTTATGTTATTTTGTTTATTATTAATCTCATAATCATGATTCATTTAGATTATTGTCCAAAAATTTTAATTTCTAAAAATAATTAAACAAAAGAAGAATTTTGTCACTTAAAGATAAGTTTATATAAAGTATAAAATCTATAAGATAAAAAAAGATAAACTCATTTCCTCTTAAGTTACAAAAAGAACTCACTATAATTTTAACTACTACTTAAACCTTTATTATTCCATTTTGTTTTTCAAAAGAAAACATTTGTTGATACAAAAATGATTCTTTTTATAAAAAGAAAAACAAGATGAATGGCTAAGGAATTTTCAAGTAAAGACCTTTATAAACAAATAGGCAAAGAAAATCTATGGTTTGAAAACAAAAATAAAGTTATTTCTTTTCAAAAAGAAACCACTAAAATTTTAGAAACTACTTTACTATAAAAAGGTTTCTTAAGTCACATATTGATCCACTTTGTTTTTATCAAGAAAATAAATTTTTATGCATGGATGATTTCTATGAAAAACATAAGACATGAGGAAAGAATGAGAAATTTTCAAATGAAGATTTTGTAAACAAATAGACAAGGGAAATTTGTACAAGAAAAATAAATAGGAAGAATAGTGTGTTTTCTAAAACAGTAGAAATTTAGAAAATAGAAAATTTATTTTCAAAAAGTTACTTAGGAAAAATAATAAAACCAACATAAAGCCTTTCTCGAAAACGAAAGGAAACAAGGTATTCATTTCAAGAAATCTACAAAAACGATTTTTGAAAACTATATTCTTCCAATATTGTTTTACTCAAGAAAAATAATTGGACAATAAAACACTTGAGCATGCTTAAATATGAGTTATATAGTTATAAAAAGAGAATCTTTCAACTATATAGATAACTAAGTATTTATCAAGCGAATTTTGATTTCTTGAACCAAAGTTGTTTTGTGTTGGAAAACTCGTGGTGAACTTTGTCGCTACTGTTTCGAGGCCTATATGACCTTGTGTGTTAAAAGTATTTTTAGAAATAGGTAGATCTTTTCGAGTAGGTAGAAATCAGTATATTATATGCGCGATTCCGAGTTAAAATGACCAAGTTATGGCCATTTTAAGTTGGAACATTCCTTTATACGAGCTTTAACGTTCTTTTGACATTGTTTTGTCAAATTTCAAGAAAATCATCAAGAAATACTTATTATGGGTATTTTCTTTAGCTAGGTGACCCGGAGGAAGGATTCCTTTACCCCGAGGATTATTACGATTAAGTGGAGTGTGTGAACGACTCATCCGCTTAGAAGAATAGTTGACATTGCATCGTGAGTTTATTTCCATTAAATGCTATACTTGTTGTGCTTGTAAATTAGTTGCATTAGAGTTAGGAAAAGATAAACCGATATGTATGTAAAATAATTATTTGAAAGAATTTTTAAGAATATCAAAGCCGGAATTGTTTTAAATGATTGTTTTAGTATAGTATTGATTTGTATGAAATTCCTTGATCGCCTTAAATTTTAAAATAATTATGCTATGGCTTTATAAATAAATGAATTCATACATACCACCAAGTGAGTCACATTGCATTTTGGGTTATTATCCTTGGGTGAGAAGGATAGTAAGCTCGTGTCGAAAGTAACACTTAGCGGGAGATCCGAAAGCGATTGCTTGGCGGCTTAAGGAAAATGCTTGGCGGAAGATCCGAAAGCAAGGTCAATCGAGTAGATTCGGAATGCTTGGCAATGAGTGCTCGCGAGCATGAAAACTTTTTAACTAAAACTACTTGAATTGAGGTTATGTATCACCAAACCTCGAATGGAGGGCGCAAATCCATTCAACATATAGTTTCCGGAAAACTATATGCTTGTTTGCCCACGTGCTTGTTGCATTACATTTGTTTGTTTAATCAACTTGTTTGAAATCTTGCTACAAGAAGTTATTTATGGAAATAGTTCTCACTAATCCTATTAGCTTATACCCTAATAGATATCTTTTGCAGTTCCCTTACTTATGGTTAAGGCCACGAGGACCCTGCGGGCAGGTAATTTCTTATTGGATACTAGAAATAGAAATAAAGCGTAGCATTAGTATTTATGTACAAATACTCATGTAATAGATTAGTGATCAAGGGGATATGTCCCTAAGTTTGTAATGTCATTGATATGAATGAATTATTATTATGAGTCCTCTTTTCTTAAATGTGTTATTTATATCTTCTTAAACTTCATAATTCCATATATGGTCCTCTAAAGTTGTGAAAGTACGCCTTACACTTAATATAAAAGCTTTTGGGAATGGCTAAAGTTGTCATACTTAAACTTTAATATTGAGTGTGGCGGACTGTCACGTTTAGGGTACCCTTTGGGGCGTGACATGTTAGATGAATTGCATGGTTCATATATATTTTCCAAAATTGATATGAAAAGTGGTTATCATCAAATTAGGATGAAAGAGGGTGATGAATGGAAAACAGTTTTCAAAACAAAATATGGTTTATATGAGTGGTTAATTATGCCTTTTAGGTTAACTAATGTACCAAGCACTTTCATGAGAGTAATGAACCATGTTTTGCGTGCTTTCATTAGAAAATTTGTAGTTGTCTACTTTGATGATATCTTGATTTATAGCACGAGCTTAGATGATCATCTCATTCACTTGAAATCTATCTTAGATTTGCTTCGAAAGGAGAGATTATTTGCTAACCTTAAGAAGTGCACTTTTTGCACAAACAAGCTTGTGTTTCTTGGTTTTGTTATTAGTGCATAGGGAATACAGGTGGATGATGAGAAGATTAGTGCTATACGAGAATGGCTAAGTCCAACCAATGTGAGTCAAGTTAGAAGCTTGCATGGACTTGCAAGTTTCTATCAGCGCTTTGTGAGAGATTTCAGTAATTTAGTTGTGCCTTTAACAACAGTCATCAAGAATGATGTCGAGTTTAAATGGGGAGAAGAACAATAAAGAGCTTTTCAATTGATTAAGGATAAACTAACCCATGCCCCTTTACTTACTTTACTTGATTTTTCTAAAACGTTTGAAATTGAGTGTGATGCATTTAGTGTAGGAATTGGAGCAGTGCTGGCGCAAGGAGGAAGACCAATTGTATACTTTAGCGAAAAGCTTAGTGGGGCAGCTCTGAGATACCCTACTTATGACAAGGAGATGTATGCTTTGGTTAGAGCTTTAGAGACGTGGCAGCACTCTCGTTGGCCTAAGGAGTTCGTGATCCATATAGACCATGAGTCTTTGAAGCACTTGAAGGGCCAGCATAAACTGAATAAGCATCATGCAAGGTGGTTAGAGTTCGTAGAAACCTTTCCTTATGTCATTCGCTATAAGCAAGGTAAGGAAAATGTTGTTGCTAATGCATTGTTACGAAGGTACATGCTCATATATACTTTAGATGCTAAGTTACTTGGTTTTGAACATATTAAAGCATTATATCCGGTAGACCAAGACTATGCTGAGAGTTATGCATGTAGTGAGAAACCTGCTTGTGGTAAATTTTATAGGCATGATGGATATCTATTTAGGGAAAACAAGCTGTGCATCCCTAATTGTTTTGTTAGAGAGCTGTTAGTGAAGGAGTCTCATGGTAGGGGATTAATGGGACACTTTGGGGTAACAAAGATCTTAGGAGTTCTACAGGTGCATTTTTACTGGCCCCACATGAAAAAGGATGTTGAGAGGATCTGTGAGAGATGTATTACATGTAGGCAAGCTAAGTCTAAAGTGCAAGCTCATGGTTGTACACACCACTACGTATTCTTAGTGAACCTTGGGTTGCTATTTCTGTGAACTTTGTGCTAGGATTGCTTAGGAGTAGGAATGGTAAGGACTCAATTTTGGTGGTCGTGGATAAGTTTTCAAAGATGGCACATTTCATTCCATGCCACAAAACTGATGATACTTCTCATATTGCTAATTTGTTCTTTAGGAAAGTGATGAGATTACATGGTACGCCTAGGACTATTGTTTCTGATAGAGATTCTAAGTTCCTAAGTTACTTTTGGAAGACCTTGTGGTGTAAGTTAAGGACTAGATTGTTGTTTTCTATTATTTGTCACCCACAGACTGATGCTTAAACAGAAATAATGAATAGGACTTTATCTAATTTGTTAAGGGCTATCATTAAAAAGAACATTAAAGCCTAGGAAGATTGTCTGCCACATGTAGAGTTTGCTTATACCGTACTATATATTCTACTACTAAATTTTCTCCTTTTGAGATTGTGTATTGTTTTTGTCACGCCCCAAAGGGTACCCTAAATGCGACAGTCCACCACACTCGATATTTAAACTTAAGTATGGCATCCTTAGTCATCCCATAAGTTTATATATCGAGTGTAAGGTGTACTCACACAACTTTTAGGATCACACTTTGATTCGAGTAGTCTTAAGAAAGCATACATTGCATTAAGAATATAAATCACAACAAGATAAATAGTTAAACTTTACAAAAGCTAAGGGGGCATACCCCCGCCAAAATAATAGGAGTCTACATCGTTTAGCTCCATTTACAAATATATGAATCTACATTAAAGAGATTTTCCTAGAAGTCCACGCCTACACTAGGTCCCGACTTCCTCAAAAGCTCTTTAATTACATGTGGTAAACCTGCACAAAATGTCCTCTCGGAACATCCAAAAATAGGAACACTGCAACAAAAACTGTTGGGGTATAAGCTAATGCTTAGTGAGATTCATTTTCTTCAAGTAACATGCCCGACCAAGCTAAAATATCTATACAAGCAAGTTATAATTAAGCAACCATATGAATGCATAAGCATATGAGCAAACGAGCATATGACTTTCCGGTAGTCATAAGTGAATGAATTTACGCCCTCCATTCAGGGTTTGGGGTAGTTCATAAGTTATGCAACTACAATTCCAATATTGGTCTATAAGACATGCAACCATTGTCCCAATCTTAAGTGGGGTGGTTCATAAGACATGCAACCACAATTTTTAATGTTGGTCCATAAGTCATGCAACCATAGTTTCATTATTCGAATGGGGTGGTCCATAAGTCATGCAACCCTAGTCCCCTTTCATTAAAGACCCGCTGCCTCCCGAGTATACCTTTGTCCCACTAAAGACATACTCGACAAGGATATAAGACTCACTACGTGATATGCATGTACAATTTATTCATATAATCATGGTATATTAATTAGATAATTTTAAAAGCGATCATACGATTTCAGACACTCCAAGTCTATACTAGCTCATACAGAGTTATTGCAACAAATCTTGCCTCGATATACTTATCGTTCATTCATGCAAGTTTAGATCACCATTCAACCATAATTTTATCTTTGCCTAAGTCTAATGCCACTACTACTACAAGCATATCCAAGAGCAAAATTAATTGAGAAATGAACTCACTTGTCCATGTAGTGAAATCCATAGTTATAGTCCTCGGGAAGTGGTAACCCGTCCTCCAATTCACCTAGGTACAAAGAATACCCTCAATGAGTATCTCTCAAGAAGTTCTATTAAACTTAACAATTTTATTTACTAAGTTCGTCAATTTCCGCCTAGGTTGAATCCTTAACTTAAAAAGGTCATATCTAACTCATTTTAACTCGGAATTTAGCTTATAATATACCGATTTATACCTACTTCGAAAGAACTATCTATTTCCAAAGTTAATTCAAACATTTAAGGTCATTTAGGGGTCGGAAACATACTGTACAGTAGGGTTGCGAAAATTCCAAGATTTGAGCCTTTGTGAAAAATTGCCATATCTACTCTATTTAACTACTTAGACCAATTTATTTTAGTCCTAGGCTTGCAAGGGGATTCTCAAAACAAAATTAAGAGATTACACACTTATCTAATACCAAACATAAAGTTCACATGAAACTTCTAAGAATCCATATTCTTAAATCCGAAATTTACAAGTTGAAACTCATGGTTTTGTTTTGAGTAATTCATTTGCTAAAACTTACTTAGTTTAATGAAAACAATTTTCCTATATTATATATTATCAAAGCATTCTATTTTCAATTTAAAATACTTGTTTTGAGATGAAAAAGAAGGTTTTCAAAATTGGTCTTCCCATAATTACGAATTTCCACTTTGAAATTTACAATGAAAACAAGACCTAAATTTTGTCTTTTACAAAACAATTGATTTAAGCAATACCTTTTAGAAAAACTCATTTAAACTTATGAAAATTCTTTCCTTAAGATATCTATATCAAGAGCCCCTTATATTTTTGTCTAAATCTTCATTTTAAAGTTGGATGATGGGTTTCAAAAATAGGTCTTGGTCTTGATCCGAATTTTCATAAATTTATTTTGGACATATCTCTTGAGAAATTTCATCTAAACTCATGAAAAACAACCCATTACATATTATATCCTAAGAACCCTTCATTTCTTGAACAAAATCCTTATTTTTGAGTTGGAAAACATGTTTTTATTTTAGGTCTTTGTCTTGATCCGAAAATACAATTTTTGTTTTTGAAAATAAACTTTGAAAATCAACTTTGATTCTTGTAAGATGAAGCCTTGATGATATACATCCATCAAACCTTCATTTTCTTAACAAAAGCTTCCATTTTAAGACTTGAAAGAGGGTTTTTAAAATAGGGCATTGACAAGTTACGAATTTTTCTTTTTCATTCCAACTTGAATCTAAGATCTACTCAATATATAACCATGAAAGCATAAGAAAAACTTAGTAGTAGGCCTTAAACTTCTAGATCTACACATAAACATAACTAAAGCTTGATAAAACTCTAGATCTACAAGCTATCACAAAAACAAGAAGATAAACAAGCCCTCCATATAACAAAAATACTAAGAACAAAAAAGATCATCATCTAGAGGAGTGTTTCACTTCTTGGCATCATCATCCATAGCCTTTTAAGCTTGTGGAATGTCCTTTGATGCATGAAACATCCATGGTATCATCCTAGAACATCTTATAAGAGCAAAAAGGGAAAGATTACCTCAAATAATTGCAAGAAATATATGTGGAAGCAAGAAAGAAAAATGGGGACAGCTTGTTTTCAAGAAGACAAGGCAAGGAAGAAGAGGAAAAGAGAGGGAAAAAGAGAGAGGAAAAATATAGGGTTTGTAAAGGTGAAAGAGAAAGAGAATAAGATGCTTAAATAGAGATGTGTGTGTGTTAAATAATTTTTAAAAAAAATAAAACAGCAGCTGCAAGGGAGGGAGGGGGCTGGCGTGATTCTAGGTGTGTAGGAGAGTGAGTAGTTTGATTCCAATTTGTATTTTTGAAAGTGTAACAAGTTGCATCCATTTCTAACTTAAAATAGACTTTAAAATATCAAATAAATAATTAAAAATAATGAAAAGTGGCTAATTTTATGGGGAATGGGCAGCTGCAATTTTGGGAAATGGAAGTATAAGAAAAAGCAAAAGAAGACATAATAATGTGTAGTAATGATAATGTATGTGTACTTGAGATATGGGTTGATAAAGTGCTTTTTGAATAAGAAAATATATAAAATAAATTAAGAAAAATATTTTAATTTAAGTGGCAGAATTTTTATGATTTAAATAAAATAATCAATTAAATTATTTTTAAAAATTTAACAATTAAGTTACCGGTAAGAGAAAAATAAGCTTATATGAGCTACAACTGATATTTTTAGAATCCGAAAAATTCTAAACTTGATATTTTTGAAATCCTTATAAAAATACGAGTCTAAAAATATTAAAGATATATTTTTAATTTTTCGAGCCCCGGGACACGCTTTCCAAAGCAGTATCCAAACAGGTTCGAAATAAGCCGAAATTGAACCGATCTGATCTTTTTAATAATTCAGATATTATTACGGACTATCCTAAACACTTTAATTATTTTTCGACTCCTCGATTTGCGAACTCAGGTTTTCAGGATTTAAACTGTAGGGTTTTACTCATGATCCGTTGACCTAAGGTCTCCGGTAGACTTTCCGGCTTAAGGTTTAGGCTTAGAAAACAGGGGTTTACAATTTTAATCCACTGACTCCTTTAGATTTGTCTCCTTTGCCTTTGTTTGAGCATATTAACATGGATGGCAAGAAGAAAGCTGACTTTATCAATCAGATTCATGAGAAGGCGAAGCAAAATATTGAATGACGGACTGACCAATATGCAAAACAAGCCAACAAGGGGCACCGTCAGATAGTTTTTCAGCCTAGAGATTGGGTTTGGTTGCACATGAGCAAGGAGAGGTTTCCTGCTCAGAGGTGATCTAAGTTGCTCCCAAGAGGCAATGGTCCTTTTCAAGTCGTTGAGCGCATTAATGACAACGCCTACAAGTTAGACTTACCAGGTGAGTATAGTGTGAGTGCAACTTTCAATGTCACTGATTTGAGTCATTTTAATGTAGGTGATGATTTGAGGACAAATCCTTTTCAAGAGGAAGGGAATGATGGAGTCAAAGCTTGTAGATGGAATGTAGATCCTTTGGAGATGCCACCATCTGGACCGATTACACGAGCTAGGACTAAAAGATTCAAAGACGCACTCATTGGATTGATTAAGAGCATTCAAGATGAGGAAATTCACTTGAAACACCCAAAGGAGGAGCTTAAACCGATCAACATCATCAAGATCAACACAGGAATGGACTAGAACCTCGAAGTGGACGAAGAAGTGGAGAATTGGGCCTAGGCCTACTCAAAGTTACCAGCTTACTTTCCAAAGCCGTCGACTTATATCCAGTGTACAGACTCTACTTTGTTTCACAAATTTGTTTCCTTCGTAAAGGCCGCCAACTTATGTTAATTTTCGAATTATCCTTTTGTTTTGCCTTTTAGGTTTCTTTCTTAGTAGCTATATATATCCTTAGTTTGTATGAACAAGACATATAACTTTGAATATAATTTCTTAAGGGAATTTCTCTTTGGTCCTTTGACGAAATAATCTTGAACTTATCGATTTTACCGTAGCATTCAAATCCGACTTATCAATCGAATTCCCACCTTTGATTGTAGCGTCATTCACTTATACTAAGGTTCTTGTTTTGTTATAAACAACGGGTCATGGTTCCATCGATTTGGGTTCGACCTTAGGTCATAATTTCAGACATATTGTTACTGGGTTGCGTCACCGATTGGCGTAGTTCGTATCACTAGTGAAGCTTTCTTTTCTTTAATGTGGGTTGGGCTTTGAAAATGGTTTAGAAGGCTTTATTTATATTATAAAGAAAAGCCTGTTATTATCAAAACAACCTATTTTAAATACAAAAGGCTTAAGACTTATTTTAATCAAATAAAACCCAAATTAACCCAAGAAGATATTTTTGGAGTCACATTTTGTATACGAGAAAATCGAATTAAGTCGTGAGTGGAATGAACCAGTCCAAGGATCTCTGTTCCAAGCCTATCAAGCCAAATCTCCCTATGATATCCTTGATTGGGCTTAGTATTCTAAGCCTTGTCACTAGCTCAAAAGACTGGTCCATGACATCGAATTAGGTTCCAAGCCCAATAACTGAAATGATCATTTACATAACATAAATGTAGATATATATTATCGTATTTATTAAAAAAAAAGGGAAAAAAGATATGTTGAAGTGACCAAATATTTTATAATCCAAATGCAAGTTTATAGGGATTACAATCCCTACATTCGAAATTTTGGTTGATAAATCTTTCATTTTTTTACCAATTTTATTAAATAAATAATGGTTGATAGTTTTAAACTTTCTATTATGGAACAAGCAACTAATGGGTTGATTGGATAAGAACCCTATCCTATAAGGATAGATTTTCAAATTTTGAAATGGTAACTTATCTTGTGTTTATTTAAATCATATTGAAACTTGTACTTATAGAACCTATAAAGAAAGTTACTTTATAGAATCTGTAGATTTCTTTATTACATTTTATGTTATGAAAATTTTAAGGTAATTTTTTGATAATTTGAACTTATCAATGTTCCCATAATAGCTTAAAAGAGGGAATTCTATTCAAGATTTTGTAGCAAAAAATGCATGCACACTTTCACCCGAGTAATTTTTTATATTTCAATTTTATACTTATACTTTTATATGCATACTATTATATTATTTGCACAGCTAATTGATTAAATTATTCAACTATCTACCAAAGTATTTACCTTTATTTTAAATTGTTTATATGTTATTACTTTTTTTCTTAGTAAAATTTAAATTTAGAAGTAGCAATATATAATATTATTATTTCATTCATTATTAATTTTGAATTTTTTTTTACAAATAGGTTTAGGTAATGTTGGAAACTATATTGTATATAGCAAGAGTATAGATTTGAAAGGGTAAAACGAATGAACACATTACACCTGTAACCTCTTCGTGAAAACTAATCCAAAAAAATTGTACATGAAACCTATTATATAACATTTAATACCTATTTGTAGACATCAACATGGGGTAAACCTAGCTTGGAACTAGCCTAGACTCTTCGAGTCACGGTTATGACGTAGGGTGGCCCAAGACCAACCCTGCCCATGGCGACCTAGGTAGGTTCCATGGCTCCCGCTGGTTCATGAGCCAATTCATAGTCGATTAAACAACTGACTTATTTGCTAGCGACCTTGTAGTCTAGTGACATTTCTCTTAATCTCTCAGTGAGAGCTACCAAGTTTAAAACTAAAAGAAAAACCCACTTATTTAAAAAAAATTAAAAATAATTGTTAAAGTAATTTTATTTGAAAATATAAAATTAAAAGAAAGAAATAAATAAATATAAATTTAAGAATAATTTTCAAATTAACAATAACAAAGTTTTAACTTTAAATAAAATTAAGGCTAAGAACAATAATATCTTACCCATTTGTTAAAGGAATTGCCTAAGCATACATTCTTAACAATATATGACTATAAAAATCAAAATACAATCAAGTTCCACACTGTTAAAAAACAGGATTTATTTTTGGTTTGAAGTTCATATAAATTAATCAGGTTTACTTTTAAATGCATATACTACTTGTATTATTAATAACAATATATTAGGTTAACAGGCATGCTAATCAGTGTTAGGCCAGGTCGGTTATGGCCAAACTTAACCCATATCCATGTTTACCTATTTGAAATTCTACCATTGCCATTGATTTAAATAAATTATTAAAAGTCATGACCTGCACGTTTGGTTTGAATCAACAGCTATGCTTACCAATGTTGGGCCAAGTAGGGACATGGGCTAGACTTAACCCATATCCATGTCTACCTATTCGAAACATAATCAATGAAGTAAATGTTGTCTTGATTTAAATAAATTATCTAGGTGTTCCATGTTTATACAACTATCTAAATTTATATGTTCATAATAGATTCATTAAGTTAAGACCATTGTAACCTAACAACATGAATATTGATCTCCCAAATGGATCAATGAGACTCAATCTCCCTTCTATTGCTGTGAGATGTAGTATTTGAGGGAGAAAAAAAAAAATTAAAGGATCTATTAAATTATTCTCCTACAAAATAATTAAGGCCATAACAGTGGATGAACTTATACTAATAGCTAAACACAATGTTATCAGAACCAAGGGTTTAATCTCGACACATAAGAGGGCCAAGAGTCAAGGGGTTGAACCATGCTCAATAAAAAGTAAAATATATGACATCATTCAATAAAATTTATATTTGGATTAAATTAATCAATTAGCTATTAAATCTATACAAGGTATATAACTTATTAGAGAAAAAAACATAATATAATGATTTTTTTTATAAATTTATAATATAATATGAATATACATTTAAAATTCTTTTTTTTTTAAATTGATGCAACTGATTCGACTATCCATGTTGACTGTGTCAATCCGAGTTAGTGTAAATTTGGGTCAAATGAGTGGACTTGCCTGCTTTTATGGCCAATTTTAGTTAAACATAGTTAAATCAATAAGAACATATGGGTCTGACAATGAATAAACATATATAGAAAATTTTAATAAAGCTAATGGAAGTTTTTGTTTTTATAAAAAGAAAAATTAAAATACGTTGAATTATAAGTAGGATAAAAGAAATAGTTATGATTAAAAGTGAAAAATAGATAGACATCGAGAATACAATGTAATTTAAAGTGTAAATTTTTCAACATTATTTCAGTTCAGAATTTGACCTAAACATACCAAAGATTAAGAGTTAAATGAGTGAACTTAAACTAAACTGCAGTTGAGATGGACCATTTTTATGGCCGGGTCAAGTTTAACAGGCTGAATCGAATTTATGGACGGGTGTGACAGCACTGAATTTTCCCCTAAAAGAATATATGTCATTCAGACAAAGAGTCGCCACACCACATCCTAATTTGCGCATTTCTTCAACCCTTTTCTAATAAGCGTGCGCACCACGTATTAGTTTCGGCGCGTGCGCACCACGTATTTCATGTAAGAATCGGGGCCAAATTAGCGTTACCCTGCCAGGAAAATAAAAGCCCTAACAGAGGTTTTAGCAAAACAAACGCCAGCCCCCTTCCTCCTCCCCATTTGCACGGACATCTTAACATTTTCCTCAGACTTCACAAAGACAAAGCTATATAGCTAATCATAAACCCTAAAGACTCAATCTTCAAGGATAAGGTATGGGAGATATATCAAGTGATAATACGAAGCAGAAGCTCCCGATTCCAGGGAAGAGGAACATTCTTATTACCAGTGCTTTGCCTTACGTCAACAATGTTCCTCATCTCGGAAACATCATAGGATGTAAGTATCCCTTAACTCTTAGGGTTCTTTTTGGTGAATTACACGTGTTTATCAATTGGGTTTAAGTAGAAAGTTTTGAACTTAGTTGATGTGAATTTAAGTTGATTGGATGTTTGATCAGGTGTTTGACGCTAGACTGAAAATTTTAGCTTTTATTGAATCTATAGGAAGTGCTATTGAGATTTATTTTCTATTGAATCTATAGACTAAACTTCAAAATGCGTAATCTATATATATATATATATATAGAGAGAGAGAGAGAGAGAGAGAGAGAGAGAGAGGTTAGAATTTGAATTAGAAATGATATGACTAGACTGGAAATCCCAGTTTATTAAACCATAGGAAAACTTGCTACTCGGGTTTATGGATATTCATGGAGCGAGCATAGGGAAAAAAAAGGGTTTAGATTTTAATTAGAATTAATATGTGACATGCGCACTGCAAGGTTTCGGATATTTAGATGGTGAAAGGTATTTGTTTCTGAAATTTTGATTATTATGAATCATGAAAATGTAATTGTAACTTGACTAAATGGTGTTGAAATTTGAGACAGTTTATTTATTTATTTTTTTTTTTTTTGGGGCCGAATTTGAGACAGCTTGTTTGATTGTTATTTAATTGATGCAATTTGGAAATATTAATCAATTTCCAAGTTTTTTTCCCCTCTCCCTTTTGGCATTTCATTCTTTAGCTAACTTGTTAAAATCAACATATTTTATTTAACTGATTTGATTGGTACAACAGGTGTTTTGAGTGCTGATGTCTTTGCTCGATATTGCCGACTTAGAGGCTATAACACGATTTACATATGCGGGACGGATGAGTATGGGACTGCAACAGAGACTAAAGCCATGGAAGAGAAGTGCACCCCACAACAAATTTGTGACAAGTAATAATGTTCCTTTAAGTGCATTGAAGCTTTATCTGCTCTTTACTAAGAAAGTTTATGCTGTATGATCAATAAGCTTTTTGAGCACATCAACCTTGAGGTTGAGCACAGCTCTACCATATTGATGGAACTTGTACTATCTGTGTGATTAAACTTGACTTAAAAAAGTCAATACTTTCTTTGGAGTGCTTACACAGTAGCTATTGATTCATTTTGAAAAACAGTGATTGGTTGTCGTCTAATAGGCTAATTGCTACTCATTTGTTATAGCATTTGCCAGATTTGTGTTTATTCTTTGTAGCTTTGTTTTTGTGTCAGTTTGTTGCCTTACATGTGCCTTTCTTTCGAATTAAGAATTTAGGATTCATATATTGTGCTGAGTCCATGTAGTTTATTAATGAATTTCTCTGTATAGCTGCAGCAGTTTAGTTTAGCCATTATTTGCTAGTGGAAAGGAAATTTTATTCTTGAAGTTTAGATCTTGCTAAACCATGGAATAAGGGAGAAAAGTATACTTGTTCGTGAATATGTACCCATCAGTTGTGGGACAAACAACTTGTCATGAGGCATTTAATCAGTGAACCTTAATTGATACTCTAATCTATCCGTTTGTAGGTACCATGCAATCCATAAGCAAGTCTATGAATGGTTCAACATAAGCTTTGATAAATTTGGGCGCACGTCATCCCCACAGCAGACTGAAGTTTGCCAGGCTATATTCAAGAAATTATTGGAGAATAATTGGCTTTCAGAAAATACAATGCAACAGGTCTAGAACTGCTTACAGATTATGCTTCAGAAACCACATCCCCTCTGTCAATCCTGTGTAGATGAAATGAAACATTCTGAACACATTTGTTTTGTAGACAGCTCTTATCAAGTTTGTGTTATTTGTTATTTGTAGCTTTATTGTGATACATGCCAAAGATTCTTGGCCGACCGTCTTGTTGAAGGGTCTTGTCCCACTCCAGGGTGCAACTATGATTCAGCACGTGGTGATCAATGTGAAAAGTGTGGAAAACTTTTAAACCCAACAGAATTAATCGATCCTAGGTGCAAGGTAGTACTTGATCTTTCTTGTCTCCATGTCTCCAGCTTTATAGCCTTCCACTTATATGAAGATCAATATACTGTAAACTTGAGGCTTTGCCATCGTAGCAGCATCATGGACACAATAAATTTTGTAATAAAAATGCCTGAAATGTTCTTATCATTTTCCTTATAGATTTGAAATTTACCTCAAAGATCATTGATCTTCTAATAAGTGCTTATTTTTTTATCTGTATACGTTTTGTTCTTTTTCTTAGAAGCATCGTTTTGATTATTGAGCTGGATATCTGGACAGGTCTGTCAAACAACTCCACAAATTCGTGACACGAACCACCTGTTCCTTGAACTTCCTCTATTGAAGGATAAATTGGAAGAATACATTAACAAAATGTCTGTAGCTGGATCTTGGAGCCAGAATGCCATTCAAGCAACTCATGCATGGCTTAAAGAAGGACTCAGGCAACGATGTATTACTAGGGATCTAAAATGGGGGGTTCCCGTTCCACATGAAAGGTTTCATGACAAGGTTGGAGCTTCTGTTGAAGTATTTTAAATTTGTTATTTTTTGTGGGAGATAGATAATCTTGCTCATAACTGACTCAAGGCCTCTTAGTTATTGAACATATTGGTTGTTGTGCGACTGATGAGTTTTTGTAGGTTAGTCCATCTTAATTTTGTGAAGTGGGGACTGCTCTGACTTGCACTTTTCTTTTTCAATTACAAGTTTTGAAATTACCCAGAAAAGATGCTCAATAGTTGGCTGAACCTCTCTTCATGTTTTATTAATCTATCAAGATGCAACATTATATCGTTTACTTTACTTTTTGATGGAACTTGGAAGGTATTCTATGTATGGTTTGATGCCCCCATTGGATATGTTTCAATCTCTGCATGCTACACACCGGAGTGGGAAAAATGGTGGAAGAATCCTGATAATGTGGAGCTCTTTCAGTTTATGGGGAAGGATAATGTACCATTTCACACGGTATGGTTTACCTTGACAAGACCTTTAATTTCTGAGACAAGCACATGATTATGTTATTCATTATGTTTCTTTTGAACTTACTATATGAAAGGTGTCTATTTTCAATATGTACCTGGAAGGATTTACAGATTTTCCATCTGGTGTTTGATGCAATGACTGATTTTCTAGTAATATACAATTGAAATATTTACCTATAGATTTTAAACTTATAATCTATTTATTTATTCTTTACCAAGTTATATTTTGAAGATATCTATATTGGCAAAGAATAGAGAATGGTTTTTGGCAAATTGTGTCCTTCTCTTGTAGCCAACCATTTTAAACAAAACTTTTATTACTCATTCACTTTGTTGTAATAGTATTTCGGGTCTGTTTGGATGGTCTGTTTTTCATCTGTATCTGTATCTTTTTCAAAATAATATGTGTAAATATGTCCGATTTACATCTATATTTTATCTATAGTTGATCTTTTGATGAGAACTGCTAATTTTTTTTATCTATATCTATTTCTTGATAAATAATTTGTTAGAAAAAAGCGTGAAAAAAGTATCTGTATCTACCGAAAAAAGCCAAACAAACAGACCTTATTCTTTGAAAATAGCTATTAAAGTGACCGTAATAGTGATTCCTCTTAAAAAACATTGAACAGTTATTTATTGCTTAAACATATGAAAAGTAATTCAATATTAGAATTGATTTTTTTCATAAAAGACCTTCGTTTAAATAAAAATTTAACAAATGAAAATCCTATTATAAATCTATTCCATTTCTCAGTACTAGCAATTTTATTATAACCTTATTGATTTAGTGAAGTGAACAGATGGTTAATCTAATCCCACTTGTTTTCTCTTAAAAATTAGTTAGGGCACGGAGTTGTACCTTGAATTTTGCTGTGAATTCAATATTATTTCATCTCCTGGTAAATTGATTACATCATGGGGAAATGATGATTTCTTCATCTAAATCCGCCTTTGATAGCTCAATCAAGTGAGCCATAATGACGCAGCTTAACTTTGTATTGGGTCATGCCTGTTGGACATACTGAGGAGTTTGGATGATCTAATTTGTTAAAGAGCTCAACTATGCACTCTTTATTCAAGAATCTGTTCAGACTTATGTAATTTGTTATATTTAAAGAATAAAAAGGCCTCTAGATTGACTGGGAGTAACTTGTGGATCAGGGTTACAAATTATGAGGTTGATCACCTGCTGTAGTAATTGGTTTTGTCAAATTATCAAGCCGTAATTTGCAGTTCATGCTGTTTGCAATCATTGATTTAGATATTTAAGCATGCATTTCCATATTTAAAATCGGAAGTAGGTAAATATAGCTCTGTTTCATCTACCCAAATATACAGTTCTGTTTATGTAAAAAATAGAACCAAGCTTGTGATTACTAACTATCTGGGTAGATTTTATCTTCTAAATTGTTATGTTAACAATATCCAGGAAGCATGTGAGAAACTACTGTTTTCTTACGAGATTTCAGATATAGCACAATTTCTGGGACTAACCCTCCATCCTTGCATTTGAAATGCTCTTTTTTGGAGAAGCCTACACAATGGCAAATTTAAGAAAATATCTTTTTTGAGGATCATGCATCAATCTCCTCTTTATCCTCTCAAATCTCTCCACGTGAAGATTAATTTACTACAACTGAAATGTGCTGCATGGTTCTCAGTTTTGAGTACTTTCATATCATATACAAGCAATTTTTAATCCGAAAACCAATTATTCGTTTGAACTGGAATTTTCTAAGATCACAATTTTATGTCAGGTGATGTTTCCATCTACACTTCTTGGAACTGGTGAAAACTGGACCTTAATGAAGACAATTAGTGTCACTGAATATTTGAATTATGAAGCAGGTAATAAACCATCTGACTTTGGTGTGAATGCTTTGGATAGAAGCATGATGACTACTCTCCTTATTATTGAAATTGGATGCATTTGCAGGGAAGTTTTCCAAGAGCAAGGGAATAGGAGTGTTTGGTAATGATGCTAAGGATACAAATATTCCAGTTGAAGTGTGGAGATATTACTTGCTAACCAATAGGCCTGAGGTAAGATTTTTCTTTTCTGGATCAGATTTTAGTTAAAGTTAGGGTTCTAGTATTTTCTCATTTTTGTTCTGGCCAATTCTAAACTCTGGTTACAATTTAGGCTTCTGATACTCTCTTTACATGGGTGGATTTGCAAGCAAAACTAAACAGCGAGTTGCTGAGCAACTTGGGCAACTTCATTAATCGAGTCCTGAGTTTCATTGCCAAACCTGAAGGTTTGTTTGGCATTTTAGCAAATTACTTGTATAGGGGTTTCTTTGAGTTACTCTCATGATGATGCTTTGCACATTACCTTTATTTGTTCCAAACAGTTTTGGTATATAGTAATTCCAATGGTGAGAATCCATACACTCCAATTTTTGTAACAGGTCAAGGATATGGTTCCATCATTCCTGATGCTCCAGGTGCTGAATCACATTCTTTGACAAAGACACTGGGCGAAAAGGTTGGCAAATATGTTGAGCAATATGTGGAAGCCATGGAGAAGGTTAGCAATGCTACATCAGAGTTTAATAAAATAAAGAAGTGAAAGGAACTCAAGGGAAATAAATTAGGACAAAGCACGCTGCCAATATTCTGCCATTAATGTGCCAGTTAAATTGACCTGTGATGGGAATATATTTATGACTGAAGTCTTATTGGCTTCTGCAGGTCAAGCTAAAGCAAGGGCTGAAGACTGCAATGGCCATTTCAAGCGAGGGCAATGCATATTTGCAAGTACGAGTTGATTTTAGCAGCACTCTACCTAAAAGAACTTTGTCAAATTCCACTAAGAAAAAATGCTCTCTTCCCCCTAACCACTTCTGATGTCTCAGGAAAGCCAATTCTGGAAGTTGTACAAGGAGGACAGAAGCTCTTGTTCTATTGTTATGAAGACGTCAGTAGGGCTCGTGCATATACTGGCATGCTTGCTTGAGCCATTTATGCCATCATTCACTTTGGAGGTGATTACATTGATATACAAATTCTGGATCCTTACTATTTAGTTTTAGAGAAATTATTTTGTATATTTTGTTGCAACTTCTTATTGGTTGGCTCAACTGAAAAAATTTACTTGCTTCTATATGGCACTAAAGGTATTTAAGCAGCTTAATTTGCCTCCTGAAACCCAAATTTCACTTCAAGATGAAAAGGGAGAGATTGATAGGGCAGCTTGTCCATGGGACATTGTACCAGCTGGTCATAAAATTGGAGCACCAGAGCCACTGTTTAAAGAATTGGTATGATGGTTGGAGTTTCTTATTTTTTTCCTCTGATTTCTTTCTGTATATTGCATTTTAACAAAATGGTTCACCTGATCTGTGGTCTTATTTATATGTCTAGAAAGATGAGGAAGTAGAATTCTACAGGAATAAGTTTGCAGGAAGTCAAGCTGATAGAATTGTTAGAGCAGAAGCAGAAGCTGCGAAGATTGCTGAGCAATTGAAAAAGACAAAAGTTTCAGGTTCCTATTTTATTTTATCCTTTTCAGCCATGTTGTGTTTGTATTTTCCTTGTAGTAATTTCTTTTGTTCATACTATTTTTCTTGGTAAATTTTTATGCCAACTCAATCTCTTCCTCATACATGATGTCCTTCATAATTTCAGATGGTGGTGGGAAGAAGCAACAGGCTAATAAAACTTCAGCAAACAAGTCTAAGGCTGCCCCTGAGGCACCGATCACAATTACAAGACTTGACATCCGTGTTGGCCTCATAACGAAAGCTCAAAAGCATCCGGATGCAGATTCACTTTATGTTGAAGAGATTGATGTTGGTGAGGCCCAGAACCGAACTGTTGTTAGTGGCCTTGTCAAGTATATACCTTTGGAAGAAATGCAGGTCCTCTTCCCATCTAAAATTTCCTTCTTGCTTAAAGCACATTCATTGTGTTTAATAGGCATTTGCTAACTCTTCTTCTTCTTCTTCTTTTTCGTTTTTTGGCAGAATCGGAAGGTCTGTGTTCTCTGCAACCTCAAGCCAGCTACCATGCGGGGCATAAAGTCACAGGCAATGGTTCTTGCAGCTTCCAACAGTGATGGAACAAAGGTAAGCAGTCACATTGAGTAGTTAATACGGACTATGTACTTATTTGTGACACTCGGGGGCCCCCCTCTTTATGATGATGGGTGACAACATGAATCCTGGCATTCGAATAATCTGAAAATTAAATATGATTATTCATTGCCTGTTTTCAGGTTGAATTGGTTGAGCCACCGGAGTCTGCTAAGGCTGGGGAGAGAATTACATTCCCTAGTTTCGAAGGAGTGCCTGATGATGTCTTAAATCCGAAGAAGAAAGTTTGGGAAACATTGCAGCCTGATTTGCATTCTGACTCCGAACTTGTGGCATGTTATAGGGACATTCCACTGACAACATCAGCAGGTGTTTGCAAGGTCGCATCCATAAAGAATGGCTCGATTAGGTAGGAGTTGCACAGCCTGTTTTGATAATTTCAAAGGTTTAAACCCAATGTTTCGGCTGCTTTTTTTTTTTTTTAATATATATTTTTTTTCATTGTTGCCTAAATTTTCCTTTTATAAACTGTAAGCATTGAAATACAATTTGGATGATTTATCACCATTAAAGATGGTAGATTTTCCACTTCAGTTCGTTGCTTTGAGATGTTTTGTTCTTTTTCATTGCTTTATGACGTCTGTTATTCTCTTTAGTAAGACAAACGAATGTATGAATCGAGAATTTGCACGTCTAGTTATGAGGAAATGGGAGTATAAGCTTCGCTTGGTGGGAGTGCAGAATATATTCATTAACGTGCTTTTGTGGATTGACATGGGGAGAAGGAAATTAATTTATACTAGCGGATGGTCCATACCATCCAAGTCGCATGTAGTATCCATAAAAAATCTTAAATATTTTATTATAAATATGAATTTTTCACTCTAAAAAATTCTTTTTAGATTTTCGATTCAATTCTATAATATATTTAAATGTTATTATTATTTTTATTTTACATTAAAATACAAATTTTTAAAAGCAAAAATGATAAGGAGAGTAGTTATGGTTTAAAAAAGATTAAGGGAGTAGTTTTTATTTTGAAAAAAAAGTTATAAATTTAAACTGCAAGGGTTAGTTTCATCAAATCATATATTAAAAATTATATCTACACTAAAAACACCAAAAAGTGAGCCTTTTGGCTTTAATAATATAGATTTTTTTTTAAATTATAAAAATATCATTGAGATAAAAATAATATCAGAATTAGACAAGTTATCCTCGTCTCTTGAAGAGATTAGGTGGTTGTATTTTACAGTATTTTTTGTCACTTGAAGAGTCGAGATTGATCACTTACAACCTTGTCTTTTTAATAGATGAGTTTAACTCGCATATTTTTAAAATTTTTTCTCATATTGCAAGATTTGTGTAATTTTTTTGAAAAAAGTTGGTATTTTTTTTCTTAATCCGATTGATGTGTCCATGGATTTAGTAATAGTGTGGGATTCGAGAATATATCTTCCTTAATGCACAGTGATGCTGTCACATTCCACAAGCGAAAATACAAATGACCTTTTAAATTAAAATTTTTATTTTGGTATGGATGTATTTTATAAACTTTTAAATGTTAGGAATCTCAAAATTAGTAATTATTCCTTTTAAAGTTGAAAATGATCCTTTTAATCTTAACCTTTGATGTTTTGCAAAATATGTATTAATACCTAAATTTCAGTATGTTTTTATTTGGCTAATCACTCAGAATTGTTTTTTATATTATCAATTTATCAAGATTGGGGCATTTATTTTTAGTAATTAATCTACGTAGACATCCCATTTTTGCCTATTTAAGGCTTTAATTTATAGTAAAAATTAGTATTATATTAAGCACGTAAATTATAATATATATATGTGAAAAATTATTATAAAAAAATAAAATAATAATAATAGAATAGATAAATAAATAAATAATAATAAGATAATATATATATAGTAATGACAAATAAAAAAGTTTTTGGGGCTTGATGTAACATTAATTTTAATTATAATTTTTTTTGAAACCTTAAATCAAGTTTTGTGCAAACCAAAATAAGACACTTGCCAACAACTTGTATGGATAAGTCACCAGTATGCATAAAGGAGACCTAGATTCGATTCTATGAGGTAGCAAATTATCTTTTTTATTTTTTTTCCACACACACCCATTGGCCGAATGAGGTGAGCGAATATGTCAACGAGTAGGCAGGTGAGAGGTAGATGAGCAGGTTGAGCATCTATAAATACCTGACACATATCAATAAGACACAACAACAAAGAGAGGAAAATAACAACGAAGAAACTAACAAACACAACAGTTTGTTTTTTAATCCCCATTCGATGACCTCTTAAGACCCTACGTTGGAAGAAATCCAACCGCCACCATTTTGAAGGATTAGAAACTCCAGTCTCTCGACGCTCCCAATTAAATCCAAGATCACCAGAAAACTTGCCATGCCTTAGACCCTTTGTCCGACCACTGCACAGGAGCTCTGCCGCTATCACGCTCTGAGGGTACCCTAGTAAAAGTAGACAAGTTACATCTGAATATCATCACTATATTACCTTTGGAGAGTGACATGTTTTCCAAAATAACAGGTTCTTTTAGTTGCTTCGATAAAAAATGATAAATATATGTAAGAAATAAATTAGTAAATAACTGCCATCTTAATCATAAAGTATCATAGATTATTACAAACTATATAGTCTTTTTGTAATTCTCTACATACATAACTGATAAGACAACACTAGCTAATCTATTCTAGGAAAATATAAACCATTAATCCCAAATAGAACCATAGGCTTCCATCTCTTAAGCTCTTACCGGAGCCATATTTCTGGAAGTAACTAAGGTTGTAGCGTAAACCTAAAAATGCTGTAGGAGTATGAGCGAAACCACGGCTCAGTGAATAACCAGACATATTACATATCAAGCAAGTTATTAACAAATCGTATGTCATGCAATCACTCAAACATATGCTCAGATACAAGCTTAGATGATTTAAATCCAAATAGAAAAAAGATTTACGCCCTCTTTTTAGGGTTGATGAACATTTACTTTATGACCCACATGCCCAGGAGAAACTAAGTTTACAGGAAAATTAACGATTTCTCGTCTTAGGGTTATCACTTTTAGTTTAGTAACAGTTTTAACTGACCATTTCCTATATCAATCCTTAAAAACTCCTTAAGTATTAATCATTTCACAGCGATACTATGGACGGCGTTCTTCATTGCCACTTAGTTCTCGTATCTTGGAAGAAGTAACACTTTAGAAAAAACCAAGCATTAACAGAGAACCGAATATTAATATGTAGTAGGCTGTCACCCATTTATATATGCAAAAATGTAGTACGTGCAATGCATGACCAAGTTATTTTAATAAGCCAATAGTTCTTATTTAGTTTCATGGTAGTCATACACAATAATCATCATACTACTTCACATCATCATACCATTGTATTATCACTTTTGTAATGGTAGATTAACAATCATACAATCAGATCACAACACATTTCAATCAAAACATCATATTATTATTTTTGCATTTCATATTCAGCTACTTACAAGTACAAACAGTATAATATAACTGAATTACTCACCTGCTCATAGTGACTAGTCGTAATAATTTGCCGGAAGGTCCTTTATGGTATCAAAATCACCTATTGAGATGAATAAAATATTCATCAATATAATATAGATTATATAACTAAACTTCTATATGTGTCTAGTATCCTAAATTGATATTTGGCTCGGTTTCTATTACTTATTTTGGTCCTTTAATGGTCTTATGACAACAATTATCAATTAATCTTTATTTTCATGTAGCTTGTCTTAGTCTTGCTTGATATTTATATACATTTATCTGGCATTCGAAAAATTTATATTTAACAAGTTTATATTTTATAGTTATTATTACTATTTTTATGTTATTCTCTATTTGACTCATTATAGTAACTCATATTCGTTTATTATTGTTTAGTGTCATCGTATTTCTTTTTATATACTTTATATAATTATTTTGTCATTTTTAGAAGTCACATTATTCATAAATTTAGCTCATTTCAATTTCCATTCTTACCTATTTATCTATATAAAACAAATATTTGATGATTATAGTTGTTAATAACACTTAATATTTCCCTATAATTCTAGGGTTTTAGAAGTTATCAAATATTAAACATATTATTATTCTAAGTGTTTGTATTTATTTATCTACTTAGTAAATTATGTTTTGACATATATATATATATGTATAATATGTTCATTAGTAGTTATTATATATATATATATATTATTATGTTCGTGTAATACAGACTTATCGTATGAAAAACATGTTTGTATGCCGGCTCCTATGCCGCCGGCGTTGAAACCCAGATGCTGGCGTTCTTAAGTTTTACATTTTATTTCGTATCAGATTGCACTAGCTTGTAAGTCACTAGCTTTCCCACGTACGCTGGACTATACGCTGCCGGCGTATAACCCTAATTAGCTGGCGTTTGTTCATGTTACGTAAAAATAAATTTTATGTAGCTTCTGTTCCAGTGTAAGCTATCTCAACACTGCCGGCCTACCCTCGTAAGCCATAGACGTTCAGCGTCTACATTGTCGGTGTAGGGATAGTGTTGAAATTGTTCATCATTTTCTCCGATTTTATTAAATTCGAAACTTACTTTTCCTTTAACATAAGTATATCATACTTATATTAAAGCTTCTTTTAAGTGTTTCTCTACATTCTACATGTATTAAATATGATATAATAGTACATATTACATCATGTAATCATCATTAACTCTAGTTTTTAACTTCAACATATAATAGAACATATTAATGGAGCTTTAGGATTAGCTTTTATCTTGTTTGAGTAAATTGGAAGGTGCTACACTTCCCCTCAGTGCCAAATTCGATCCTAGAGTGAGCAATAACACCGTTTAGGATAGTGATTGATATATAACTAATTCAAATATTAATTTACCTTACCTTGTTATGCTTCTTATCCTAAGCTTGGTTGATGTCTATTAGAAACTTCTTCTCTAGAATTGATTTAGAAGTGTCTTGAGTGAGTTTTGCTTATTATTTGAGCTGATTGTTGTTGCTGTTTGGATGGTGTTTTATGTGAGTTATTGGTTTTGGTTTGTAGCTTATTAAGGAAACATATATATATATATATATAATATATAGATGAAGAAGGAGAAGGCAGCTATAATTGGGGTCTTCCAACAGCAATTCTCCACTGAAAATTATCAATTTGCAAAGCTTGTCCCATATTTAATGCATTGGATGAGTTGGGATATCATCATTGGTTTATCCATCTCTTTCCTTGACTTTTGCTAACCTAACTTGACTAACTTGTTATAGTTTTCGGCTGAGAAAGATTTGAGGAGATCTCAGCCGAAATTAACCACAATTGCACCGAAAATGAATTAATTTTTTATATAATATTTTTAGTTAGTTAATTATCTTAGTTTTAGGATAGTTTAATAAGTTAAACGGGTATAAATATGACAACTATTCCAGAGTTTTATCTTCAAAAATTTATATAGAGTTCTACAAGTTTTTTAGATTATTATTAAGTTTAACATTGGGTTTAAAGTTTACACGATAAGTTATTTTTTAGAATTTTATCTCCCGTGATTAGGGTTTTATAATCTTAATAGGTCAATTTTTGTTTTAGGCTCTAATAGCTTAAGAATTTACTAACTACAACCATAGTGTGATCCAAATATTTATTTGGAGTCTAGATTATTAGTTATACATCTGTTTATATTTTTATTGTGTATTCATAATCCTAACGATTTATCTATAAATTATTGTTTTCTAACTATAAGCACTATCGAATATCTACTTTTCAATAAATTTATAATCTTAGTTAGGTTATTTCTTTATCTTGGGTTTTTGATACCCATTATAAAATCTTATTAGTAATTTTAAATACTATCTAGATAACTTTGTTTTAGGGTTTAAAATTATATACAAGCTCATTTCTACTTATGGTTTAATTCTAAGGTCTTGATTGAGTCCTATATTATCATTTTATTTTTTATTTTTATATTTTCATCTATTTCTATTTGTATGAAAAATCTTGGGGTTTACAGCCGCCCTCTTATTGCTAGAAATTTGACCTGCGAAGCCTGCCGTTGCAATTCACCAAAGCTCCGTCGGTCTTCTTCCCTGTAGGCATGGGTTCCAGGTATGTTTCTCATCTTGTTTTCTTTTTGTTTAATAATAATAAAATAATAATAAACTGTAATGGTTTTGTAATAATATATGAAAAAAAAAAGAAAAACCAATACTTGCATTGAACGCATGCAATCCTGGACGGTTGTGATTTTCAATAATAATAATAATAATAATAATAATAATAATAATAATAATAATAATAATGGTGTAAATGGAAAATATGTATACATTATGATTGGTTGATTGTTTGCCTTGGAAATTGATGGATATTTTGAATTAATCATAGAATTGTATGAAAATTTATATTACACTTGGTAAAACAAATAAATAAAAAGAAGTAAAAATAATAAAAAAAAATTCATATTATTAATGACACATTGAAAAAAAAAAAATTGTTTCCTACTTACAGAACTTATAATTTCTTACCATAACCTCATAATACATATTAATGTCACCTTGACATTGACAATTTTGATTTTTACTAAAGCTTTATTAATGGGCATCTGACGATTTGAATTTTTCCACGACATGTTAACTCGATAATGTAAGTATATCTTATTACTACCTTCACATCTGCTTTATATTTAAGCCATATTTTCTCTCTCTTTCTTCATTCACTCATTTTCCAAACTTCACAAAGTAAGAAAGCTCTCAAAAACCCTCTCATTTTCCTCTCTTGGCCGAAAGTTTCCAAGCTCCCCCACACACACACACAACTTCCATTTCTTCTTTTCATCTCTTAAATTACTCCAAGTAAGTGAACTTTCACTCCTTCCACTCATAGATCTTGTTATGGCTAAGTGATTCTTGGATATTTCCAACTAAAGAACCCCATGAGCTTTTGCTAGGGACAAGGAAATGTCAAAACAAGAATACCGAACCATTACGAAGTAGATCTAATCTTTAAAGCAGCTTTCATACTAAAAGCTTTATGTTATCTATCCAAAAGTATTTTAAACAAAAGATCTTTTATAAAAATATAGTTTTTATGTTTTCAAAACTCATTTAAGCATTTGATAAAGTAGATCCATCATTTTATTGCTCATAATCATGTAGGCATTTAAGGTGTCATTATTATTTTGTGTCTATGTGCATTAATAGACTTTAATGCTTTTGTCTTTAGTAAATAATCTTCTTAGTATATAGATCTATGGTTAGATGAGTTAACAAAGTCAAAAAGGAAAATACTTTTCAAGAAATAAACTTGTGTAAATTCGGATGACTTTGGAAACCTAGGATAAAAACACCTTTATCAACTTCTAAACATATATTTTACAAGAGAAATGGAGCCTAGAGGTAATAGATAATGTTTGGTAGTATTTTTCATGAGTTTAAATGAGTTTTTCTAAAGAAAATATTTGAAAACAAGAGATGAAGTCTAATAGAAGTTTGGAGTTAAAAGTCTTGAAAACCAAATTCGTAATAATGGATAGATGGTTAGAAAACACTATTTTTCTAACTTCAAAAATGGTATTTTCTTAAATAAATGAAGTCCTTAGAGTATAGGTATAATAAATACTTAAAGTTTTGAGTATAAAATATATTTTTCTCAAAGGAATCAACTTGAAAGTGGAATTTTCTAAATTCGGATTTTTGGAAACACCCTAATAGAAGACCCACTTAAAAGTTTATAAATGAAGATTTTATTAAAGAAATAAAGGCCTTAGGATATAACTAACATAAGGGTCAAAATTTCTTAAAAAAAAGTGGAGTTTTCCTAAAGAAAATCCTTGTAATATGTAGGTGTGACCAAGTGTAGTAAACTCACTTGTTAAACATTAATATGAAATGGTTTCTAAGAAAAGTTTATGTAAATTCTTTAAATCTAAAGAGTTATAAGAACTTAGGCTCATTAGAGTTTATATCATGACATTCATGATAGGGAAAATCATTGCCATTGCATTTAGTTTCATTTTGTACTTAGGAATCTCAAGTGCATTCATGAAAACCGCATTTTCGGAATCAATAACACCGCTGTACAGATCTGATCCCTCCTTTCTGAGGCTTAGATATTTTCAAAACTTGATTTAAACTTCATATTTAGAAAGCTCTTCCGAAGTAGATAGAAATCGATATAAAATTTGCGAGATTCCGAGTTAAAATGACCAAGTTATGGCCGTTTTAAGTTGGAATTCCCGCTTAGGACGCGAATTACGAATTTGATAAGTTCGTATGAAGTCGTTGGATTAGTTTGAGTTGAAATACTTATTAGAGTATTTCTTCCTTTTTAGGTTATCCCGAGTTCGACGATTCCCTACCACCGGATTATTATTACTAGAAGACCGGTGATCCAATGGTCGAGTGAGTTTTCTCCTTGTTTTGTTACCTTGATTGTGCTTGTAATTAGTCGCATTAGAATTTTAGGAACAAGATAAAAATCGATATGAATGGGGATGGGATATATGATGAGACTGTGATGAATGTATGCCAAGGAATACTAAAGCATATCGAAACCATGATTTGATTGGATAACTGCATGGTTCATATTATTTATGTGTATGATATTGCCTGGTCACTCTAAAGAATGTACAAATATTTTGACCTAAGCAAAAAGGTAAATTGATCATGCATCGCATCGGACATATTGCATTTGGTAGCGTGCTACTCCTACGCAGGTCGATCGGTATGGTCTGAGGACTCGTTTGAGTAATGAGACCCGGTATCAGAGCTCATTCATAGGAAACTAAGGCGCATCGGGATGCAGTCCATGTGTGAGGCTAGCCGAGGTGAGTGCTAAGAGCCAGGGCTTGGGGACTAGCGGCAGTCGTGTAGACTTCAATACCATCTCTAACCCAAGATACGGAGGGCGTAAATCCGTTCTGTGTGTGGGTTCCGGATACCCATACATAATTGCTTGCTCATGTGTTTGTTCATGCATAGCATATGATTGATTAATACTTGCTTGTTATGATACGAATTAAGGGAATTTCTCACTAAGCTAGTGTAGCTTATACCCCAATAGTTGTTTAAATGAGCAGGTTATTCCAAGTATTCTAAGTGGGGTCCGAGATGGTTGAAGCTGCGAATGATTTCAGATTTCGGCAAGATAAAAGAATGCTTGAAGTTTTTGGCTAAGCTTTACGATTTTCCTTGTAAAAGTTTTATGTAGTGAAGTCTTGGGATAAATGTAATTGAAGTTTGATGAATTGTATTTTGAAGTATAGTGTTTTGTATTTGGAGTATAGTGGATTGCATTTCCTTTTCATTGTTACTCAATTGTATCAACATAAAACGTATCATTCCGATGTGTCTTCTCTATGTGTTAGACGCCTTGTACATAGTATGGAAGCCTTCGCATGACTGAGGTGGTCATTCTTAGGCTTTAATATTGTGTACAGCGGACTGCCACGTTTAGGGTACCCTTCGGGGCATGACAGATATGCCCCTAAGAATTGTAATTTAATATATTTATGTTTTATGATAAGTATTCTCTTTGTCTTATTACTTATTTATTATCAATACAAATTGCGTTACTCCGATGCGTTCCCTTGGTTGTGATGTACGCCTTGTACATGATATGGAAGCCTTTGCGTGACTGAGGTAGTCATTCCTTGGCTTTAGTATTGTGTACGGCGAACTGCCACATTTAGGGTACCCCTTGAGATATGACATATACTGTCTTAATCAGAAAGTCGATCAGAGAGTGTTTGACATATATTTTCCTGATTAGAGAATTAGTTAGAACGTTAATCTGGGATTAAAAAGTTTTGAATTAACTTTTGATTTTTCATGAGCTTAAGCAAATCATTTTGATTCGAATTCTTGTTCAAAGTTTTTTATTTAAGAAAGTTTCAAAGCTATTTTAGTTGGATAATCAAGTGGTGTGAATTTTGTTTGAAATTTTAAAAATAAATTTTTATAACCAATTCACCCCCCTCTTGGTTATCTTTTCGGGACCAACACTAAGAATTATGAAAATTTTAGGGGTTTACAACTATGTCCCCAAAAAAAAGAGAACAAGAGAGAAAAGAAAAAGCAATAATAAGCTTATTAGTGAGTTAGTGAGCATTTAGGCTCTAAAAATATATAGATATACGTATAGAGAGTAACATATATATAAAATTAGGTTAGAAGCATCATAATAACAACATAATAGCAAATCAAATCAAATATGAAATTTATTCATGAACAAGAACAAATCATAAACATAGTATTGCTTCTATAACATTGGAATGTTTAAGAAACATACACCATGGTCATATGAAGTTACATGACATGGTAGAAAGAAAGGAAAAGAACTTTTACCAAAGGAGATAATATGGAAGTGGTAGTAGAAGAAAGGTTTGGTTAGTGTTTATGTGTGTAGAAATGTATAGGAAAATTTTGTAGTAAAAGAAAGAAAAGAGAGATTTTGGTAGAGAGTAGTTGATGAGAGAATTTGGGAGAGTTTTAGTAAGGTGAAAGGGTATGTAAAAGAATTGAAGGGAGAGAAGGTATTTATAGAATTTTTGGAGTGAAAATTAAGTAAATTAAATAAATTGAAAAAGAAAAATAAATGTTATAGAAGAGAGAGAGAGGGCCGACATGAATATTAGGGAAGAGAGAGATTTTTTTTTTTTTGTTTTGTTTTGTATTTTTGTTAATTAAAAATAATAAGATGTAAGGTTTGATGTGAATGAAGATGTATAGGAAAAGTAAAAAGTAGATAATAGATATGATGGAGTGTAGAAATAGGTATAGAAAAAGTAGATATAGGTTAATAGTAATGAATAGTATAGATAATACTATGAATGGTAGACAAGACAAATTAATACCAGTAGTAAAGAAAATACGTGTAATTAAGCTATATCTGATATTTTTATATACTGAAAAAATTATAAAACTGATATTTTTGAAATTCTTATATTTTTACGAATTTATTGATATTATCAGAATATTTTTGTTGTCAGTGGTACCCTGGCACAGTTTTCGAAAATTGATCCCGTTTGGATCTAAAGGACATAAAAAATTATCGAATCTGATATTTTTATGCATTCTTATATTATTACGAACTATTGTCCACTACTATCTCAACTTCGTTGTTTCGAGATTAGGAACACGGGATTGCCAAATCTAATCTATTAGGGTTTGATACGTATTTGTTGACCTTAGGGTTTTCGATTGACTTTCGTTTTAGGATTTGAACATAATTGTAGCATAAAATTTAGGGGATTACAGCTATGCTATAAGCACACATAATGTAATAAGATTGAGTTACTTACCTGCTCATACTAGCTAGTCGTAATAGTCAGTTGGGAAATCCTCTATAGTTTCAAAATCATCTATTGAGATGAATGAAATATTCATCAATAAAACATAAATTATAGAACTGAACTCTTATGAGTGTCTAAGTGCCCTATATTAGTACTTGATTTTCTTTCTAATACTATATTTATTCTTTAATTGTCCTATGATAATTAATTATTATTTAATATTTATTTTCATTTTGCTTTTCTTGATCTTGTTGGATATTTATATATTCTTATTGAGTAGTTGTAGAATTTATATTCAGGGAATTGATATTTTATCATTACCATTATCATCACTTTTATATTGTTCTTTAGTTAGCCTATTATAGTAACAAATATTTATTTACTATTATTTAGTTTCGTCGTGTTTCTCTTAATTCACTTCATATAATTATCTTGTCATTTTTAGGAATCATATTATTCATAATTTTAACTTATTTAAATTTCCATTCTTATGTGTTTATCTATATAAAACAAGTATTTTACAATTATCTTAATTTTATTCTTATGGTAAAGTATACTAACATTAGCAATCATGATGATGACGATGATGATAGTAGTAATAATAATGATAATGATAATGATAATATGTTAACAATATTAATGTTATATTTTCATAAGAACATTAATAAAATTAATAGTAATCTTAATGATGATGATGATGATGATGATGATAGTGATAGTCATAAAAGTAATAGTATCTTTAATAATGATAATAATAATCATAATAATAATAATAATGCCATTAGTAATATTTCTAATAATATTAACATTAGTAGTAATAATAATAACATTAATAATAAGAATAATATTAAAACATCAATAATAACAATATTATTAACACTAATGATAATCTAAAAAATAATAATATCACTAATAATAATAATAATAATAATAATAATAATATCATTAGTGATGATGATGATGATAAATAATAATAATAATAATAATAATAACAACAACAACAACATCAACACTAATAACAATTATCATAATAATAGTAATTTTAATTTTAATTTCAGAATTGAAACATATTTTTATGATTTAAATTTATTTTATTTTTATTTTCTTAATTAGGGCGGAGTGGAACACAACTTGGTACATGGCCATGTACTAGCCGTGTTCTTCTAGGAATACGGTGCCCTTGGAAAATGAAGAGTCAAGACGTACACGAGGAGTTTACCACCGCGTGTTTACCCCGTGCTCTTCTAGAGATATGACATTTCACATACGTTGATCCATTTTTCGATGATTTTCCACGTCTAACTTGTATTTAATTATTCCTAAGTGTTTATACAATATATATATATATATATACATATATCATCTTATAACACATCAACATGCCCATAATCCTTATTTTATGACCAAAAAGAGTGTAACTAGGGTTTTTCAAAACTTATATTTTTGTAGGTGGTTTAAACTTCATTTTTGAGTTGTTCTTGAACCGAGGATCAAAAAATCTTTGTTTAAGATAATGTTCTATCATATTACTATCTAAAAATCGAAATTACTCACCTTGTTCTTCCTCTACCTAGCTTGTTGTTAAGCTTTAATGGAGTTGTTTTGGGTTTGAGTTGTTGATTGTTTTGGTGATTTGTTTGGGATGAATTTAAGCTATTGTTGGTGTTGTTTTATGTGGTTTAATGGCTTTGTTTGGTAGTATATTAAGGCTTTTGTTTTGAGTTGTTGAAGAAGCATATATAATGGTGTAAATGAAGCTTTAAGGTCCGGTTGAAGGTAATGAAGTTACCCACAGAATTTCTTGATTCCACTTGTTTATTTCCTTCATTTAATGAGTTGTATAGGTGGCAAATTTGGATTGGTTATTGAGTTGATTTTATTGACTTTTGGTAGAAAATTTGGGCAAATTCTCCATGCATTTCGGCTAACACACTTCTATGCAAATCAAGCCATCCATTTTGGTGCAATTTGCACCGATTTTTACATATATATATATTATAATATTAGTGAGTTAATAATTATATAGATTTTAGGGTAGTTTATTAAGTTAAACGGGTATAAATATGATAATTATTCAAGAGTTCTATCTCCAAAAATTTATATAGAATTCTACAAATTTTCGAGATTGTTATTGAGTTTAACTTTAGGTTTAAAGTTTACGCGATTAATTATTTTTAGGTTTTATCTCACCCAATTAGGGTTTTCTAAGCTTAATAAGTTAATTTTCGTTTTAGACTTTAATAGCTTAAAAATAATCTAATTAAAACAATGGTGTGATCCAAATATTTATTTAAAGTCTAGATTATTAGTTATACATCTATTTATTTTTTATTATGTATTTATAACATAACTGTTTATCTTTAGGTTATCGTTTTCTAACTATAAGCATAATTGGTTATTTACTCATTATTGCGTTTAAAATCTTAATCAAGTTATTCTTATATTTTGAGTCTTTGATACCCACTATGAAATCTTATTAGTAGTATTTAATACTATCTAAGAAGCTTTGTTTTGAGTTTAAAACTATATATAGGCTCATTACTATTCGTAGTTCTATTCTAGAGTCTTTGTTGAGTTCAATATTAACCATCTATTTTCTATATTTATATTTATATCTATTTTTACTAGTATGAAAAATTCTCGGGGTTTAATTCTCTCCCCCCTCCCCCACCCCTTAAAATAAGCTTGTCCTTAAAGCTTGTATGCGTACCTAAATTTTCAAACAGATGAGGATAGCTTTTCTTGATCTCATGTTCCATTTCCCATGTCATTTCTTCAGCTCAGGAATCCTATAGTACTTTGACATAATGGATCTCTTCATTTCTAAGAGTTTGCACTTTTTTGTCTAATATTTGAATAGGATGCTTTTCATATGTTAAGTTCTCTTTCAGATCAATTGGTTCCAACTCAACCACTTTATCTAGATCCGTACGTACTTTCTTAGTACTGATACATGGAATACATTATGTATACCAGATAAGTTGGGTAGCAATGCAAGACAATATGCCAGATTTCCAACTCGTTCCAAATCTCAAATAGTCCAATATATTTGGACTCAGCTTTCCTTTTGTTTGTACACTATGAAGACTTTTGATAAGACTTATCTTCAAGTAGACATGATCTCCTTCATTAATCTCCAATTCTCTCCTTTTTAGATCCACCCAACTCTTTTGTCTGTCTTGAGCTTCTTTCATTCTACGTTTTATCACAGTGACCTTGTCAATTGTCTCTTCTACCAATTCAGGTCCAATCGTTACTTCCTCCAAATTATCCCAAAATAATGGTACTCGACATTTTCTACCATATAGTGCTTCATATGGTAGCATCCTAATACTTGAGTGATAACTATTATTGTAAGTGAATTCTATCAATGGTAAATATTGGGTATTGTAAGCGAATTCTATCAATGGTAAATATTGATCCCAATTTTCTTTGAATTCTAGTATACATGATCTCAACATATCCTCTAATGTCTTTATGGTCCTTTCTGTCTGTCTATCAGTTTGAGGAGGGTAAGCTATACTAAACTTTAATTGTCTTCCCAAAGCTTTTTACAATCCTTGCCAAAATCTAGAAACAAATCGTGGATCTCGATCTAACACTATACCAGCAGGTACACCAAGTAATCTCACAATTTCCTTCAAGTATATCCGTGCCAACTTTTCCAATGGATATATCATGTTGATTGGCAAGAAATGAGCTGAGTTAGTAAGTCCATCCACAATGACCTAAACAACATCATGTCTTGAATTTGTCTTAGGTAATGAACATACGAAATCCATGGAAATTTGATCCCATTTCCATTTTGGAATTGGCAATTGTTTCAATAATCTACTTAGCCTTTGGTGTTTTGCTTTTACCCATTGACATACATCACACTTAGCAACAAATTCTTTAACATCTTTTTTCATTCCATTCCATCAATACATAATTTTTAGCTCTTGGTACGCCTTTGTTTATCCTGGATGTATAGAATATCCAGAATAATGTACTTCATGCATTAATTCCTTCCTTAAGCTTTCATCATGTGGTACACACAATCTCTAGCTCATTCTTAATACTCCTTCATCATCCACATGAAAGTCCTTATATTTCCCTTGTGATATCCTCTGTTTAATCTCTTGAAATTCCACATCCTCTTTCTAAGCTTCCTTGCTTCGTTAGAGTAAAGAAGGTTCTAGGATTAAGTTTCCAAGTTTCACTTCCAAGCGTTGTATTGATAACTCCAAATTTAGTTTCTCAAATTCCTTAAGGAGTTCTTTCTACTCTGTCAACATTGAAGCTACTTCTCCATAATTCTTACGACTTAATGCATCAGCTAAAGCATTTACCTTGCTGGGAAGATAATTGATGGTAAGTCATAATCCTTAATCAATTTCAACCATCTGCATTGCCTCATATTTAATTCTTTATAATTAAATACATATTTGAGGCTCTTGTGATATGTATATATTTCACATTTATGCCCGTATAGATAATGACACTAAATCTTGAGTGAGAAAACAATAGCAGTTAATTCAAGATCATGAGTAGGATAATTCATCTCATGTGGCTTCAATTGTCTAGCAGCATGTGCTATTACTTTCCCATTTTGCATTAGTTACATCCTAAACCATTCCACCACTGTAGACAGCATATGGATCCTTGTCATTGGGCAGAACCAATATTGGTCCGATACTAACCTCTTTTTCAATTCTTGGAAACTTTATTCACGTTGATCATTCCATTCGAATTTCTCATTCTTCTTTGTTAACTGCGTTAATGTTCGTGCAATCTTTGAGAAATCATGTACAAATTTCTGGTGCTAATCCTAAGAAACTTCAAACTTTTGTAACAATTTCAAGTCTTTTATGTTCCACAATATCTTTAACTTTCGCAGGATCAATAGAGATTCTGTAAACTCCCAAAGTTTTGTGATCGATTTAACTTAAACCCTAATCGGAAGGTCAACAAAAACCCCTAAAGTCAACAAAATCCTAGTTAGACGTAATAGTTTAAGTCCGGCAATCCCGTGTTCACAACCCTAAGAAAGTAAGTAAGAGATTAGTATATAGAATAGTTCGTAATAACTTAAAGAAGCTTAGAAAGATCAAATTAGTAAAACCGTAAATCGTTTTGAACCCAAACGGATACAGTTCTTGAAAAACATGTCTTGAGGTTCGGAATAGTTAAAATATTCCAGATATACCATTAGACTCGTAAAAATATAAAATTTTCAAAAATATCAGTTTTATAATTTTTCGGTAAGTAAAAATAATAGATATCGTAATTATACGCGTATTTTCTTACTACTGGTACTTTATTAGTCATATCTACTTTACATTACACTATTCATTTATCTCTACTTTTTTTAACACCTATTCTTACACTCTGTATACCTATTATCTTTACTTTTTACCTTTCTCATAACTTTATTTCATATATACTTTACTTATTATTGCATTTAATCAACAAAAATACAAAAATAAAACTCTCTCTCCCTTCTCTTCTTTGATGGCCGGTGCCCCCCCCCCCCCCCCCCCCCCCCCCCCCCCCCACCCCCTCTTCTCTCTCCCACTCAATTTCTTTTTAATTTTTCTTTATTTAAAACACACAAAATTCACTCCTCATTTTCCTATAAATACCTCCGTTCTCTTTCACTTCATTCACACATTTATTACCCACAAATTCACTACCAAATCTCTCTAAAATTCTCCTCTCAAAACTTTCTCTATATACACTCCCAAAAACTCTCCCAAAATAATCTTAAACCCTTCTACATCCACAAAACCTATATTACTCCAAAAAAAAAATCCTTTTAGGTAGATTTTTCTTATTTATTCTTCTTACCATGTCATGTAACTTTATATGACCATTGTGTGAGTTTTCTAAACTTATTGTTATGAAAGCTACACTATATTCATGTATTGTTCTTGTTCATGAAAATCTATTTCTTTAATTTTATGTTGTTTTACGAATTATGTTAGCTTCTTATATATATAGTTAACTAAATATCATTATGTATCTATATATATATGTTCTTTAGAGCATATAAGCTCACTTGTAATTTATTTATTTTCATGCAAAGTAATTTATTTATTTCTTTCTTTGCAATTTATTTATTTCATATTGTTTTAAGACTAGTCTCTAGTCTTAGATATGACCTCATCAAGTCAAAACAATTTTCTTTCTTTTATTTTTCTTTTTTTTGGACTAGTCTACTTTTTAGTCCTGGAAGCCTTGAATAAGCTAAGTGTCATGCCCCGAAGGGTAACCTAAACATGGTAGCCCACCACATATAATATCAAAACTCAAGAATGACCACCTTACTCACTTGAAAGTCTTGGTATTACATGTAAGGCGTCTAGCACGTTAATAGAAGATGCTTTTGGGAAGTGTGGTCTAAGTAAGTAATAATGAATATACAAGAATCCAGAAATAAATAGATCAGAATATGAATAATCAAAGATCTGTTACATGATTCTCAGGGGCATACCCCCGTAAAACCTAAAGATCGAAATATCCAATCGTCTTTACAATATTTTAATACTACATCAAAAGATTTCAAATGAATTCTAATATAATTCTTCAAGTAGATCTCCTTCAAAAACTCCAAAAGAAAACTTACGCGGATAAGAGGAGACCTCGGGTACAAAAACAGTGTCCTTAGAAGGCAAATATTTATAGGGGCATAAGCTTGCGGGCTCTGTGAGTAAATCCCAAAATTTCATACTTGAAACAAAAATATCAATCAAGTTTATTAAGCAAGCAAATGGGATGCAACAAACACGTGAGCAAATAAGACATATGACTTTCCGAGAATCATATGTTAAATGAATTATGCCCTTCATTCGGGGTTAGGTATTCCGGCCCATTATGGCCACTACTTTAAAAACATTTTTATAAATCTTACTACCTCCTATTCACCATCAAAACATGTAGTTATTACAGACTCCTATTAGTCACCAATTTATTTAGTTTTTACCGGCTCTTACTCGCCACATATATGATATACTAGTTATGCTTACCACCACTATCATACACTTGTCCCACCAATTGTATAATAGCGAATGCAATGTGACTCAACATGTGAAGTGTATGTATAAATTTTTAATTAAAGCAAAGCCGTTTTATTTTAATTTCTTACAAGTGATCAACCAATTTCAAACACTTCAATGTAATAATACTCATACAATTTATTACAAGCAATTCATGATTCGATATACTTAATATTCTTTCAATACATTATCATACAACATCTATTTTATCTTGCCTTAAATCTAATGCAACTAAATTTACAAGCACAAACATAAGCATGAAAAATAAATGGGAGTAAACTCACTCGGTCATGATGACACTTCCTTCTTATGGATAAGTCAATCGATAATTCCACTAATCAAAATAATCCTCCGGATACGAACACTCCTCCTCGGGATCACCTAAATAAGAAGAATATCCATAATGAGTATTTCTTGTTGATTCTATGGTACTTATCAAAAACTATGTCATAAGATCGTTAAAATTCATATAGATAGTAATTCCAACTTAAAATGGCCATAACTTAGTTATTTTAACTCGGAATTGCGCATATAATATACCGTTTTTTACCTATTCGAAAAGATCTATCCAATTCTAAAACTATTTCCATCAAGCTAAGTCATTTGAGCTCTTAAACAGTGGTGATCAGATTCACCACGACTTTTGCAAAACTTACTTTTTTTTCTTTTTACAAAAACTTGCATCAAAGATATAGATATTATAATGGTTTTGAAAGATCTTTGAAAAGTATATATATATATATATATATATATATATTCATTGACTCATGTTAAATCCATGAAATTAATGAAGTTGTCTCAACCATAAATTTTATGTAAAAGTAAGGTCTTCTAAAAATTTTGGAAAGATGAAACTTTTGAAAATTTCATTTTAACTTGTTAGAAAATTTCTCAAGTTATTTTAAATGAGTATTCTCTTTTCCTTAATTCCATTTCTTTAGTCTTTTTAAATTTCAAAAGAATGATTTTCATTTTTCTAAATTTCTTATAGCTTAATTTCTAATACTTTTTTAAAGTAGTAATAATTCTATATTTTCTTACTTTTAAAGAAATGATTTCCTAAGTGGTTCATTCATCTTATTCCTTAAGATTATTCTATTTTTATGAAAGGAAATTTCTTGGTGTTTGCCAAACTAGACTATTCCTTTATATTCCAAAGTATTGGTGGAAATGAAGTTTAGTAAAATTTTGTTCAAACAAGAATTATTTTCCACTTTATGACTTTGTGAAGTGTATGTATGTATGTATTGTAAAATTTTCTATGTTCTTTAGTTATTAAAATTAATGATGAATTCCTCTAGTTTTTTAGAAAAGATTTGTTAAGATAAATTCCTAAGTTTTTATGAAAAATCATTTCCTTCATGACAACATTTATTTTTTGGAGAAGAACTTCTATTTTAAGAAAACTTTTCCTTCTTTATCTTGTTGAGATAAAATCAATATGTTCATGCATGATCATGAATATGAAATCATAAAATTATGAAAACATAAGAAAGATATGACAAGTAATAAGATAAGAAAGTAAAGAAATATGTCAAGTATTGGGAACTTTGGCTTTCTCATGGTATCCCGGGACTAAGAATGGACTAGTCCCAAAAAGAAATAAGGAAAAGAAAGCAAATATTGTTTTAACTTGATGAGGACAAGTCTAAGACTAGAGACTAGTCTTAAAATAACATGAAATAAATAAATTGCATAACTTAGAACTAAATAAATAAAAATGAGCTTATATGCTCTAAAGATTATATATATGCACATAATTATATCTAGTTACATATATATAAAAAGTTAACATAATATCAATAATGATATAAGCAAAATAACAACATAGAAATACATAAATACATATTCATAAGCAAAAACAATACATAAACATAGTGTAGCTTCTATAATATTAAGTTTAGGAAACTTACACTATGGTCATGTAAAGTTACATGACATGGTAAGAAAAATTTTAAGAAAATTCTTACCTAAAGTAAGAATTGTGGTCGTGTTTGTAGAAGAAGAAGAGGGTTTTGAGAAGAAAATTTTAAAGACTTTTGGAAGAGTATTTGAGAGGAGAATTGAAGAGAGTTTTGGGAGTGAAATTTGTGGGTAGAAGATGTGTGAATGAAGTGAAAGAGGAGGGGAGTATTTATAGGAAAATGGGGAGTGATTTTTGAGTGATTTAATTAAAGAAAAATTGAAAAATAATATGAGGAAGAGAGAGAGGGGAGCACCGGCCACAGAGAGAGGAGAGAGAGGGAGATGTAATTTTTTTGTATTTTTGTCTATTAAAAGTAACAATTTGTAACGTAGATATGATATAAAGTTATGGGAAAGGTAAAAAGTAAAGATAATAGGTATATAGTATTGTAAGAGTAGGTGTTAGAAAAAGTAGAGATAAATAAATAGTGTAGAATAGTAATGAATAGTGTAAAGTAAAGTAAATGTGACTAGTAAAATACTGGGAATAAGAAAATACGCTTATAAATGCGATATCTGTTATTTTTAGTTATCGAAAAATTACGAAACTGATATTTTTGAAATCCTTGTATTAAATCGGTCCTAAGGGTGTTATCAAAATATTTTTATCATTCCGGGCTTTGGTACACGCTTTTCGAGAACTGATCTCGTTTGTGTCCGAAAGACACTCGAAATTCGCGAATATGATATTTTTATGTTTTCTCAAGTTATTACGAGCTATTATCACTAATTAACTCAACTTCGTTTTCTAAGGTTAAAGAATACGGAAATGCCGGATTTAAATTCAAGGGCTTGTACTAGACTTTTGTTGACCTTTAGGGTTCTGTTAACTTTTAATTTTAAGATCAAACTTAAAATTAACCGAAATTTTAGGGGTTGATGCTAAAACTCCTAATACTTGATTTTTATTTATCAATTATTATGTTATTTTTACTTGTTATTATTTCCCATAATCATGCTCATAAAGATTATTGTCTAAACCTTTAAACTTCAACTATACTTTTACAAAAAGGAGATTTTATCACCTAAGAATGGTTTATATGAAATTTAGAATCTATGGTTTAACAAAAGTAAATTTATTCCTTTCAAAACTTTAGGAAGAACTCTGTAATATACTAAATAATTTTAAGTCGTAAGTGTTCACAGCTACTAGATTCTAATATGCCTTTTATATTGATGTTAAAAATAGGTTAAGTTTGATAAATTTCGTGTTAGTACAAGATTAGCATCAATTGGATTATTTTCTTAACTTCTGCAATAAAGGCGGGCATCTCTGATGAAGAACGCCGCCGGCCTATGTCTTAAGTTTGCCAGCGTATTTTGTAATACATTGTATGCCGCCTCCTGAGAATCTACGCGCCGGCTTACAAACGGCATAGGATGGCAACAGTAACGTTTTTCTTAACGCTGGGAGGAAAGCTGCCGGCGTTCATAGGGTTTCTTCTCAACACCGGCATCAAAGCCGCCGCGTAGGTCCAAGATTTGCAGGCGTATAAAGGGACGATTTGAATTCTGGGAATCAAAGCCCCGATGAACGTTGCCGGCCTTCATGTAGATCTGGCCAACATATGGTGTAAGCCGGCAAAATCTACAAGTACGCCGTAGGCGTAGGTCCGGCGTATGACCAAATTTCTATAAACACGAGACGTGAAAATCATTTTCGACAGACATTTCCTTATATCTTTTCCCCTTCGTATAAGAGAGTTCTGAAGCGTTCTTGGTGATTTAGGCCTGGAGAATCATTCGGAGGGTATTACTAGTTAAAAGTAAGTGATCTTAATCTTCTCATTTGGATTATATACAAATTTGTATAAGTATCTTAGGGTTTGGATGAATATTTCGTGAAGGATTTTGAAGAATAAACCCTAGCTCGTGTTTTGATCAGAATAGGAAGAGAAGAAACAAGTATTATACATTCCATATCAGTAAGTATAAGTTTTGAATCCTCTTTATACGAAATTAGACAACTTTAATATTTCGATATTGATCATATGAAATTTTTTATAGGGTTTTGGTGGAAATTCTAATTTAAGAATTTAAATATCCGTTCTTTGATATTATTGGAGGTACTTGGGGTTATTGATTAGTATAATTCGAGTTTGAAAAGTTCTATATCAGGTTAGTTTAGATAGGTTGTTTTATGTTAAGATTTTGCGATCATGTCTGTTGATATATATATATATATATATATATTAACAGGACATTTGGAGTTGTGGAACTGTGGTTTATTTGGATATAAGAATTGCTGGAGTTTGGGTTGACTTTGTGTTGTTGGTATTATATTCTGAGAATTTGATTTGGATTCTGAAATTTAGAAAGGTATGACCAATCCATTGTTTGTTGTATGTGCTTGTAGATTAGAATTCTTATGAATGGATGTAGGAATAGAATTGCATAATAAACTTAATAAATATTCGACTTAATAATTGTCTGTCTGGTTGTGATTGGCTTTGACCAGTAGAGACCTGACAGACAGTGATACTGGTGAAGCACCCTGATGATCTTAGTGTGAGGTTGTCCCAAGTGGACTCGTGCTAAGAAATGATTCCGGTAGAATTTAGGTGTTCAGGAATTGGATGTTTGGGGAGTACCCACTCATCTATATATGTATATATGATAACTTATTTTCAAATCAGTTGGTTGTTTTTATAGCAGAGTCTGAGTTACTCTGGGTTCAGGATTTATGTATACTAGATTCTGAACTGTGTTGTTTTGCTAGACTAAAATAGATAATAAACTGTTGTATGCATTTAGTTTAGTTACATTTAATTATACATGTTGTTTGTGCATAATCTTGTTTGAACTGGATTGGATATTATCGTACTGGGCTTTGCTGCTCATTCTATTATATTTCAGGTGCAGGTGATGATAATGTGATTTATGATCTTTCGGGTTTTGATATCACTATGAGGATGGGGATGGCGTTAGCGGTCCTGACTACCCTGCTGATGACTAGTTGTATAGTCATAGATGATATAGGATGGATCAAAGAAGATTTTAATGATTAATTTATAGTTTGTTTATTGGAATTATAAGTTGTATTTGGAGTTTTCATGTGGTGACAGTTTTAGGGCATGGTTTGACTTGTTGACCTGCAGTTATGTCAATAATGTCTAGTTTTCTGATTATGGAGATTTTATATTTATCAGAATGTTTATTTATGAGGACCATATGATTGCTTCTATACCTTGTGAGTTATACAGGTGATATTTGAAACAATTGTGGATATTAGAGCCTTAGCGTGTCCCAATCAAGAGAGGACACGTGGCGGGTTGTAATGTCTTAGTTTAGGGCGTTACAAGCTCACTACAATTTTAAAAGCTACTCTTGTTTTGAAAAGCTTTTTAATCATTTCTATATTACCTTGTTTTCCAAAAGAAGATGATTTTTGATACTAAAATGTTTTCCATAAAAAAATAATATAAAGAAAACCCATAAAAAGGGAATGAGAGTTTTCAAACTAAGGTTTTTCAAATAAATGGTCAAAGAAAACAAATAGGAAAAGTGACACTATATTGAAAATTTCGAAAAGAAGAAATTTATTCTTATTAAAAAAGTCTTTAAGAAAAATAGTAAGATAAACATGAAATAATTTTTTTGAAAACAAAAGAATCAAAATATTCATTTTTAAGGATTTACAAAATGGATTTCTTGTAAACTTTAGTCTTTTAAACTTTTAATTAACATTGTTTTACGCAAGAAATTTGGTTGGACAACAAAAATTTGAGCATGGATGAAAAAGAGCTATATATCTATGAAAAAGGAATTTCTTAGCTATATAGATAACTAAGTATTTATCAAAGCAATTTTTGGATAGTTTAATATTTGAAACAAAATGCTTTTGGGATGGGAAAATTCGTGGTAAATCTAATTGCCACTGTTTCGAAGCCTAAATGATATAGTTTGACGAAAATAACTTTAGAAATGAATAGATCTTTTCGAATAAATAGAAATCGGTATATTATATGCGCAATTCCGAGTTAAAATGACCAAGTTATGACCATTTCTAAATTGGAATCATCTTTTATACAAACTTTGACGTCCTTATGATATAGTTTTGACAATTTCAAGAAAGTTATCAAGAAATACTCATTTTAGGTATTTTCCTTGACTAGGTGATTCCGAGGAAGAATACCCGTATCCTGAGGATTATTTCGATTAAGTAGATTATTTGAGCGACTCATCCCTTTAGAAAAAGCGTCGACATAGCAACGTGAGTTTATTTCCTTAAAATGATTTACTTGATTGTGCTTGTAGTTTAGCCGCATTAGAATTAAGAAAAGACAAATTGATATGTATGTGAAAATTGTTGAACGGATTCTAAGAATATCGAGACTGGAAGTAATTTTAAGTAATTGTTTGTTTTAGTATAGCACTCGATATGTATGAAATTCTATGATTACCTTAAAATTGATAATAATGATGTTATGATATCTTAAATAAATTGATTCGTACATACCACGAAGTGAGTCACATTGCATGGGTTTATTATCTTAGATGAAAAGGATAGTAGCACGTCGAAAGCAGCACTTGGCGGCTATGATCGAAAGCTATTGTTTGGCAACATGGAATCAAACTAATGCTTGGCGAAAATCCAAAGGCTTGGCTCAACCCGAGTAGACTTAATATGCTTAGCGGTAATGATTGAAAGCATAACTCAACTAAACTACTCGTTTTGAGATTACTCATCACTAAACCCTGAATGGAGAGCGTAAATCCATTCAACATATAGTTCTTGGAAAACTATATGCTTTGTTTGCTCACGTGTATGTTGCATTTCACTTGATTGCTTAAATAACTTGTTTGAATTTTTTTTTTTTTTACTACACAAGATTTTACTTATGGAAATAATTCTCACTAAGCCTATTAGCTTATACACCTATAGATATCTTTTGCAGTTTAGCTATTTGTGGTTTCACACCCCATAGGGGTATCCTAAACGTAACAGCCTTCCATATACCATATAAGACTCTCCAATTACTATCTAAGTCTTTCAGGAGTCTCGTATAGATTTAAGGGTCCCTTTATGACAATAGAATACTCTATTCAATGGAGTTAAGTAGTTTAACCCGCATTCGATAGCATTCGATAATAAATCAAAACGCATATGCAATAAGTTACAAAATCTAAGGAGCATTCCCCCGTAAAAGAATATTTAAAGGTCCATTACAGTCATCCAGAGTATTTTGGTTTCCTGTGAAAGTCTAAACAATTTGAATACAACTTCTATAGGAAACGCCTAGCTCCTGTACCTGAGTTGTAGCCTGTCTCGGTCTAAGCCAAATAAACTCGTGCTGCAACAAATAGAAACTATAGGGGTGTAAGCTATGCTAGCTTAGTGAGTGAAAACTTCCATGATCACAATTATAACATATCAATCAGACAAGTAATTAATCAGGCAAATGATATGCATTAAACACGTGAATTCATCAAACATATAATCAGCCGGGAATCATATGTGGATAGACTTGTACCCTCCATGATTAACGAATCCTGCGATATAACGTCGTTTAGGCTCACGGTCAACCAAATTATAATTCGTTTTATGGATCACGATTAACCAACATTTACACCGTTTAGGCTCACGAAAACAAAAAATGCTAATGCTCCATCCTCATCGTGTTATGAATGAGTTCAATTTCATCTTCAATTCCGAATAATTAATTATACCAATTCTTTTAGGTGACCAATCAATATTCACAGACAGTCAATCCTAGCTCATCTATACAAGCAATGATCAATCACCCAACTTCGATATTCTTTAAATTCAACTTCACATAAAACAACAACATATATAATTCCCATTCAACCCCATCATGCATATTCATTTTATCTTTGCTAAGCAACTAGTGCAACTATCATTACAATCACAAACAATAATTGAAATCGAAAGTGATACTCACTCGGCCATGGTTCGCCGGTCTTCTAGTAATAGTAATCGGGTGGCAAGGACTCGTTGGTTTCGAGATCACCTAACAAGGAAGAAATACCCTAATAAGTATTTCATCACTTAACTAACCCAAACTATAAATCAAAACTAGTCAAAATCGTAATTCTCGCTATTTGTGAAAGTCCCGACTTAAAACGGCCATAATTTGGTCATTTTAACTCGGAATTTCATAAATTATATATCGATTTCTATCTACTTAGAAAGATCTATCTAATTCTAATATTATTTTCAAAACTTGAAAATATTGAGGTCACGAAACAGAGGGGATCAGATCTGATCGGTAACGATTTCCATTCCCAAAAAGTAGTTTTGTAATTGTTTAAAATGTATCTATTTGATAATTCAAGTATACATAAAATATGAATGATTTCCTAACATGAACGACATGTGATGAGTTCAATGTATGCATGATATTGATGATTTTTTCTTAAAGAAAAATTTAGAGCTCTTTAATTTGCAAGACTTCAACCATAATTACCTTTAAAAATCTAGTTTTCTAACTTTGACATCACACTAGTGTTTTGGAATTCATTCTTAGGAATTTCTAGTTATCTTAGTTAAAATTGAGTCTTTATAACATATATTACCTAAGACCTTCATTTCTACATAAAAATTTGCATACACTTTGCAAATATGTTTTCAAATAGGATTTACTCAAAAATCCGAATTTTTAAAAATCCACTTTTTGAATGATTCCTTTGGAAAAAACTTGTGTAATGCATTAAAATTTAAGACTTTACTATACCTACTACCTAAGGACTTCATTTAATACATAAAACTTTTATTTTGAGCTTGGATAATAGGTGTTTTCATAGGCATCATCCTAAGTTACGAATTTTACAAATTAACTACTAACTCAAAATTTTTTCATCTGATTCTACTTCTTGTTTTACACATTAATCTCATCAAAACTCATTTCAACTTATAAAAATCACTACTTAATGATATCTATTACCTATACCCTTCATTTTTCACATAAAACATGAGTTTCAAAGTTGATACAAGGGTTTTCAAAATAGGGCTTTGAAGTCATACGAATTTTCTTTTGAACATTTGTAACAAAAATTTTTCCTTTTTAAATTCTTTGTCTTATATACATAAAGATCTACTAACTACAACATTTATATATACAAGATAAATTCTTTATGAGCATTAATGCATGAAGATACAAAATATTTAAGTGAACATGAATGTCAAGCATAATATGAGTGTCTAAGTGCTAGATCTACTACTTATAATACATGAAAGGAGTTTAAGAATATGAACATATATTTTCATGCAAGATCTCTACTTTTATATGCATGAATATGATAATATCTCAACAAAAGCTCATCAAACACAAGATCTACTCTTGTGATGGCTTGATATTCATGTATTAACACTTTCTTATTCCTAGCAAATGCTCATGGGGATTTAAGATGAAAATACACATGAATAATCTTGCCATTACAAGATTAAATGGTAGAGAGGCTTAAGAATCATCACCTAAAGTTGGATTTAGTGAAGAAATGAAGAAGAAAGAAGCTTATTGTGTGTGTGTGTGGAGGGGTAGAGGAGCTCATGGCAAGGAAGAAGAAAATGGAGAGAATTTGTGAAATTTGAACAAATGAAATGAAAATGGAAGAGAGAGAAATTTAAAAAACTATTTATGTTAAGTGAAATTAGGTTTTGTTTGTTATAAAAAAAATGAGATAAAATAAAACAATTGGGGATAAATGGGATTGGGTGGGGGTGGGGGGGAGAGGTAGCGCCGGCCATGTGAGGGGGAGAGAGAGAGAGTTGAGTTTGTTTGAAAAATTAGAATTTATGTAATAAAAGTGTTAAATGTAATTATTTAATAAGAAACAAAAATTTCTTAAAAAAAATATAATGAGTATTTGTAAGGATGTAAGACTAGGGTATGGGTTGTGTGTGTAGTAGGGTGTACTTGTGATAGTGATAAATAGTAGACAAGACATTTACTTTACCGGTAATAAAGAAAATACAGGAAAAAAAGGCTATAACTGTAATTTTTACAACCTGAAAAATTATAAAACTTATATTTTTGAAATCCTTATAAAATTTCGATTCTAAGGAGTATTCCGGAATATTATTCTAAGTTTCTAGTTCCAGGGCTCGCTTTTTCGTAATGGAGTTCGGGAAAGCCCGAAATAGAAAATTTGTCGAAATCAAAACTTTCTATGGTTTGAAATATACTTTAAAACAATATTCCCTATTAAATTATTTTATAAAAGTTATTTTGATATGAAATTGAAGGAAAGTTGGATCTAAGGTTTCTAGGTTTCTCTCACTAAGCTTGAACTAATCCGGTTTAGGGTTTTGTTTTCTGATTTCCGAAGTTTACTTGACTACTAGGAAAACCGGGGTTTACAGTGGTTAAGGCCACGTGGACTTTGCAGTTAGGTATTTCTCTTTTTGGTTAAGGAATTTTTAGATGAAGTTTAGTGTTTGTTAAGATGTAGATTTCATAGAAAATTTCTTATAATAGATTATAGTTATTTTGGCAAGGGAATGCCCTAAAGACTTAAAAGACAATTATTATGAATGAATGAATATTTCGAATCCTCTTTTCTTAATTTGTTATTGTATCTTCTTAAGCTTCATATTTCCAAGAATGGTCCTCTAAATGTGTGAGAGCACGCCTTACACTTAATACCGAAGCTTTTGGAAATGACTAAGGTTTACATACTTAAGCTTTAATATTGAGTGTGTCGCACTGTTACGTTTAGGGTATCCTTTGGGGATGACAAATTCATTCACCAGAAACAATATGTCAAAGGAATGATATGCTCTTAAGCCAAAATTCATATTTAGACAATTTGGCATACAGCTTGTTATCTTCAGGATTTATAATACATTCCTTAAGTGTACAACATGTTGCTCTTCAATAGATGAATACACTAGTATATCATCTATGCAAACAATCACATAGATATCTAATAAAGGTCTGAAAATACAGTTCATCAAGTCCATGAAAACTGCAGCTGCATTTATTAGTCCAAATGGCATGACAAAAAATTCATAATGACCATACCTAGTTCGGAATGCAATCTTTGATACATCCTCAGCCTTGATTCGGATTTGATGATATCCTGACTTTAAATCAATTCGAGAAAATACCTTTGCTCCTCTCAATTGATAAAAAAGATCATCGATTCTTGGTAAAGGATATTTGTCACGCCTCAGAGGATATCCTAAACGTGACAATTCGCCGCATATAATATTAAAGCTAATGAATGATAACCTTAGTCATGCAGGAGCTTCGATATCACATGCAAGGCGTGCTTCCAAGATAGTAGGAGACTCACAGGGGTATTACATTTAAGTAGATAATAAAAGCATGCAAGAACTTATATAAATAAACATGGAATATTCATTTAGATAATAAACTCTTACATCTTCTTAGGGGCATTCCCCCGTCTCAAATAGTCTTGATTTAACTAAACCAATAACAAGGTAAACATAACTATAACATAAGCCTACTATAGAGATTTTCTTAGAAGTCTATGTTCAAAACTAAATACATATAACTTCTCCCAAAAACTCCTAGTGGCTTTGGCTCATACCTGGCATACGGGGCTCCTCGGTGCCAGCCAAAGATAGTCATACTGTAACAAAAAGCTATAGGAGTATAAGCAAATCTAGCTTAGTGAGATAATTCTCATCTACACGACACTTCCATAAATCAAACAAGTATTTAAACGATCATATGAAAATGCACCAAACACATGAGCAAACAACAATACACAAAATTAATCAGAAATCATGTGTAGCATAGATTTTACGCCCTCCATGTCGGGGGTTGGGAGGTTATAGGCCCATACGATCATCAATATTTGCAGATTTGCTGGCTCCTACTCGCCTTGTAGACTTTTCAGCTCCTACTGACCACCACTATAATTCTTCGTTTCCCTATACGAAGAATAGTAGTGAAATAAATGTGACCCACAAATATGATATGTATGAATCATTTTCAATATAAGTTTAACAATAAATGTTGAGTTCAAGTTATAGGTGATCAAAACAATATTCATCATATCAATGCAAGAATCACAATTATTTATCAATTCCTCTTTCGATATTCTTAACTTATATTCAACCAATCATAAATCCAAATCACGCAATATTTTTTCATTTATCTTTTCCTTATTTTCTAATGCTACTACTTATAAACACAAACAAAGAAATGTAATTTAGTAAAGGATTAACTCACTCCATGTCGATAGCTCCTAATCGAAGTAGTCTTCCGGTAAAGTGATCTCGGTTCCTTCTTCACCTAAACAAGATGAAATACCCACAATAAGTCTTTCATAGAATTTCTATTCTTGAAAACTCTAAATCTATCTTAAAATCATGGTAAAATCGAATTAGAGGAAATTCCAACTTAAAATGGCCATAACTTGCTCATTTTAACTCGGAATTTTGCATATTATATACCGTTTTCTACCTACTCGAAAAAATCTATCTATTTCTAAAACTATTTTCATCAAACTAATTCATTTGGTTACGAAAAAGTGGTGACCAGATCCACCACAAATTTTCACAAACTTGAATTCCTTCTTTAACAAAAACTCATCTTGAAGAGATAGATATTATAATAATTTGTAAGACTCTTGAAATGTATATACATATATTTATTGACTTATATCAAATGTATAAAGTTAATGAAGTTGTCTCGAACCATATATTTTGTAAAAGTAAAGTCTTCTAAGGAAAATGAAACTCTTGAAAAATTCCTCTTATTCATGTTATTTTAAATGAGTAAGTTTCATTTTTTCTTAGTCTTTTCAAAGAATAATTTGATTTCTTAGTTTCTAATAACAATTCTATATTTATAGAAATAATTTCCTTATTTCTTGAGATCATTTCATTTTCATGAAATGAACTTCTAGTGCTTGATGAAAAAGTGGAGTTTTAGTAAAACTTTCGTTTACTCAAAAAGTTTCCTCCTATGTCATGTATGTTTGTAAAAATTCCTATGAACTCCTCTAGATTTCTAAAAAAAATTGTTAAGACAAATCCTTAGTTTTATGAAAAATTACTTCTTACTTTTATTTCTAGAAAAGAATCTCTATTTTTAAGAAAACCTTTCCTCATTTATCTTGTTGAGACAAAATCATTATGTTCATGCATGAATATGAATCATAAAGCTATGAAAACATAAGAAAATATAATAACTTAAAGAAATAAGATAATAAAGAGATAAATCAAGTATTGGAACTTTAGCTTCTTCAAGGTATCCCAAGACTAAGAATAGACTAGTCCCATAAAAAAAAAAAAAGAAAATATTTTGACTTGATGAGGACAAGTCTAAGACTAGAAAGACTAGTATTAAAAACAACATGAAAGTAAATAAATTACAAGGTAGTAAATAAATTGCAAGGAAGTAAATAAATTGCAAAACAAATGAGCTTATATGCTCTAAAAGATATATATATATATATATATATAGGTACATAGATATATTTAGTAACATATATATAAAAGCAGCATAAAGAAATTAGATTTATAAATAAAAACAAAGTATAAACTTATTGTTGCTTTCTTTAACCTTCATAGTTTAGAAAACACATACTAAGCTCATACTAAGTAAATGAACACTATAGAAAGCTAAAACTGTTACCTAGAGAAGAAGTAGAAACTAGAGAAACTTGAGAGAGTTTGTGGAGAGTAATTTTAGTGTATGGAAACTGTGAAAAAAGTGGAAGGAAGAGGAGATATTTATAGGAAAATGTGGGAGGAATTTTGTATTAATTAAATAAATGAAAATAAAACAAATTGGAGAGTGAGAGAGAGGGGGCCAGCGCTGATCTTGAGTGTAGAGGGAGAGAAAAATTTATTTTTTGTATTTTTATTAATGAAAAGTAAGATATGTAAGATGTGAAGTTGTATTAGAAATGAAAATTTGTAAGAAATAGAGGTATGGGTTGTAAGAGTAGGTTGTAAAAAAAAAGTAGAGATAGATGAATAGTGTAGAATAATAGAAAATAGTATAATGTAAAGTAGACATGACAATTTAAGTACCGGTAATAAGAAAATATGCGTATAATTGCGATATCTGATATTTTTAGGTACCAAAAAATTATGAAATTGATATTTTTGAAAATCTTATATTTTTACGAGTCTAACTGTATATTCAGAATATTTTTACAAATCTGAGCCTCGAGACACGCTTTTCGAGAATTGTGTCCAGTTGTGCTCAAAACGAATCACGGTTTAACTAATCTGATATCTTTATCCTATCTTTGGTTATTACAAACTATTCTACATACTAAACTCTTACTAATTTTCCTAGGTTTGCTTAAACGGGAATGCCGGACTTGAATGGTTGCAAAAGACTAGGGTTTTGTTGACTTTGGGATCCCAATTGACTTTCTAATTAGGGTTTAAGCTTAAATAGATCACAAAACTTTAGGGGTTTACAATATTTGTTCTTGATAGTAACTCTGTTTAATTCCCTATAGTTAATACAGAGTCTCATCGAACCATCTTTCTTCTTAACAAACAATACTAGTGCTCCCCATGGTAAAATACTAGGTTTGATAAATCATTTATCTAACAATTCTTGCAATTGCACCTTTAATTCTTTCAATTCCATAGGTGCCATGTGATACGAAACTTTTGATACTAGTTCAGTTCCAAGTATCAAATCAATGGAAAACTCCACTTCTTTGTGTGGGGGTAATCTAGGTAATTCATCTGAAAATACATCTGGATATTCACAATCTTTTCTAATAGTATGAATATCTGTAACAAAAGTTATAAAACAAAACAATACGAATAATTAAAGAAATGAATGATACGTAAATAAATAATTATAAAAGAATGATACTAAATCTACAAGACTTAAATTTTAAGACATTTTATAAAATAAAAATATTACAAGGAACCTCAAATTAATATAGTGAGAAAGAGTAAAACAACAAGAAGTATTCAACAAATTAAATAACGAATATGTAAATGTGAGATATTAACCCAATAAATAAAAGATTATTAAATAACTAAAAATTACAATGGAATTGAAAACAATATCAAATTTTAATCCAAATTAATTTGAATAAAATAATGAAGTGTAAGTAAAAGAATAAAAGCTTAAAAACAGGTGAAAGCTTTCAAATTATGAAAACTAATGTAAATATGATATCAATTACCAATGGATAATTAATCTTAAAATTGTTTCGAGTGTAATTTAATAATTGAGCTTAGATAGTTTAATTAAAATAAGTAATTTAAGTTTTAGGTTATAAATGGATATATTAACATAAAAAAATTAATAAATAAACTTAATTGAAATTGAGATTTCAAATTCTCCTTTTCAATCTTTTATCTATTTTAATTATTCATTTCATGAACCCAATTTTTTAAATCCTTTTGTTTATCAAATTTGAACTCTATTCCTTTCAACTTGTTTACTTACTTTGATCATTTTCCCCCCAAGCCAAATTATACTCTTTTATTAATCAATTTTAATTTAAATACTCTTGTCTTTTAATCTATAAATGATCTTAAGTCTAATGTTTAGATTTCTAAAATACATGAATGTAGCCTTTTTAATCTAAATTCTATACTTTCAATTTTCATGAATTTTGAGATTATCTACTTATTCAAAAATATCAATTTCTAAGCCTAAACTCAACTAAATATCAAGTTTTACAAAATTAAACATCTAAACTTGGTTCGTAAGTCAAGTTAACGATTTTACTTATTTATATTCTGAAATCTTCTCCTAATTGTTTTTAATGCTCAAGATAATGATCTTTAAAATAACCATGAAATTCTCAATTTATATTTTATATGTTTGTTATTGAATTTATACATGCTTTTGATATGTGTTGAATATGATTTATTTTTATGATGAGTTATGTGTTTTATTGTTATGTTAAAATATTGAAATACTCTAGAATTTATTAAATATTTAGTTCATAAAATTTAAATTGCATTAACATATATGAATTATGTTTGAAATGTGTTAAAATAAGTAGATAAATGCATACATATGATTCTTTTTATAGCAGAAAAAATTAGGCAAAAAAAATCAAGCTTTTAAACTACCATTAATGCCTTAAGACAGCTTCATTAATAACCAAAGGATAAGCCATTAACTCCTTAATCCTAAATGCCTCAAAAGTCAAAGTAAGGGATATTATCAACCCCAAATAATGCAATTTTCGGCCAAAAATTTTCAGAGCAAAGGAAACCCTCTTTCAAAACTCAAAGCTCAAAACACTCTCTTATTCCTCTCAAAAGCCCTATCATGGTAGTATATAGTTAAGCACTTCATTTTTCACCATTTCTACCCCAAAAGCTTGCTCAAGAATCATTAAACCAATGCCTAAAGCTCACTTGGTAAGTATGTTTTCTTGTTTTGAATTTATGCATGTGTGAAGTTCTCGATGATAGGGTTGAACTTGGATTTGTGTTTGATGATTCTTATGTTGTGATTGTTGTATGAGAAGTGTTATGGGGATAGTGAAGTTAGTATATGTGTAGTTATGAGTTTAGAAGTGTTGGAAACACACGTGGTTGAATGACTAGATGATGAGTGTTGTGGATTTAAGGTTTGAAGTATGATTAGTGAATGATGTGGATGGTGGAGTATTTGATGTTTAAAGCTGAAGTTTATGTTGTTTGAATGTTATATTGATCATATAACAAGTTTTGGGAAACTTGGAATGAGTTTAAGGGAATTTCGGAAGTTTAAATTTAACATGAAAAACAGGGAAAAAAAAAACATTTTCGTATAGGCTTAATTTTGAGCGTATGCTGGCATCTGGCATTTTAATGCCGCCGGCGTAGAGGCGGTGTTGGAAGTGAATAGGATCAAATTTTTTAAAAGCCGCTTGAAACGCTGCCGGCTTTTGCTAGAAAAGCTTGCCAGTGTTTATTTTTCAAATTGTACGCCAGCTACTGGGGTTCCAAAACCGCCGGCTTAGAGGCGGTGTGGAACTATAACAGAATCATAATTTTTAATGCCGGGATGAAGGCCGCCAGCGTAAGGTCTAAAGCTATCGGCTTACACAGATACGCTGCCGGTGTTGGGGATATTCACGGGCACCAACCCCATATAACTCTAAAATTTTTTTGGGAATTTGGAGTTGTATTCTACACCGGCTTAAAGCCGCCGACGTAGACTGAAGGCTACCGGCGTATCCTTGAATGTTGCCCGTGTTGGCAAATGTTGAACTTAGTGTATTGCGCACTGGTTCAAAGCCGCCGGCGTTGAAGGCCGGTATATCCCTGTACTTTTCATTTTCAAAAACTTTCTTCAAATTTTTCCAAAGCTTGGTATATAATCAATTAAATATTTGTTAAGTGTTCTATGATATAATAGGATGTTTAAATACTCTATTATGACATTGTATTAATTTACTTGAATTTTTTTGATTAATTATATTTGCAACTAGATATTTAGTGCTTAAACTAAGTGAGAAATTTAATATTATTTTAAATAGTGATAGATCCTTGCTCATTCAACCCCATTAGTTCCTGAGCTATCTCAAGTATGCAGTAACTTGCTTGTATGCTTGTTAGGATAGGCATACTTAAATTTGATATAAGTTCTAAATGACTTAAGTATTGCTTGAATTGCTTGTGTTTTCACCGTTGAATCCGGTCCGAGGAGCGGTAACTTATCATGATGCAATGATATGTTAGTGTAGACGCTTAGGCCAATAGTCATGATGCAATGACTAGGCTCGGCGGATAATCGATAGGAAATGTAGTAACTGAGTAACATTTACTTATTCTTGAAAAGAAGTAATATAATTTAATTCAATGTTTATGGGAGCATGTGAATTAATTTATATTATGGATTGAGTTAAGTGAAGTTGAGTAACGACTATATAACCTATATGAGATTATTCTTTTCAGTGTAACGTTATCTAGGAGATATAGGTATTCAGGCTATCTATATCAACCCCCTGAGCATTGTGAGCGTTACTCAGGATCCCCAGAATCCCATGGCTTGTCCCGGAGTTTGAATACTCCAACGATGATTTGATCAATGAATACTAAAGAAAGATAAATGAAACATTAGTGTTGCATTGCATTAGTCTAGGTATGATTGTCACTACGCTTTTGGGTGTTGTTGCTATGTACTGTGCCTTTGGCTCACCGTTGCTATTTTTTAGGTGATGATGACTGTTATGATGAGATGGGCTATGGGTCGGATTGGGAAAAATTTATGGATGAGCGGGGCGACTAGGAACCGAGTACAAGATAGCAAGGAAGAAAGTTTTTGAACAAGTTGTTTGGTTTAAATATGTATTTTGTATTCTGAATAGAGGCTTGTTAGTTAAGCCTTGTTTGTATATAAAGACTTAAAGTCTAATTTTCCTATTTTGTAAAAACTTATGCAGTTTTGTTGTGTCATGAGCTTGACACAAAGTTGTAAATTATTTCCTTAAATGTTCTATATGAATAGATTACTTAGGTGAGTAATCCTTTTGTAAAAAGTCTTGTATCAAGTTGTAGCAGTTTTAAACAAATAATTCACATAAATTGTTAGATTTAGGACAACCTTACGTATGATATGAAAATATTATATGTGGTTGGGGACTTGACTTACTTAATCATAGGATTAGTAGGTCGGGTCTTTACAATCTTGAAAGTTTAAAATAAAACCCTATTAATTTTGTCCTTTAAAATCTCTTTATATATTTATCCTATTTCTTTTTTTCTTTTGAAAAATCTACCTCATTCCTTCTTCTTCCTTGTGCCTTATGCTTTGTGTCTTTCCTCTTCATCTCCTCCTTCTTTTCTTCTTTTCTTTCAATTTCCACTTACATATCTCAATTTTAAGAAGACAGTAAGAGAGATTAAAGCTAGGAAGGAAGTTAGGATGAAGGAAAAATAGTTGAGATTCCTTAAACATGTAAATAAGATGTTGTTTCTCTGTTTTTATTGTTGTGATTGCTTATATATAATGATTTAATGCTAGTTATAGGTAAAGCTTAAGATGAAACTTATAAACAAATGGTGTATGAACTTGAACTTTAAATACCTAAGTATATATGTGTGTTCATGGATATATTAGATGAATTGAGTAAGTAAGATGTAATGATGGATATAAAAGTGTTAAAAGTTATGTGGCTAAGTTAATAAGGCGCTGATGATGGAGTTTAACGAATAAATCATGTAGAAAAGTGGTTTGAAGAAGTGAAAGAAAAATAAGGGACGTGTTCTGGGCTAGCATGCCCCTCCCCGCGAACCGTAGCAGAAGGCGTGGTAGCATTATGCCCACTGCTGGGCCACCACGAGGGCATGGTGGCCTCTGCCCTCTTGTTAATTTTACATGCTCCATGATATAGGGCGTGGTAGGGGGCGTGGTGATCACCACCACCCTTAGTACGACCCGTATGGATCCAAATCTCTTTTGTTTTTCTTTCCTTTGTTAAGTTAACTTGATTTTATCATAATTTCGTCATTCGAACTCGGATTAAAGTGATTTCAAATGCTATGAAAAGCTTAGGAAGAATCCTATAATTGCTATGTTGTAAGTTTTAGGAATTTATAGAAATAACAAAGCTTAAGATATAATTGTTTCATTAGTTATGTATGTGTAGTTAAGCATGGCAATTCATGATTTCTTTGAGACCATTAGAGTGAGGAGTTAATATAGCAAGTTTAGATTTCTTAGACATAAAATGAACTTAGTCAACAAATTTAAGTCTCACTTGGCTTAATCTAATTTAGTAACTAAATGAGACTTAATATGGTCTATGCATATCAAATTGATTATTTAATGGACTTGAGTTAACATGATTCTTATAAATGAAATGAAAGAGTAATATAACTAAAATTAGTTGATCTAATGAACTTCACTAAGATAAAATGAGTTAGATAATTAATTTAGGTCAACATAAATCCTTTGAGTAAATGATTTATATGTGATTGTAATATACTAGACCTTAAGTGATAAGGAGGATATGTTGTTTCAAGTATAAGATTGCTATGAAATGAGTGTTTTGTATATGAATATTTTGATGGTGTTTTTATAACAAAAGACTATAAACAAAGAGAAAAGAAATACGTTGGCAGACAATGGAGAACTGTCCGTATCTTAATGGGGCGAACTTCGCAGCCATGGTGAGGTTCCTACTTAGTGTTTGATCAAATAGGATCTTAAAATGAATCCAAGTTCTTGAATTGATGTTTGTTTTTGTATTATATTCTCTTCAATAGCCTTTAGCCAACTTTCTTTAACCATCTTTAAATGAATCGGTCATGCATTGGATCACATCACATTTACATTGGTAGGGATTCATGTCACATATTAATATTCTGATTCTATAGTAGTGCTTGATTAGGACCAGTAGGTCTGCATAGAGGCTACTAGTATGGTTAACGGCTTCATGGGAATTAAGCTGGCACCGAAAGATGTTGCCCGTGTTGGAGTCGGCTTTAGGGATTAATACTTAGGGAGGTTATGTGGTTCTAAGGGAAGTGGAGGGTTTGTTGACAGCGTAAATGTTTTGATAGATGCACAAAATGAGTTCAAAAGAAAGTCCTCACTCTTTAGTCTTGTCTAAGGAGTAATTAGAGGCTATGTTTCTATAAAATGAATTTTAAAGAAAATCCTCCCTCCTTAGCTAAGTCTAAGGGGAAGTTAGAGATTATTTTTTAATAAAAAGTATTCATAATTAAATCCTCCCTCCTTGGCTATATCCACGGAGTAGTTGACAGTTATATTTGTGGCATAAAAGAAATGATTTTTGTACTAAGAAAGATATGAGCTGAAGACCCAAAGTTGGGTATGTACCCCATTCCTTAGTTTACAGTTCTCTTGGGCATGAATGACTTGTATTTCGTCCTTCAACCCCAAGAAAGGGAGTAAATTTCCATTGGTTTGGATTCCAGTCATCCAAACTGTCACGCTCCAATGGGTACCCTAAATGTGACAGCCCGCCATACACAATATTAAAACTTAAGAATGACTACCTCAGTCACTTGAAAGCTTCCATATCAGTACAAGGCGTACATTCACATCAAAGGGAAACCGGTGGAGTAATGCATTTTAAGATATTGGCAGCGGAACAAGCAAAATAACACCTAATATATTTAATTGAAATATAAAGTCTTACAACTTCTAAGGGGCATTCCCCTGATAATTTCCATAGCAACATAGTCTTAATATGAAGATCAACTAAAGCTAGAAGATTTTAAAGGAAATCTAGTCTAGGACTTCAAAACAGAGTTCCTCCAAAAGCTTCCCAAAATAAAGATTCTACCAGGATGATCAAGGTGGTCTCGGGTGCAAAATAACAATCCTGCAATATCAATAGTCTATTAGAGTATAAGCATAACTAGCTTAGTGAGATATTCCTTACGCAAAAGTACTCATAACAGGCATTCAACCAAGTTCATTAAACAAGCATATGAAATGCAATAACCATATGATCAAACAGTACATACAACCATTCGGTTTCCTATGTATGATGGATTTACCCTTCATCGGTGGTTAATGAATGATTTGAACTGGGCCCCAAACGACCTCCTTAAAAGTTTGTGCGTGTCTTGGGGTTCCAATGAACCATATTACTAATCCCTGGGCTTTCCTTACCCAAAGCGATCGATCCGGCTCGGGTACAACTTGAGGTCGTATTCTCCGAACGTCCTAAATCCTCAAAATGTAGCTAGGCAGCTTACCTTTCCGGTCCGACACTGAGGAGTAGTAGTAAAAATGTGAAATGATATTCTAAGTGATATACATGAGCAATTTATTAATGAGATATTCAATCCGACATTAATTCATTTAAAGCGAGCAATCAATATTTGCACACACGCAATATACATAGAAACAATTAATAATCACAGATTGGGTTTCAATATACTTATCGTTCATTGATCGCACATAACAATTACATACGTAATTCTCATGATATCCCGCATGCATATCAATTTTATCTTTTCCTAACATCTAGTGCTCTATTCTACAAGCACATGTGCGAATACATAAATGTAAAGAAAACTTACTCGTCTATAGCGATCTTCTATGAGTCGAAGTAATCCTCGGGGAAGAGGAGATCTTAGTCCTCGACACCTAAACAAAAAAAATACCCGAAATGAGTATTTTATCCAAGATTTACTCAAATTCTCTAATTCTATCTTATTGAATTCGTCAAAATTCGCATGAATGGAAATTCCAACTTAAAATAGCCATAACTTGCTCATTTTAACTCGAAATTTCGCATATTATATACCGATTTCTACCTACTCAAAAAGATCTATCCATTTATAAGGTTATTTTTATAAAAAAATCATTTGGGTCTCAGAACAGTGACGTACAGAATCATCACGAAAATTCTAGATTTCAAAACTCAAGTTTTCAAACTTTTCTCCATTCAAGAATTCTTGTACAAAAATATAGTTATTTGTATAGTTGAAAAATCCTTTGAATATATATAAGTAGACTCGTATTGTATGCATGAATTTAGTGGTTTTGTCTCAACAATGATTTTTCTAAAACAATTTGTCTTAAAGGTTCGGAAAAGCTAAGACTTTGGAAAAATTCACCTTGCTTTGTTGGAAAAATTTCTTGAATTATTCTAAATGAGTATTTCCTTCTTTTAACTCCATTTCTTAACTTTGAGAATAATTAAATTTTCAAAAAGATAATCTTTGTCTTTTAAGATTCCTACGCTTTATTTCTAGTGGTTGAAAAAATGTAGTTTTTCTAAAAATCTCTTGGTAGTGACTAAAGTTTCTTAAACTTAATTTTCCTAAGGTTATTTCCACTTTAAATAAATAATATCAATGATCTTCTAAGTCATTTACTATTTTTATTTCCCAAATAAGGCTTATCTTTAGAAAGGTTATTCTTTGATAATTTTGTAAAACTTGTCTAGACTTTAGTATTTTAGAGTGTTGGTAGAAAACTTTGATAAATGAGTTTAAGAAAAACCTTTGTTGAACAATGATTTAGCAATATTAATTCTCAAAGAAACTTTCTTATTTCATTGGTTTAAAAAGAGAGTATGTGATAATTTTACTTTACGTATATTTGGATGAAATCCCATGTACTATTATTATTAGAAACTTGTGATGAACTTTTCTAACTTTGGAAAAGATTTGTTAAGATAAAACTTTATGTTTTATGGAAAAAATCATGGAAAAAATTTATTTTTAAAGGGAGTTCTTATTTTTCTTTACTTAAGAAAACTCCTTTTCATGGTTGTTGAGACAATATCAACATGTTCATGCATGAATGAGAATATGTCACTATGAGAAATATAACAATATTAAATAATAAGATAAGATATATATAAGAACAAATAAGAGCATAATAATAAGATCAACTATTGGGAACCTTGGCTTCATCAAGGTATCTCGGGACTAAGAATAGATTAGTCCCAAAAAGAAAAGAAAAGAAAAGAAAAGAAGGAAAAATTGTTTTGACTTGATAAGGACAAGTCTAAGACTAGAAACACTAGTTTTAATAATAGCATGAAATAAATAAATAAATTGCAAAGTATAAAAATAAATAAGAAAATAACAAGTGAGCTTATATGCTCTAAAGAAATATATATACATAATATACATAATACTATATAGAAGTTAGATTAGAGCAAATAATAATACCAATAATAACAACAACATAATAACAACAATAGAAATATAGAAATGAATATTCATGAACAAGAACAATACACAAACATAATGTAGCTTCCATAATAATAAGTTTAGGAAACTCACACCATGGTCATGTGAAGTTACCTGACATGGTAGAAGTAATGTAAAGAAAGTTTATTACCTAAAGGATATATGGTAGTGAAGAAAAGTTGTGATGCTGGTAAGAACTTAAGAGGATTTTGGGAATATGTAGAGAGGGATTTGAGAGAGTATTTAGAGAAAGTTTTGAGAGGAGAATTTTGGAGAGTTTTGGTAGTGAATTTATGGGTAGATGAAGTGTGAAAGAAATAAAAGAGAATAGGGGTATTTATAGGAAAAGTTGGAGAGAAATTATAGTTAATTAAATAAATGGAAAAGAAAAGAAAATTGATGGCATGAAAGAAAGAGTAATTAAAAATTAATTTTAGAAGAAAAGTGTAAGAGAAGTTTAGTAATATGTGGTGTAGAATTTTTATGAAAAGAGAAAATTGTAAGAAATAGGTATATAGGTTATAAGAATAGGTAGTAGAAAAAGTAGAGATAGATGAATAGTAGAAAAATACTATGAATACTAGACTAGATAATTAAAATGCTGGTAGTAAAGAAAATACGCGTAAACGACTATATTTGATATTTTTAGTTACCAAAAAATTCTAAAACTGATATTTTTGAAATTCTTATATTTTTACGAGTTTAATGATATTGTCAGAATATTTTCACTATCCGGTGCACCGAGGCACAGTTTCTGAAAACTGATCTTGTTTGGATTCGAAAGATACTAGAAAATTGCGAATCTGATATTTGTAGGCTTTCTTATACTATTACGAACCGTTATCCATAATTATCTCAATTTCGTTGTTTAGGGTTTAAGAACACGAGATTGCCGGATCTAGATTCACTAGACTAATTATACAATTAGGTTAACTTTAGGTTCCGGTTTGACTTCCGGTTCTAGGGTTACTATATTATCAAAAAATCTAGGGGCTTACACAAATTGTGTATATCATATAGATGAGTGTGCATTGCATATGTATGTTAATTAAAACTTGTTTGACATTTGTTTGTAGTGTGATTTTATTTTGTTATCCACTGAGTTATGGTTGAGCTCATACCCCTACAGTGTTGTTGCAGGAATAGTTGAAGCATCGATTTTGGGGATAGGTCTGTATGGAGGAGAATCCTTAAAGATAGAAGATATGTTGAAATGAGAAACATATAGATGGTATAGTTTACTTAAGCTTCAATTCTTATAAAAAGAGTTTCAATTATGGATTAGATTTGTAATGTTATAGTTTTAAGTTTGTAAAACATGGATGATTTATTTTATTTTACTATTTGGTAGGAGATACCGATTTTCTGCTGTTCTGATAGACTGTAGGAAATCATATTTCCTTTATATATCACTAATGTACTTCATATTAGATGTTTATAAAGTAATTATTCAGGTAAAGTCTTGCAAACTCTGACTTGCAACATGGTTCTCATATTACAGGTGCATATATTATATGATAACTTCAGGTTATCCTTTTAAGCCCTTTTTAGGGTGTGACAAGCTAGTATTTGATCTCCCAAGGAGATAGAATTGGCGACTAGCATTATGGGTCACAATGTATAGAGTTGTGATAAGAACAGTAAGGGACTGTGGAGCTTCATACAGAGGCTAAGGTCCTCGTAGGATGGAGGTCTTTATGGAACTTTTTGGCTAAAATACTTGATGAGGCCTTTTATAGGTTTGCCAACCCATGAAGACAACATATGATTGAATTTTTCCTAATACTCTTAATACCGTCCAACATTGATAAGTCGTTTGTTCCACGTCAGCAGACATTGTTAGTGGCGTAATAAAAATAACTATAAAAACTTTAATTGGGTATTAGATTGACTATTTTAAAATTTAAATAATAAATTAAATTTTTTTGGTAAAATTCATATACCAAATGTAACATCTTTCTTTTTCTATGTAACAGTAACAATACTAAGAGGAAAATATAGGCATAAATTGGTAAGAGTTTAGAATGATGTTCTAAAATTTTGGTTTGTGTGTTTTTATTAAATAAAAAATTAATTTTTATTAGTTTTGTCAATTTATAAGAATTTGAGATTATTATTTACCATTTTTCCTAATAATAAAATCATAAATTTTCAATAATATAATCACTCGAAAAACCATTTACTTAAATCCGAAAGAATATAATTTTTAATTTTTCCAATTGATTATTGTAGTTTACTATTATTATATTATTTTATGGCAGTTAGTATAAGGAAATCTTGAAAGAATTTTTTTTTAAATTTAAGTAGTAAAATATAATAACAAAACATTGAGAAATTTATATTATTTTGAGGTCATTTTTATACGTTACACAAAGACATCGGATTAAGAAAAAAATAACCATCTTTTTAAAAAAAATTACACAAATCCATCAGATAAAAAAATAATTAAAAAAAAAAGACAAATTGACATCGTCTCTTCAAGAGACGAGATTGAATCAAGTCATCTTTAACCTCGTTTCTTGAAGAGATGAGGTCGACCACTAATGACCTTATCTTTTGAAGAGATGATGTCAATTTATCTTTTTTTGAAATTATTTTTATCCTAATTGTATTTTTATAATTTAAAAAAAGACAATATTAATTTTCTTTTCACCAAAGATACCCATCCATGTCATTTTAAAAAGTTAAAATATTTATTAAAAAAATAGATACTAAAATAAAAAAAAATAAGAAGGTGGTTCTGTTTTCTGTTCCGTCTTTACTCTTCTTCTTCTTCTTCTTCTGCTTCTTTTCGCCTGTCTTGAAAAGACCCAAACGTGAAAAAGATAAGAGATCGGATCCGACTTGTCACTGGTACGCTAATTCTCCTTTTCCTATCATCAACACCTTCTCCGTCGTCGGATCTCGCCACGATCTCTGTGATTCTCACAATGAGAAGGTAACCAAACCAACTCGCTCAGAACTCACACTTCCTTTTATCCTCAAATCAATAAATCAATCAATTGGTGTTCTGTGCAGGCCAGGGTTTCAGCATCGACAACATGGAAGACAGCAAGGAACAGGAGGATTGATGGGGATGTTGGTGAAACTATCGCTACTAGTTATCGTTGCTCTAATCTGCATCCTTTCCTTCACATTCTCCACCACTTTAACTGGCAATGCCGACGGATCTAATTACCCTTCCGAGGTTTGTTTTCACTAATTATCAATTCACTGAAGTTAGTTAACTTTGGAAACCTTAGCCTTCTCTAGCTTATACCTGTTGCGAAGCATACAAGAAGTTAGTTGCTTGTGCCTGAGAAGAAAATTAGTTAGTTGTTGTTCATTTTGATCCAATATTTACCTTTCTCACTGTGTAGTGTATATATGTTCTCAGTTAACAGTGTTCGGAACATTAGAGAGAGAAAGAGAGACTTTTCATACTTTTCAAGATTGATTTCATACCTCCAACAAGCTCATTGCCATTGTTACCTGGTTAGGGTTAAGAAAAAAAAAAAAAAAAACAAGTTATTAGTATAGTTTGAGTGCTCTCTTTTTTTTCCCCCCATGCTTGGATGTAATGTTGATGGTGTATCTTACAAATATATATATATATATATATATATATTGAATGATTTAATTTTGATGGAACCATGATCTTTTTTTGGGTTAGGAATTGAACTAAGGGATTGCTCGAGTAAAGCAGTTGAGGTGGAAATGGATCTCGAGAATCTATGTGGGGTCAATCTTGCTTTTCTTTTCCCCCCTTCATTTTTGGCTCAAGTTTGAATGGTTTGAAAGTCTAAAAAATCCAATATGTTCCATTAATTGAGTCTTTTTCAACCAAGTAGCCATGAGGGACAAGTAAGAACAAGTGGTATGCTTTGCAAGGTTGTCTGCAAATGCACGGGGATGTCTTAAACTTGCCATTAAATGTTTAGTTTTTTAGTCTTTTGATCTTCTTTAACACATCTCAGATTTGCTTGATTGTATTTTTATTGCCTATAAGAATATTTCAAAGTAATCACAAAAGCTCACCTTGACAATTGAACGCACTGGTCTAAAGGATGGACATCTTAATCCTTTTTCATTAATGGTCAGATCAAGGTAGAAAAACTTTGGGAAACTGCTGATTCTGGTGGTTGGAGGCCGTCATCTGCTCCACGATCAGATTGGCCCCGTAAGTGCCTTTTATAGATAATGTCTTTGTTTCATGTGGTAAAACTGAACAACAATTGAGGTGCTCTGTTATTTCTTTTTTGTGACAGCTCCCTCAAGTGAAAGCAGTGGCTATCTACGTGTTCGGTGTAATGGTGGATTAAATCAACAGCGTAGTGCGGTTAGTCAGAAGTCTCTTCCCCCCCCTTCCTCCCCCTCCTCCTCCTCCTCTTCTTCTGTTTTTTCCCATTGAGATTATATGAATTTTCCTAGGCAGCAAATGCTGCAGGGGTTCTGTCCACTTATAAAGGGTGGCATGTGTTATGTTAGTTGGGAGTCTCCTTTTGCTTTTGTTTTTTCCCCCTTTCTTTTCTCTCGGTTGAGATTATATGAATTTGCCTAGGCAACAAATGCTGCAGGGGTTCTGTCCACTTATAGAGGGTAAGATGTGTCGTGTAAGATTAAAATAGGCAGCTCTTTCTAGAGTAAATATGTCTTGTGCAATTGTGATGGAGCTTGCTTAATTAGCTTTAATGGAGAGTTATTTGGTAAATGATTTGCTAGAATTGCTATCACACTTTTAGTTCTTAACTTTCATGAGATGAAATAGCAATTCCGCCATTGTTTTCAATGTTCTCATCTCTTTCGTCACTCTTATCTCTTTATTTGGTCTAAAACTGACTTTCCTAAACCTTCTCTCTGAGTTTGTCATGTAATTATATCCGAGTTATTGCTTATTGGTGATTGACATCTTGATTATTCTTAGATGGTGGGAGTCCTGTGACTAGATAGATCATTATATGGTTTATTGGAGCTTTGGACTTTCTGGTGGAGATCTAATACACTATTTGGTCAGAAATTTAGTGGCTGAACTCTTACCTTAGTATGAAATACTTGATTAGTTGTGTGATTGCTGGTCAAAGTGAGACGTTGTAAGTCATAAGATATGCTCACTCTCTCTCTCTGCACTGCCTAGGTGGTGATGAAAAATGGAATAACAAATTAAGAGTTGTCTATGGACCACACTAGAGAATAGAAACTAAGATGCTTTTGTGGAGCATGTCTTTTTTACAGATATTAGTTCAACTGGTGGATTGTGACGTGTGACTCCAAGAGAGAAATGGTGTGTGCATTACACTCGAGAGTTGTCCTATTCTCCGACACCCCTTTTCCCTCTAGATATGTGTGTTGTCATGATCATGATTTTTAGACTTGGTCTTGCAAAATTATGTTGTTGGATGGCTAGGAGGTGTAACTAAGAAGTTTATTTTAGCATAATATAGCTTATATGCAATACCTGGTGTGATATTGCATCATTTTATGCTTTCCTATGTACGTACATTTATTGTGGAATCTGAGTTTCTGTTCCAAAGATGATTTTAATTTAATTGTTACTATTTTGGATTTTAAAGCCTTGGGTTCATTAATTAGTCAAAATGAACAATAAATCAGTAATTATTTCCACTGCCTTGACATGATTTTATTACGTGCTTTTTTTACTTTGCTTTCATCTGTGTTCCTTTGACATTATGATGGCTTTCTAATGATATCGGTTATTTAGCATTATAAGAAATTTTAGAGATGGTTTTGGTAGTCAACTTTTTATGGTAATTTTTCAAAGACAGGTAGATTTTCAAAAGAATAAAAGTTTTTGTGTAGAGGATGAAACTGTAAACATTTGGATCATATAGACTTATGGATGAACATTTATATAATAACTTAAACGACACTTTTGTTGCATTTGTGTTGGTATTGATATACATACCAATGTGTTTTTAGATATGCAATGCTGTTCTTGCTGCAAGGATTATGAATGCAACCCTTGTTTTGCCTGAACTTGATGCAAACTCATTCTGGCATGATGACAGGTATTTAGTGTATTTAATTTTGCACGGTAGAGTTTCAAGGGTTGAACAGCTGCTCTTTGCAATCGTTATGTTTATTAACCTGCACTTTTATAGTGGATTTCAAGGTATATATGATGTTGAGCACTTCATCAAGACATTGAGGTATGATGTACGGATAGTGGAAAAGATACCAGAAATTCACAAAAATGGAAAAACTAAGAAGATTAAAGCTTATCAGGTAACTCATAAGCAGTACTCCCATGTGTCTATTTGGAGTACCACTTGAAGTTACCTCTTTCCTAACCCTCACATTTCATATAATTCAGCTACGCCCTCCTAGAGATGCTCCTATCAGTTGGTATACATCTACTGCTCTAGAGAAGATGAAGGAACATGGTGCTATATATCTTACCCCCTTTTCACACCGTTTGGCTGAAGAAATCGACAATCCTGAGTACCAGAGATTGAGGTGCCGAGTTAATTATCATGCACTCAGATTTAAGCCACTTATAATGAGGTTAAGTAAATCAATAGTTGATAAACTCCGGACACAAGGACATTTCATGTCAATTCATCTTCGATTTGAGATGGATATGCTGGCATTTGCAGGGTATGTTCTTATCTATTTATTTTCTGGTACTCCTCTCTTTTCTTTTCATATGGGCTTCATAGTTGTTATATTCCATCCATCTCTTCTACTTCCGTCTTTTAATATTTGGAGACCCCCAGTATCATCTTCTTTCCATATGCAGCACTCTATTTCCTTTCACTTCCATGCCCTTAGTAGCTAGCTTTTTAGAGATAATTATACAGCTACTTATAAAAGTAAGTGAGATGAAAGCATTGAATGATTGTGCTCTCAACATAAAAAGTTAAAGGATCGTTTATATATATTTACATTACAAGAGTTAGGATTTGAAGAAATACTGAAGCATTGTTAATTTGCCTATTGGAGTGCCATTGCCCTACTGATGGTTTGCGTATGATTTACTTCTTCCATCCTTTACAATAATCAATTTTCATTTCTAGGTTTTAAGTCTTACGTGTTTGGTTTAGTTCTTAACTTTTAGTGTATTGTATACAGGTGCTTTGATATTTTCACACCTGCAGAACAGAAAACATTAAAGAAATATCGAGAAGAGAATTTTGCTGAGAAGAAACTTGTGTATAGTGAAAGAAGAGCAATTGGAAAATGCCCTTTGACTCCTGAAGAGGTGATTACTTCATATTTGACATTCTGGTATTGAGGAGAAATAAGTATAGTTACCTTCTAAAATCAAACTTATTTAGTTTTTAACCACAAAACAATTTTATCAAGTTATTGATTATAGTATGCATCTTTCTTTTTTCTGGCTCGTGCACTAGGATGAAATCGAATGTTGTTAGTCTTATTTTTCTTTAAATGCAGGTTGGTTTCATCTTACGGGCAATGCGATTTGACAATTCAACAAGAATATATTTAGCAGCTGGTGAGTTATTTGGAGGGGAGCGATTTATGAAACCATTCCGATCTCTTTTTCCTCATTTGGAGAACCATAGTTCTGTTGATCCTTCAGAGGAGTTGGTGGAGAATACCCGTGGATTGATTGGTTCTGCAGTTGATTACATGGTCTGTCTACTATCAGACATTTTCATGCCTACTTATGATGGTCCAGCAACTTTGCCAACAATCTCTTGGGTCACCGCCTATATTATGGCTTCCGGACTACTATTCGACCAGATAGGAAAGCTCTTGCCCGAGTCTTTATTGATCGGGAGAAAGGACGTGTAGCTGGTTTTGAAGAAGCTGTTAGGCGTGTCATGCTTAAAACTAACTTTGGTGGGCCCCACAAACGGATCCCTCCAGAATCCTTCTATACCAATTCTTGGCCGGAATGTTTCTGCCAGACCTCAGCACAGAATCCTGCTGATGAATGTCCACCTGAGAATGTCATGGAAATTCTGGACAGTCAATTGCAGAGTGAAACATCCGGTGACTTGGAATCTTCTACATCGACAAACCTTACAGCATCTGTAGTAGAAAGATGAGGCGCTCATATTAGTTATTCTCTTGACAGCCCCATGACAGAAACTTGTGAACACCAGCATGGAGACTGGGGTCCAAGTTTTCAGGTAATATTTCTAGCTGATAAGTATCATACTTTTTACATGATATATATCTTTCTTTTTCTTATGTATCATTTCAGAATTTAGAGATATGACAGAATGGATTTAATTCTACTAAGGCATATTGTTAGAATAATGAGAAACAGGAGACTGGGCTTGCAAGTTGGTATTGAATTACATGCTTAGTAAAGTGAATCTGGTACAAGAAAATGAACAGCTAACTGTTGGGCATGTGCCAGTTTTAAATTGACGTTGAAGGAGAGGTGGGTTTGTTTCAACTGTACTTGGTGTCACCAGACCTATTTTTCGAAAGCCCATTGCTGTAAACCTAACTGATGCCAGGAAAGAACTACTTTTTCTGGATACAGTTTTCTGCACTTGCTCAAAGCATTTTCATGCTGCTCTTTGGTTTATGCATAAATATAGAAGCCAAACTCAGATCATATTTTCCTCCTCCCTATATCGCATTGTAATACGATGCCCCATGGTTGACTAGTTTTCAGATGTTACATATTTTTTAAGGGTGTTTTTTCTTCCCCACTTATGGTTTGAGCCTTTGGGTTGGGGTATATACTCCCCCCTCTATCCCTTTGGTTATGGTATTTTATATTCGTCTTATATTCACCCAAGCGTTTTCTAAAGTACAGATATAGTTAAAATCATAAAATACATATTGAAAAAAAAATGACAAATACAATTAAGACATTGTAAACTTTTACCTTTTTTTCTTTTTTTTTTCCCCTTTTTTTCCAAAGACTAGATTTTATATGATACAAGGAAGATTATTTGGATATGCTACTATTAAAATTTAGAGGGTACAAATAGTCATTAATCCTAGGTGTTGACCTGGACAAGCTATTTTGTACAGAAGCTGTTTTGTTTATTTCATTCCCATCCAGTCGGTGTTGAATTTCGAAGTTTTTTTTTTTTTTGGTTAATGATTGTCAATCTTGTTCGTCGTTGATGGGTTCCCCTACTTTCCCTCGTAGAAGGTTACCCTAGTGTAAATCATGTCTTTTATGTTGCTCTGTTGTTGGTTTATTATTTTTTTGCATGACTTTCATTCTATAGATTGTTCCCACTCTAATCATTTCCATGATAATCTTTGATTAGGAAGAGAGAGATTTATTATCCAGTGTCTTTCAGGTGCTAATATCAGATATTTGTGTTCTCTCAGAGCTAATTGTTGCGATCGATAGCTGTATCATGTGAGCTGGGGGCCATTTTGTTTCGGCTGATTATTCATCCGCAGACATAGCTGTATCACTGTATGAAGCATGGGATCAATCTGCTATCTTGTCTATTTGTATATTAGTTTCTGGAAGAGATCACACGTTGTAAAACGGCTTATTTGATGGGTACCGTCTTTTTGGCCCAAAAAAAAAGAAAAAAGAGAGAGTATGTTTTAACATACGTTACTCCGAACAAAATGAAAAATGTGTTCTGAATGGTATTGGTCCCATTAAGCAATCAAGAAAGAGATCAAATTGATAGCTATGCGAATTTTAAGTTTCTTCCGGGCTGAAAGACAATCAAAATGAAAAATGCAGTAAATGAAGGGTGGGGACATTGCTACTACATAATCTGAGAGGATAAAGTATTATTCTATTTCACAGCTCTAATAGAGCTCCCTTCCTCCACCCACCCCTTCCTTTAAAATAGAAATAATTTCATGTTTACAATCCCAATTGAAATTAATTACTTATTTAAGATCAAAATAAAAATAATTATTAATATACAGTCCCTAAATCGTATGTATAAATTAGGATATATAAGTATTATACGGTCTATTATATATCGCGTGTTATAGTCATGATATTTCTTTGAATATCGTGTTTATAAAATGTGATATACATACAAATAAAAAAATTCATATTGCGATTATTAATAATATTTGATTAACACTGGTGGGTGTTGAATCCAATAAATTATTAACCTACTCAAAAAGTTTGTAATCAGTGGTGAGCAGGTAGGGCTGCAAACGAGTGGAGCTATTTGCGAGATTCTCGAGCTTGGCTCGTTTCAGGCCCGGCTCGGCTCGGTTCGTTTAGCTAAACGAGCCGAGCTCGAGCTCCATCTCAGGCTCGTTTAGCTAAACAAGTCGAGTCTGAGCTTGTCCTCAAGCTCATGAGCCGGCTTGTGAACAGGCTCATTATGGGCTCGCGAACAAAGCTCGTGAACAAGCTTGTTGAGAGCTCGCGAGCCAAGCTCGTGAATGGCTTGTTTAATATATATATATATATATATATATATAATATTGATATTATATTATTAATATATATTAATGTAATATTATATATAATTATTTATATTCATTTAATATAATAAATATAATTAAAAAATAATTATATAAGCTAAACGAGCCGAGCCGAGTCGAGCCGGGCCTGAAACGAGCCGAGCTTGTTTAAAGAAACAAGCCCAAACTCGAGCTCGGCTCGTTTAGTTAAACGAGCCTAAATGAGCCGAGCTCGAGCTTGGAAAAGCTTAACGGTTTCTGGCCCGAGCCTATATATTCTAAGCTCGTTAAAAGCCGGCTCGGCTCAAACCTGTTAAAAAATAAACGAGCCGAGCCCTAGCTTGCAAAAGCCCGACTCGGCCCTGGCTCGTTTGCACCCTTATGAGCAGGGATCGTCTCTACAAGGACTGGAAATAATTTATTTCTATTCAAGAGAAAAGAGAAGAACAAGGGGGATTTGTAAATCAAAAGATCAATTTTATCTAAAGACTAGAAACGCGATTTTAGTTTTCAAAAAATATCAAAAGATTTCCAACCAAGGTATCATACAGTTCAACTTATCAGATTGATCATTGATGCAATGATATTCATTTTCTTTCTGAATAAATTGGTTATGGCTATCAACAAGCTCTGACAACCTATCTCTCTTTACTGTGTCGATAATCACGATAAGATCTATGATTATTTCCCTTACCAATTAGACAACCCTAGATAAGATCTTAGGATTTAATCTATTACTAGCATGAATCAAGAGAGAGACCACCAATTCAGATTAACAAATCAAAAGCTTGAACCATTTAAATCAGATTATATATCACCATAACACAAATTAATTACCTATTCTGTAACCAATTATGTTATTATATCACTTAGATTAGAACAATCGAACAATTACGGATTCAACGTTCTAACTGACAGATTGTCGCTTATTAATTGAACGAATGAGCTCAAATTCAAATCAATCAACAAAACAACAAATGCATGAATAACAGATGATATATGAATATTCAAAAAAGAAGAATAAATAAGATAAACTAATTAGATCTCACAATCTTGACAAGTTGAATTTGCAGTGGATCCCTACATAGTAACAAGAACAATACTTTAAAGTTTTTTTTTTTTTTTTAAGTTTTTCTGAATGAATTCCCTCTTCTATAATAAGCTAATTTATAGAATGAAAACAACAGCTAAAGAATACAACTTTTGGAATTCTCCTATTTAATTCTGCAAACTGAAACGTTTTGAAGATGAAAAGAATCAATCTTTTGGACTTCCATTCTTAAATTTTGCAACTGAAGACGTTTGGAATGTGAAAGAGGCAACTTTAGGACTTTGGCTGGCTCTTAAGAAAGCATGGTTGGCAGCTTACTTACAAACACGTGACAGCCTTCATGATGGCCGGCCCTAAGCCAGCGGCTTACATGGGATAGCCGACGGCCTATAAATGTTGGCCGGCGGCTTACTTCTATACATGGCCGGCCTAAGTGTTGGCCGACCTTAAGCTGCCTTCCTTTGAATTTTTCTGCCTTCCTTGCTTGTTGGCTGGTGTCTTCTTTTTCCTAAGCTACCAGCTTTGATGATAGAACAATAAGCTTAGGTGTTTTCAATTCCAAATTTGCACAAAACATCCTCAAATTACTTGTATCTTATCCTGAAGTTCGCTCAAGTCCTGAAATGTAACATTAAACACACAGAAGTACCAATTCCAATGGATTTCTATAAAATAATAACTAATTTAACATGTTTTGTTCAATAAAAATTGAGTATAATTTGCTTTAACAAATTCCCCTACACTTAAACCATTGCTTGTCCTCAAGCAATACAAATAAGATCACAAAAAGAAATCTATCATAGAGAATGCAATTTCAAAATTTCCAATTTCAAGCATCTTCTTTTAACTTTGATTCACAACTCGCAATTTCAGTGCCTATTGCTCTAACCAAACTGATTACATGTAATTAGAGTATTAAAATCAAAATTCAATAGCTAATATAAACAAAACAAACTTTAATCCACATGTTTAGCAAAAGCTTCTTCTGATCAAAAGTAAATTCTCAGTCCTATAAGGAAAAACACCCATTTAGACTTTACTGGATATTTAACAAATATATACTCCAATCAGCAGAAAGCAAAAGCATTTGGTATCAACTCTTTCCTTAGAATTTTTCTTTTTTTTTTTTTATATATATAAGTCCTATTTTACTTGTTGCCTAACATTCATTTTTCTTTTGATTCTTTCAAGCATATATAGATAGCCTTCAGAGAAAATTCTTTGGATGGGTTTTTGCCCGCTTCTTTTCAGCTCTTTCATATATTTTTTTTTTCAAAGCTCATGTATAGAACTTTTGTCTTTCCTCCCTTCTTGTTATAGTGACTTCATTGAGTCGGTTGATCCCGAGCTCATCACCCAAGTAACCCGATTTTAAAGGGACCCCTAAGAACTCTTCCTCACTCTAACTTTCAAGTTTGGATACTCATAACTCAATCGCTTAAGTTAGTGAAGTATAGGCTATGCTTGTTTCTTTCTTTTGAATGTAATAACAAATATAAGCTTTTTTTATCAAAGATCACTAAGTAAAAAGTTTCATTTACCTCTTTTACTAAATGTTGAATAATTCTTTTAAAAAGAACTAAATTGGAGTATATCCATGCTAAATTTTCCTAGAAGTAGACTTGTTTGTTTTTCACAAAAAGGACTCCACTCACTCTTAATCTTCTAATTCCAAAGCTAAATACAAGGTAAATTTGTTCCTTAAAGATTTCACTATTTAAATTTGATTAAGTAAAATAATCACAACAGTAGGTGAGTAAGGCACTTAGCAAGTCAATTTCAATTTTTCAAAGATGCTATTTCAATTTTTCTGCACTATCTCCAGATTTCTAAAAAAAATTTGAAAAATTTGGCTTAAAATTGCCATATATTACTCAAGAACAAACAAACAAACAATGATTTAAAATGTGGGTACAACAATTTAAGCTCAGATGTCTCAAATAAACAAACAACAATTCAATACTCAATTTTCTTCTTTATTTTATCCCTTCCCCCAAACCTATTATGAATAGTATCCTCACTATTCCAAAATCAGTTCAAAATAGGAAAGGAATAAAACAGAAATGAATAAGAGCATTGGTACTTCCCCGAATTAGTGAATGGAATTGAGGATTGTCAGCTCCAATGGGTACAGCTATAGAGACAGTTGTCAAACATATGAGAGTCCTATGATAAACAAAAATCATAGTAGAAAGAAGAGGAAAAAGCAAGATTAAGTTTAAGTACAGACCAGCAACAAATCTCACAAGTCTACCTAAAAGAATGAGGCTTATTAATAGCAAAAGCAAAAAATAAATAGCCAACAGGAACTCTAGCTATCAGACTCGGGATCACTGTCTTCTTCACTGGATGCATGATACTGGAACTCAAACAAGCTAACAAGAATAGAGCAACCATAATTCATCCATAAATCCACCATGCAACCATCCAACCCCAAATTACACACTCCAAATACCCATTCTTCACAAGTGTAATTGATATGAAAACAGAAAAAATTAAAACTAAATGGGAGATTAGAGACTTACCTTCTTTTGGAGTAAGTTGAAGATGATAAAATGAGGGAAACTATGGAGAAGGGAGCTTGGAAGGGGAAGTCTTGGTGAAAGAGAGTAGAAGAAGGAGAGAAAAAGAGAGAAGAATGGAGTAAAAAATGTAGAGGAACCTATTTTGAAGTCGTGCAAAATGCACCAGGGGGTCTCGGCCGGCTTGGGGGACGTCTACGCTGCCGGCCTAAGTGGCCGGCCTAGGATTGCTGCTACGGATCGGACACGAAATGGCCACCAGTGTTGAAATGTTGGTTGGCGACCGATCTTCTAGGCCGGCTGTGGCTTTCGAATGAAAGCTGTTGGCCATTCTTCAAGTTTTGTTTCTTTTTTTGTTTTTAAATAATACTCATGGGTTGCCTCTCACATAGCGCTTTTCTTTAACGTCTTTGGCTAGACGTGATATACCTCAAGTATAATCTAGATATTCAAAACTAGTTTTTTCAATATTGTTCACTTCAAATCCTTCGTAAAAAGGTTTCAAGCGATGACCATTCACTTTGAACGCTTTACCAGTTTCAATGCCCTTAATCTCAACTGCACCATGAGGAAATACGTTAGTAACAACAAAAGGACCTATCTACCTAGATCTAAGTTTACTAGGAAATAACTTTAAGCGAGAATGAAACAACAAAACTTTTTGACCAACAGAAAAGTGTTTTCTTGAAATATTTTGGTCATGAAAAGCTTAGTTTTTTCCTTGTAAATCTTAGAGTTTTCATAGGCATCATTACGAATTTCCTCAAGTTCTTGCAATTCAAGCTTTCTTTGTTCGCCCGCTTCATCTATTCTCATGTTACATTGCTTCATAGCCCAGTAAGCCTTGTGTTCCAACTCAACAGGAAGATGACATGGCTTGCCAAATACCAAACGGTAAGGTGACATTCCTATAGGAGTCTTGAAAGCCGTTGTAATATACAGAAAAATATTTTATAAAGAAAGGCAAAGGAATGTCATTTGTTAATTAAGGAGAGGGAAATTTTGGTCATTCATAATAAGTGAGATATATAATAATCATCTCTCACATTGATGATCGTCAACAAGCCTTAAAAAATAGTAAATCTTCAATAAATTATGATAAAGGCAAAAGTTGTCATATGTTGAAAAATAAGAGGGTTTTATGGTCCATCCTTATAAGTTTTATTTATGTGTATTATATGAAAGTCATATAGTACATGACGTGTCTTTTCGTTTCCTGTGCTGTTACAAGAATTGAAGGGTTTCGTGTCTTTTCTTTTACTGTGCTATTACAAGAATTGAAGGATTTCTTGTCTTTTCGTTTCTAAAGTACTGTTATGGAAATTGAAGGGTCACAAAAGTTTATTTATATCTTTACCATATTCCTCTTCTTTCTAAACCTAAAAACCTCTCTAAAAAGATCTATTGTGAGTTTTTCATCAAGAGGAGATCAAGATTTTGGTTCAAGTAAGAAGACTTAATCATGATTTTTCAAGGATTCAAGAAATCTACATGTTTCTTAGGATTCTGCTTGTGGTTTTTGAAGGAGCTTTCGAGGAAGAACCCTATTCTGATCCAAGATCTGTTTTTTTTTTTTTTTAAATCTAATAGAATCTAGGATCAATTAAAGGTAAGATCTATCTTAGAATTTGTAATTTCTCAATAATAGCAAATTATAGAATTATGATCGTAGTTTATTATTTGTTTGAATTAAGGTTCTGTTCAAGCGAGATCTGCACGTCTAAGTAAGCATGGATCTAAACAAACCTTTGTTGTTCTAAAATTATAGTCTTTTCTAGTAATTGTTTTATTAATTGAGAAGCTATATATTGAAGGAATTATGGAGATAACTAATAATTTTGGTGAAAGATGTGTTTGAAGGTTTTACTGAATTGTGAAAAAAAAGAACAGGTGTGTTGATCTTTTATAGATCTGTGATTAGGATTAAAATTTATGGAATTCAGGGTTAGGATTTTATTATGTGCATGAAATCGAAATTGATTGAGATACGTTGTGGATCAGGAATTCTTGTAAGATTAGGAATTCTTTTCTGATAGAAGTTCTGTTGGTGAGATTGGAGTTGAAGCGAATCCAGGTACGATCAATCTCTGCTTGTTGTTTTTGCTTGTAAGATTAGTATTGCTTGATTGGTTGTAGGAATAGAACTTTATAATGAACTTAATTCTATTTGGCTTAATTTGTTTTTCTGGTTGTGCTTGGCTTTGACCAGTAAAGACCTGGCAGACAGTGATACTGGTGAGGCACCCTGATGATCTATGTATGAGGTTGTCCCCAGTAGACTCGTGCATAGAGATGATTCCAGTAGAATTAGGGGGAAATGGGGATGTTTGGGGAGTACCCACTCATCCATATATGTATATAATTACCTTATTTTCAAAGAGTTGGTTGTTTTTAAAGAGGAGTCTGAGTTACTTCGAGTTCAGGACTAGAGTATACATAGTTCTGAATTATGTTGATTTACTGACTATAAAAAAGATAACAAACTGATTGCTTGCATTAGACTAAGTGCATTTGATATATATATATATGTTGCATGTGCATTTGCATTTGCTTTAAAAGATTGGAGTTATCGTACTAGGCTTCGCAGCTCACTTTTTAAAATTTTAGGTACAGATGATGAAGACATTGTATATGATCTTTCGGGTTATGATCTGATCTTTGATCAGGGGGACGACGATAGTAGATCTGACTATCCAGTTGAGAGTTAGATTTGCAGTTTACAGGTTCATGGAAGGAGAGAAGTGTTTAGATATATTGAAGACTTGGAAATTATCTGTTATGTTTTATGTGAAAGCTTTAGGATGTTATATTGTAGGAAGTTCTAGGTTGTAAAGAAGGTTTTCATTATGAATTGGTGGTTTGGTTTAGTTAGCCTGGTATTGCCAACTTGTATGATTGTTTTAAATCATAAGTTTGTTCAAAAGCTGTATTCCAGGTTATACAGGTTGTGTTGAGTACCTTATGAGATATCTTATGGGTGTTTACAAGTGATATTTGACAATTTGTGGATATTAGAGTCTTAGCGTGTCCTATTCAAGAGAGGACACGTGGCTCGTTGTAATGTCTTATTTTAAGGCGTTACAACCGTCTTATATGCCCAGAGTGCATCATCAAGCCTTGTGCTCAATCTTTCCTACTTACATTGACAGTCTTCTCAAGGATGGATTTTATCTCTCTGTTTGAAACTTTTGCCAATCCATTTGTCTGTGGATGATATGCTGTAGAAACACGATGGGTGACTTTGTATTTCTTGAGTAGAGCTTCCACCACTCTATTACAAAAATGGTGACATGATCACTGATGAGAGCTCTTGGCGTTTCGAACCTAGCAAAAATGTGAGATTTGACAAAATCTACAACAACCTTAGCATCGTTAGCTCGGGTGGCTTTAGCCTCTACCCACTTGGATGCATAATCTACAGCAAGAATAATGTAAGTATTTCCAAAGGAAGAAGGAAAAGGACCCATAAAATCAATACCCCATATATCAAAAATTTCACACAGAAGTATAGGGGTAAGAGGCATTTGATCTCTATGTCCTAAATTTCCAACTTTTTGACAACGTTTGCAAGACTTACAAAACATATAAGAATCACGAAATAGAGCAGCCAAAATAATCCACCTTCCAATACCTTGCGAGCTATCCTCTTGGGACCAAAGTGACCTCTACATGCATAAGTGTGATAGAATTACAAAATAGAGGGAATTTCATCTTGAGAAACATACCTTCTAATGATTTGATCAGCACAATGTTTCCATAGATAAGGATCATCTCAAATGTAATACTTAGAGTCACTTTTGATCTTATCTTTTTGAGCCTTAGACAAATCACTTGGTAAAGTTCTAGTAACCAAATAGTTAACAATATCTGCATACCAAGGAATTGCCTATTGAACAGAAAAGAGATGCTCACCTGGGAAATCATCTTGTAATGGTGTTGGTTCTCCATTTAAAGGTATCCTACTGAGATGATCTGCAACCAAGTTTTTAGAACCTTTCCTATCCTTTATCTCCAAGTCAAACTCTTGTAATAGGAGTATCCATCTGATAAGTCTTAGTTTGGCTTCCTTCTTTGAGAGTGAATACTTGAGAGCTACATGATCAGAATAAACAATCACTTTAGTGCCAAGTAAAAAAGAACAGAATTTTTCTAAAGGAAAAACAATAGCCAAGAGTTCTTTTTCCGTTGTTGAGTAGTTGGATTGGGCATTGTCAAGCATCCTAGAAGCATAACAAATAACATGAGGGGCTCTTCCAACTCTTTGACCAAAGACAGCACCAACGGCATGATTGCTTGCATCACACATGATCTCAAAAGGGAGATCCCAAGAAGGAGGTTGGATGATTGGAGTTGTGGTAAGCTTCTCTTTCAGTTTGTCAAAAGCGAATTTACAAGCCTCATCAAATTTAAATGCCACATCCTTTTGTAACAGTCTACATAGGGGTTCAGTGATCTTAGAGAAATCCTTAATAAAACGCTTGTAAAAACCTGCACTTCCAAGAAAAGAACGAACTTCCCGAACTTTTACGGGGTAAGGCAAGGATTTAATCACTTCAATTTTAGCTTTATCTACTTCAAGTCCCCTAGAAGACACAATATGCCCTAAAATCAAACCTTGATCAACCATAAAATGACATTGCTCATAATTCAACACAAGGTTAGTTTCTATGCATCTTTTAAGCACTTTTGTAAGGTTAGTAAGACATGAATCAAAGGTATTACCATAGACAGTAAAATCATCCATGAAGACTTCTATGATATTTTCCACATAATCTGAGAATATGTTAAACAAGTTTGTGTTAGAAAAACCTCAACTCGTAATCCAACCTATTTATTAATAGTGTATGAAAACCTAAACTCATGACTCGACCTGTTTATATTACGTCTCGTGTTCACTTATTTATTGATTGATAAAATATATAGATTCTGCCGAATTTAAATAATTTTTATCATCTTAAAAGTTATTATATTAAAATAGTTATTATCCTAGGTAGATCTAATTATATATAATATTGCGAGCACACAATCACAAAAAGGTTAATTAGGTAGCTAAAGTTTGGTTTTTAACAATTTGGTACCTAAAGCAAGTTTTTGTGTATATTTTTCTTACCTAAAAACCAAATTTATGCTACCCGATTGAACTTTTTACGAAAGTTCAGATACTATTTTCGACATTATCGTTATATATTATAAGTTTATAATGTGTAAACTTATATATGTAAAAATATGTTATACATGCACATATGTGTTATATATATATTTAGGGTAATTACATCAAAAGGTGTAAACGTTTGATCAAGTGAGTTAAATAAGACATCAATAGTTTACTACTAATGGAAAATCAAAGAGATTTAATTGAAAATTTATCAAACATTATACAATTGCAAAATCATGTGTATAAATTAGAATATATGGATATTGTCGACCCGTATATCGCGTGTAATAGACATAATATACATATGTACATTGCATCTATAACGTGCAATATACATATAAATAGAACCACAAATATCGCCCTTGTAAAGCGCAATATGTGACTAAACTCTATATCCCATCTAATAGAGGCGATATAGCAGCAATACCCAAATTTGATTTCTTACTTTATTCTTGCGATTTGTGTATAATATTGCATATCCTGATTTGTAGATGTGATTTTGGAGCCTTATATTGGTAATTATTTTCATCCAATTTTTATACTAGTAATTTTTTTTATAGGAAGGGTAGATATGTATTCCCACCCCAAATGTCGATATCTCAAATGAACTTTACAAAATGTTGATATTTCATTTGATATGTTTTTCAAACATTGTCTTTATATGTACTTTATAAGTTACATACAATTATTATATACAGTCTACCCACTTTATAAATATTCTATATGTAATCTCTATTTTAATATATATATTATATATATATTTATATAATATATTATATTCAAAATCTTGATAAACATACAATATATAGATTTTATTACATGTGTACATTATATATATACACACATATTGTTGTTATAGATATTTGGTTTACATACTATTTGGTATATATGTTGTGTATATATATGTATGTATTTGTATATGTATTAAATAAATCAACTGTATATTAATATATAACTTATATTTATTTTATTTGTTTTATAGGATCTATATTTTATATATGTATATGTATGCTCTATATATAATTTATAATATGTTATATACATAATTCGTTTTTAATATGGACAACTTTCTAATTTTATAATTTATTCAGATATGATAATATTATATTTTAACAAAATAAGCATTGAAAATAATAATAATAATAATATATTTTAACGGGTTTGTGGGTTTATAAACATGTTTGAGTCCTAAACCCAAACCTAGACTCGTTTGAATTCATGTCATTTTTGAATTTGACTTGTTTAAAATTCGTGTCAATTTTTACTTACCTGAACCCATTTATAATTGTGTCATATCGTGTTTGGGTTCACTGGTCGATCTTAAATTGCTAGCTCTTTACACACCGCCATCCCTAAACAAGACAACTTTGTAAAAGTAAAATCACTAAAATAACAAATAGATTGGCCCGAGTCTTGTAAGTTTTATCCACACATGACTTTTGTAGAAAATATCCAACTTCTACAAATTTTTTATGCAAACTTGTCATGAAATTTGAGTGTCATTATTATTATAATTATTTATCAATTAAAATATTTAAATAATAATTAAAAATAAATATATAAAACTGAATATAAATAAAAAAATGAAGGTGTCAACAAAATCAATCTTGTGTTGATAACTTCCTAACTTCATACTGGTCAATCTTGCTTCATCTCAATTCTTACTCGACTTTGCATAAACCAACACAATCATGTGTCTAGACATCTTTACAACTCCGGAACCAAATTAAACCAAATCCATCGAAGATAGTTCTAGTCTGATTCCATAGAACTAGCAATTATTGGTTCGGTTCTAGAACTACTACATTTTATTATTTAAAATTAAAAATAATAAAAATAATCTTTAATTTTAAATACAAAAAGTTATAAACACAAAATAATAATTTGGTATAATAGCATTAAAGTGTTTAAGCCATCTTTTTTTAATATTTGTTTAGGATATATATATTTATTTATATACAAATACATCCAATTTTAATTGTCAAGTTAGCAATGTACGACTATCTAAAATACTCTAGAGGTACAAAAAAATTACCAAATAATATATAGTCCCACATTTATTATTAAAGAAAGTGATTTTTTTTTATGAAAATTCTATTGTCTCGCTATTAATTTTGATGAGACTAATCCGATCACCATCCAACGGCTCACATCGTACCCAACCGTGATTGAATCACTAAAATAGCTAATATTCCATTTACTATATTTATTTTTAACGATTAGATTAATGGCGGAACAATCTCATCGACGGGACCATAGAAGTTCCCTTTTAATACAAATTCTATAATCCTTGGTAGTTATAAAGGGATAGGTCACATCTCATTTAATGGTTTGGATTTATTCCAACGGTAACTGAAGCCTTAATGGCTCATTCATATTGCCATATGGTAAAATATCTATAAATCCGATTTATTCTAACTATTACAATATTCATTTGGTATAAAAAAGTAAAACAAAAGTAAAAGGTAAAATATCTATAATGTCTCCTATATTTATTATAGAGAGAAGATAATTGTATATGTGATATTTTCAAAACAAGAGTATTTATGAAAAAGTTGAAAATAAATCATTGAATAGCAATTTATGGAGATAGGGACATGGATTACTATTCATCATTTTACCTAATAGCAATTCATTATGAATTGTCACTCCTCTCAAGTAAATATCGTAATAATAGTTTTATGTTGAATGATAAGGGAATGAATAACTATTCATGTAACAGGCTATAAATCTTTTTATATTAATTTATATATAATTAATGTAATTATAGTATTAGTGACACTATGGTCTCATGATGAGACCATAGAAGTTTTCTTGCTTCCAGTATAATCTATATGAACCAAAGCAAACATGCTATTTAAAAAATGTATATGTGCATTATTAATAACACATTAAAATTATACATAGGTAATAAAAATTTTGCTACTCACGTGAAATAACTTAAACATTTAAAATTATATATTCAATATTATGTTTTAGTTTTTTTTTTCAAAAATTTCCCTTTTTTTTAATAAATCGAGTGGAACCACCAACTCTACCTAGTTCTAGATTATGGAATCACCTAAGAACTAAAAAACTGGTAGTTTCTAGTCGGTTTTGGAACTGTCCAATCAATCCAGTTCTAATTATAAAAACCATCAATGATGATTCCAATACAGTTTCGATTTTAGAACTGAACCATGATCATGCTACGTGTGTCAATCCATTTTCAACTCCAAGCTAATAATCTCATGTTTGCTTTTAAATTGCTCCGCCAACAAGTATAAATCAATCTCATGAGAAGCCTTTTGTAGGCATGGGACTGGAAAAGGATCAACACTAGATTATTTCAATTGATGTGGATTCATGTAAGGCTTGAGATAGGGTTAAGACTCGTTGGTATCAAATTATACGAGATTAACATACACACGGGCATGGTATTTGTGAATCTGTTCCAACCATTACCAGCAATTCAAATTTGTCCGTCTGGCCCAGCGGTATGGTTGTAACCCATGTGTTAATCCAACGGGTTGGCAGATCAAGGCCCATTCAAAATCTATGGTCTCCTAACCCACTAGGATGGGCTAAGTTAAGTGTCCAATACTTTAAAAAAAAATAAAAGTAAAAAAAGAAAAGACAAAGGATAAAAATGGAAGAAAAAAGATAAATGTGAATAAAAAAAAAGTCCAAACTATGTTTGATATCAATACTGAAAATTACTATTCACCACATTAAATTGTGGTTACTATTAATAATATAGGTAATAAATATACTTAAAAGGATATATGGTTAAATTTATATTGACTTCTAGCTAAAGTGATTTATTGTTTCTTAACAAAGTAGGTCTTCTTTTTATCTTTGTAAAAATTATTTGTGTCTTGAGTATTTTGTAGTCACATATTGCTAAATATATAGCTAAAAGTGGATGTGCTTATGTATAATTAAATGCATATCTTAAACAGTTTTTTTAACAAATGGGCTAAAAATTACTGTTTGTAGGCCCAATGTTATTTCAACTTAAAAATTTGTATTAGTTTATTTTAAATTTAGTTTTTAATTTTATCTTTTAAAGAAAAATTCTTTTTTCAATTTATTTGATTTTAAAAAAAAAAAAATTACCATAGCCAATTCAACAAATGGCTTGGAACTAACCTAGCTTAGGTATAGCCAAGCGAGTTCCATGCCACTCCAAATAAACTTGTGATTTGATGGGTTTTGGTCGTTTCGAGACATTTTTGGCTCGTGCCTATATCTAGAAAACATGATTAATTTGTTCACTACATATGTAATTTTTTTTATTTTCAATTTTATTATTTAATAATAATTAAATTTCAATTTTTTATTTTATCTTTTATCAACACAAGATTTTTGTTGTCTAAGTTAAAGAAAAAAAAAAAAAAAGATATGACATTATAATAGATTAATACTATGGAAGAAGAACTTAGTTAGTTTTAAAGAAATCTAAGTCAAGAGTACCTAAACCTGTAGATAATTCGTAATAGGTACAACATGGATCTTAAGACACAATCTTTATAAAAATGTTCACATTCTTTGAGATAAGGTTCATCTTGTAGTTAAAGGTTAATTTTAAAGCTATAAACAAATTGAGCCAAGCTTTTCAAGGCTTGGGCTTAGCTTGTTTAAAATTACCAAACCCAAACTCGAGCCGAGCTTTTTATCTAGCCTAAAATTTATGCTCGAGCTTGGCTCGTTTAGTTAAACGAGCTTTATTTCAAGCTAAAACTCAGTTAGTTTACAAGTTGAGCTTAAGCTGAGTTGAGATTTTTATCGAGCCTAAATTTAAAGCTTGTGCTCGATTCGTTTAAACAGCCTGTTTTCCACTTTTTTCAAACCTAAAAATAATATATAAGATTTGCTAAATATATATAATATATATATTTAGTAGACATTAGTTTTGTTGTTTTAATTGTATATCAATATATCAGAAATATAGAACTAATAAAAATGCTAACGACCTCCTTCCGAGCTTGTCCACGAACCTAAACACAAGCATATTTGTGAGTCGACTAGTAAGCATGAATCAAAGCTCAGCTTGACTCGTTTAGATAAACGAGTTTTATCTTAGGTTCAAGTTGGCTTATTTACCAAACGAGCTCAAACTAAGTCCAACTTGAGTAGCTTACGAGCAGCTCGACTCATTTACAGCCTTAACTTAATTTATAGAAAGAAAGAATAAAATGTGATGAAATTTATGCACATGTTGTAAGATTAGAAGAAACAAGATTGTTGTTATCTTATACTTGCCCTAAGAATTTTAAAAAAGTTTTAAAGTTCTTTCATGGGGATATTAAAAGTGTCTTTTGAAATGGATACATCGATGAGAAGGTTATGTTGAACCACCTTCTACATTTGAGAATCTGTTGGTCCCGAAAATAATCAAGAAGGGGGGTTGAATTGATTATTTCAGAAAATTAAAATTTTTGCTTTTTAAAAACAATCCCCTTCGATTTTAGGTTAAGAGAACAATATGAACAATTAAACAGTAATAACATAAACTATGGAAATATAAATGGAGAAGGGATAAGAAGATCAGATAGATATTTATAGTGGTTCCGTTTTGTGTGTTAGTCCACTCTTCCAGCTCCGAGCCAAGGACCCCGTTATCCTACGAGTTTTGTTCCACTATTTCCAATAAAATCAATTACAAGCTTGTACAATTCTCTCTGCTCAATTCTCACAGCCATCCTCTAGCATCAATCGATCTACAGAGTCTAAACTAGTAATTGAACTAGCTCACTTGAAGATAACAACAAGTTGCTTCAATTATCTAAAAGACAAATGTAAAGATTATAATAAAATTTTGCTACAATTATGCACGTGAAAAGAGAACAAAGAATATTTGCTTTTTCAACTCTAAAGAATTTTTCGGTCAACGATTGAATCAAGTTGCTCTCGGTTTTTTTTTTCTGTCTAAAGTTCTGCGTCTCGTTCTTCTTTTTAACTCTGTTCACGTCTCATATCCTTCTAACGTTCTGAGATTGTTACACTCGAGATAAGATAAATATCCCAAAAATCTCGGATGAAAATCTGTACCTTCTTATCCTTAATTTGATTTATCAAACGCTGCTGATATTCTTCGAGAGATAATCTCATTGTTCTTGTGTTCTTCGGTTCCAGATTTGAATTTGAATTCTTGATATGCTGAAGTAAGATAAAATCAGCTTGAATTTCGTGATTTGAGATAATCCACTTGATTTCTCTTTGAAAGCTTCTGATAAAGTTGATCTTGAAGATAAATATGGAGAACTGTTACTGATTGCTGATATCACGGTCTTCAATCGTGATCTTCGTGTGTTATCTTCTTAAAAAAAACATTGTTTTTATTTTGATTTTCTTAAAAATATCTATTTCGATTTTGTTTTTATCTTGAGAAAAATTAGAAAACATAACTGTTCTAACTTCAAATCGTTCCATCGTTAATCAACTGTAGCTTCTGTTCTTTATTTCCAGAAAACTTCTTTGATAAAAATAATCAATCCGAAAATTTATTTAATCCCCTAGGATAATCCAACTTTAGTGGAACTAATAAGTATACTGTCCGAATATACTTATTATCTCAAAGCTAGATCTTCAAAACTATTGATCTTTTTCATAAATAAACGTAGATCTTGTTTGAGAAGATGAACAGTAACCATCTTTAACTCAGAATTACTGCTGAAGTTTCTTAAAAAAGTTCTGTAAAAACTTCTGTGTTTCTAGAAACTAACTTCAATTCAGAATGGTTGCTTTGAGTTTCTCCCAAAGGTTCTGTGAAAGGTTCTGTGTTTCTGGGATTGTTTTATACTTTAAGTATCCTTCTGAAAAATATTCTGTGTACCTTTTTCCTTTCTAAACATCATCCGAAATCTTCATATCGTATAACAACTCGTGTCTAACTTATCTAAAAACTTGTTTATATTCAAGACTTAATATCTTTCAACCTTATATATTTGTTCAACGACTTTACCAATATTCTGTATAAAATTCTAAATATAATTCTGCACACTAATAGAGTAGTTAGTTCATTGAATATTTTGTTATCATCAAAACTTTAGATATTTAGAGAATCAGCATCCATTAAAGAAGACCATGGTTTTAAACTTACGATGGCTTTGCATGGAGGTTGCAGTGGACTTTCAAAAGTGAGAATTAAGTCTTCCACTAGTACTAACAAGGAAGAGGGAATTAAGGAAAATAAGCCCTTAGTTCACAAAATGAGAAGGGCAAGATGAAGTAGAAGGTGATCAAAGAGAAGAAAAGCTGAGAATTATAGCGTTACTTATGTGTTAGGTCACATTATGCGAAAGAGTGCCTAAAGAAGGAACATGTAATTGCTCTAATGGCCAAATACAAGTTAAATGAAGAGGAGAAAGGTTGAGTAAGCATACTACATCTCCTTTTTGCTACAAAGCCACAAATCTTAAAAAAAAAAAATAAATAAAAACTCAGAATTATTGATTAATAAATTTTGTCTTCAATGCTATGTTATATTATTTATGTATATCTCTTTGATCACCCATAAAATTTTTAATATCTCAATTGAGAGTAAAAATAATAAATAGATCATGCATGTCATGAAGTGAGTCACATCATTTTCGCTACTATACCCTCGTGTAGAACGAAAGAATAGTAGTGGTAACAAGTAAGAACTAGTAAATCTACTAAAATTTATGGCCTAGACAAGTTGAAAGTCTACAAAAATTTTATTGTAGTCTATGGGCCTATAATACCCCAACCCCGAATTGAGGGTGTAAATTCATTTAATATATGATTTCTGGTTAATCATATGTATTGTTTACTCATATGGACATTACATTTCACATGTTTGCTTAACAATAACGTGTTTATTTATTTATGCGAGTATGTCATTACGGGAATATTTTCACTAAGCCAGTTATGCTTATACCCCCTTAGGTTTTCATTCCAACACGAATATTTATGAATGAAGCCCTAAGGAATCTTTACATAGGCATTGGCCATGTGACCTAAGAAGCTTTTGGAAGAAGTCCACAATTTAGTTTTGATGTAGACTTTCATAGAAAACTTATTATGTAAATTTTAATTTTGGTAAAGACTTTTTGGGTTATTGCATGTATTTGTGGGCGTATGCCCCTAAGAAATGTAAGACTTCATATTTAAGTTGTAAAGTTATGATTTACTTTTTTTGAATGCTAGTTATTGTTATCTCCTTAAATTACTTTGTTCCAATGGTAAGTCTTCTATTGTCATGCATGTAGGCTTGCACCTAGTATATAAGCTTTTGCATAACTAAAGTAGTCATTTCTAAGCTTTAATATTGAGTGCGACAAACTACCATGTTAGGATATCCTTTGGGGCGTGACATAGCTAATGGTGAGTTGATTGTGGTTCATCACATGAGGATCTTCTAATCCACTAACTATTGTATGGATATGAAGTTTTTTTTAAATAATTATTTAAAAAATTCTCTTTAGAAAATTACTCACATCCACTTTATTTTTCACAATGAAGGTGCATGTGTCACAGACCTTTGAAGACAGGCCAAATATATGAGGTTCATTAAAGCTCAACAAGGCCTAATAAAGATCCTAAGGTCCATATCACGTGTCGGGACTCACGTTGAGAAGATTCCTAAAGTGTTTAGAAGACTCTAGGGATCTCCAAATGAATATACTTTGTCCAAATTTAATGTATCTTAGTAGGTATAAGTGGTAGGTAGAGTAGTAGGTAGGATTCAATCTTAGCCACTAGATTAGAATAATCTTAATCATTCATTATTGAAGGCTTCTTGTATATATAGAAGGATCTCCATCATTTTTAAAACACTTGTTCAATTGTGATTATCTTATTTTCCCTAGAGCTTCTCTCTCTACTTTCTCTCTCTAAAACCCTTATATGTGATTTACAGGCTAAACTTATCTTCTAAGTGTAAGGGATAGAGGGCTAAGTGCCACACGGGAATGGTTCAAACATTAATCTCGTGACAAGTGGCATCAAAGCTAGAATAGGGGGCTAGAGTAGAAATGTCTTCCAATGGGGAGAACTATGCCTAGAATGAGCGAGATGAGACTGTTTGTGAGGAACACCCACTTACCAGATAAAGGACTAGATCAAGGGACGGGTTGATGGCACTCAGTGCTAGGATAGTAAGGGTAGAACTTTGCATTTCTGAAGTGAAGAAAGGGTTAGAAGAGCCCCAAACCCTTATGGAGGACTTAGGCGAAAATCTTCAGGGTGAGTGGCTGAGGGACCTCAACCAAATGAGGGAAAGCTTAGAAGCATAAGACAATGTCCTTAAATCTCAAGTGAAAGAGTTTGGATCAGAATAGGAAAAGTAAAAGCTAGGACAGTTGGGATATAGGAAAGAATGGATGTGAACTTCTTGGCTTTGAGAAAGGAGAAAGAGGATCTCAAGGCCCTATAGGCAACCTATACGGCTGCACTAGTTCATGATGTGACAATTTAACCAGTAGTTGGTGTAGATGTGCCAAAGCCGAAGTACTGCAAAGGGACACGGTCAGTAAGAGAGCTGGATAATTTCCTTTAGGGTTAGAACAATATTTTACAGCTGTTGGACTTGTGGATGATAGAAGTAAGGAGCGGACTGTAGAATTATACTTAAGGGATTCAACCATGGTCTGGTGGAGAAGAAGATCTAATGAGATAACTTCCTGGATAAATTTCACAACTGAGTTTAGAGATATCTTTTCCCCACAGAATGCTAGAAGTGAGGCCAAGGTTAGACTTCATCATCTTACTTAGAAGGACACTGTGAAATAGTATGTACAACCGTAGAACACCAATAAGTGAGGCTAAAGTTAGACTTCATCATCTTAATTAGAAGGACACTATGAAATAGTATGTACAAGATTTTTCAAAACTTATGTTGGAGATACCATACCTCGAACAAGATAATGCTTTTGTGTTGTGTCTTGATGGATCGAAACTGTGAGCAAAATTAAAGTTGAGTGATAAGGTGTAAAGAATATCTCGAAAGCCATAGCAATTGTAGAAGGATTATAAGCATTTCAGAGTAAGGTAATTGAGTATTACTCTAGTAATGACGTAGAAGATGAGGATGAATGTGAGAGTAGCAGATTACTCAGTCCACTAAAGAAGGGAAGCAAAACAAAGGAGGAAACATGATACATAAGGAGGAATAGAGAATTGAAATGCTACTTTTGTGATGGGCCACATTATGCTAGGGAGTGTCCTAAAAGGGGACGCTTAATGCTTTGATTGTGAAAGACAAGTCAAATAACGAAGCAAAGAGACACCTTGGTACTATATGACAACTTAATGCCATGAAGATTAAAGGTGATGAACAGCACAAAGGCTTGATGTATGTCGAGGTAAGAGTGGCTAAAAGGAAGGAAGATGAATGCAATGATTGTGATAAGTTATTTTTACTCTATTCAATTCATAAGAATTCATACTTTATCTTATCCATTTTCAGGTAAACTCCTATGATTCTATACTATTGTTGTGAAAATGTTGTTTTTCAACTCCAAAGATAATAAAAAGAAGAAATAATGTAATTTGAATCAATATTAGAGGAAAATAACAATAATTTTTTTAAACAAATTTCAACCATGCATGAAGGATCTCAACTGAGGGAAGAAAACAAGGCAAAAGTCCAAATCACGCCTTCATTCATGCACTTGATCTATCCCATGATTTACACTAAGATAACCGTGCCTTATGATTTATGATACAACTCCAATCACACCCAAGCATCGTGCCCACGATTCCGCTTGCAGTTCAAACTATACTTAAATCGTGCCTCTGATGAAAAGACATAGCTTATATTGGGGCCAGCTTTTAAGCCAGTGATCTGAGCCACGATAAGTGACTATATCACATGGGTGCCGCCTTGCTATCACACTTGTGAAGATAAGGAAAAAATCCGTTATAAAGAATTTTCACGTCGGCGTATAAAATCTTCATAATTTTTGTGCTTTATCATCTATAAATAAATGTGCACAAATGTGTAAATAAATTATACCATATGTGACAAATTCCTAATATAAAATAGAGTAGTGTGAGAATTTCTAGTGAGAGAAACTCTTCTTTTGCAAGAAATTCAAGTTTTTAAGGTAAGTTTATATTTAGCTCTACGTTTGTTCTTGTAAGAATTTTGTGCTTAATCTGTAATATTCATCTCTAATCTCATATTATTTCCCTTGAATCTGTGTTTTATGTTTACATCTATGTAGAAATAATTATCTTAACCTAGGGCTTATGAATCTAAGATCTTATTCATGTGATTTCGAACGTATTTTATTTAAATATTGACTGTGTAATTGTATTTAATCGCTTGAACCTTAATTTATGAGTTTATGTGAGTGCACAATGTAGATTCATGTCTGATTTCAACTGAATAGATTAAGAGGTCATTCTTTTAAATAGATCTAACTTGTTAAAGAAGTTGCTCATAATCACCTAGAGATAGGGATGGTGAAACTTTCTATCACTTAGTTTTAAAATTCATTAAAATGGGTTTTTAATCAAAGGATTCTTAATCCTTATGTCGGTTTAGGTTGTGAAGAGATTCCAATGGTTTAATCTACAGTTAGCGCTTCTAATCTTGAGAGAGGCTTTAGCTTACCTTAGTGAATCCGATAGTATAGGTATATCCAGTAAACAACTCTTTGAGTTTGTTAAGAAATTACATGATAAGGACTTGGTGAAGAAAATCCTAAGGTCCGTCTTACATTAACAAACTTATATCCTTAATTTTCCATGAAAACATGTATATAATTAGTTTTAACCTTAGCTTAGCTCTTTGTTGTTTATAATGTTCTTCTAAATATTTCTTTGGCTAGATAATGATGAAAAGTGAGTAAGGTAGATGCTAACGATCCCTAAGAAATACAACCTAATACTTTCTATGCAATTTCGGTAGGTTTACTTACCTATGTTGATGATTGCAACCGAAGTTGAATAAAACTTTAGCTCTGTGTTTGTGCTTTTAAAATGCAAAACCCACACTCCAACCAGGTTGATACTGGATCCTCATAATTGTTCTAAGGATGCTACAAAAAAAATAGGGTTAAAGGTTGAAAAGAGCAGGGCCCAATGGAAGATAGTAAATTCAAAGGATATCCCAACATCCAGACTTGTTAAGGATGTTGAATTTAACATTAGTAGCTAGCATGGGAAGGAAAATGTAGAAATGATACCTATGGATGGTTTTGAGTTTGTCATTGGTATAGACTTCATAAATAGGATTGATGCGATCATTGTTCCAAAGACAAACTCCATTTGTGTGCTCAATGAGCCTTCTCAATGTATTGTTCTAGTGACAAAGAAGGCAAAGCGAGTAAGAAAACTTGTCACAGTAATGTAACTTACAATTGTGGATCATGGATTAAGTCATCAATACTTATGGGGGAGAATGGCCCAGCTTTGGTGGGGGGGACTTTAGAAAAACTTGATATCAAGATGGAAAATAAAGAGGAATCATTGAAGCTAATGGGAGTCATACTAAATGATGATGGGAAGAGGTAGATAAAGGAAATGGGTAACAAGGTAAAAATTGGGAAAATCCCTCCCAAACTAAATAAAGATAGAACTAGTAAGCATATGAGGGGGAAAAGAACTCAAAGACATTCAAGATGGAGTACATGATGAAGACGTCGCTGGATTAGGTAGGGAAAATGTCACAAACCTTTGAAGATAAGCCAAATATATGATGTTCATTAAAGTTCAATAGAGCCCAACAAAGATCCCAAGGTCTATATCACATGTCGGGACTCGAATTGAGAAGATTCCAAAGGTTTCTAGAAGACTCTGGGGATCTCCAGAGGAATATGCCTTGTCCAAATTCAATGTATATCAATAGGTATAAATGGTAGATAGAGTAATAGATAGGATTCAATCTTAATCATTAGATCAGAATAATCTTGATAATTCATTATTTAAGGCCTCTTGTCTATATAGGGGGATCTCCCTCATTTATAAAGAATTCATTCAATACTGATTGTCTTATTCTCCCCAGAGCTTCTCTCCCTACTTTCTCTCTCTAAAACCCTTATGTGTGATTTATAGGTTGAACTTAGCCTCTGAGTATGAGGGATAAAGGCCTAAGTGTCACACAAGAAATGGTCCAAACATTAATATCGTGATGCATGCACCAATAATTGAATTAAAGGATTGTACGTTCTTGTAATTCAATGCATATAAATAAAAGGCATAGGGATTGTATACATTTCTTCATGTATAAAGTTTCACAAATGCCTCGACTTATAAACAAATGCCTCAGCACTTTCTTTCCCTCTCACACTCTTTCACTATTAGTTACCAACAAGCTTACTTTCAACTCACAATTCTCTCTCTTAAACACATGTCAACTCATACTTATGTGCACACTCTCAACTTCTCAAACTCACTTTTGGTACTCTATACTCATAGTAAGGTACACAATTACTTTTTTCTTAACTTTTGTTTGTCATTAGCCTTTTACTTCATTCAAAAATCTTAATTTTAAGATCTTTAAGGTATTTTTTTACAAATATGTATGTTTACTAATATAAGTTGCGCACTCACATGTTCTTACCATGGTTTTAATCATTGTTCATAAAATGATACAATGATCTATGTATCTTAATTTTTGGTATAAAAATTTTGGAAAAAAAATGTATGAAATAGTGTAATTTAAGTGATGACTATATAATATTGAATTATTAAAGCATAGCAAATAACACGTTTCTAGTGTAAACTAATTTCCATAATTATCTTAGTAAGTTTAAATGACGAGTTTTATTTAATTTATTATTTATATCTATGGGAACATCATAAATGGCAATGCAAGGTCAAACTACTACAAGAATCCAATTAAGAATTTAAAAACGAGAAATAATTCCACTATAGTGACTTCCAAATTAGAATATGTGGAAGCATTAGAATCAATTCTAATGAAGTACAAGTTGAAATAATACATTGGCAGCCTCATTACTACCATGACGATGTATCTAACATGTTGATGCTAATTATAAATAGTGATGATATTAAAAACCTTATTAAAATAACTAAAGAGCTAGCTTAAGGTCAAGTACAAGAGTTATGTGTCTACATATGTGAAAATTAAGTGCTCTATCGGAACAACTAACATTACAAGCAAACACCTCTGCTTATACTTCTTCACAAATCCAACAAAAAACTTTCACATATGACATTCTACAATTCCAAGCAAACACTTCCACTAACACTATACAAGGGCAAGACTTGATGTTTGATTCGCCAATGTGTCATGAGCATGATCCAATACTTGTAAACAAACCATTGTTTACGAAGAGAAGTAAAGTCAGATTTTCTAAAGTGTCATTATAGATGATGTCTGAGTAGATCATTATCATATTGGCATAGATGATGAGGGGAATTTATTATCCAATGAGGAAAGTTTTGATGAGGAAGAAGAGACTCATGAAAATGTTGTAAATGATATGTCTACAACACATCCATTAAGCTCACCGCATTTTATACAAGTAACTAAACATTCCTTAGTAATTGAGAAGACTAAGAAGATGATGGTTACATTACTTTTTAAAATAATGAGAATGTTAGGAATTATAACTTAAGCAGCAGCGATGAATTACGGGTATGAAATTTAACACCAAAGCTAATCTTATTCAAGCTACTAAGATGTTTCATATAAAGAACTATTGTAACTTTTGCATTGTAGAATAAGAGAATTCTCTATGGTCTATTCATATCAAAAAAGGACAACAATTATAAGTGGAGGCTACAAGCCTATAAAAAGAAGTTGAAAGGGTTTTCTTTTATAACTAAATTTGAGGGACCCACACATTTATCAATATAGTGAATATCAAGATCAACCATAGATGGCAATATGATGGAGAATAGGTGAATAGCTTTCTTAGTCATGCTAGGAACAATCTCAATATAAAGATTTGACTTCAATATGATGGTTTTCAATAACTCTGGGTACATGATTTGAAGAAAAATGGGGTAAGAGTGTAAGCGATAAATAATTAAGATTATATATGACAATTGGGTAAATCCTATAATAATCTACTAAAGCTCCTTAATGTCATTAAAATTAGGTTTTAGGAACACAAAACAAATGGGGGGAGTATAGATTGGAAAAAAGTGGGAAAGTCACAACTAAAGTGGGTTTTAGAGACACGCGGTTTATGCATGGAAGCTTTAAGTTATGTAGGTCTTTGGTGAGTACTGATGATACATTCCTATATAATAAGTACACTTTGCTAGTGATGGGCCCTAGGCCATATGGATTCTTATCATATGTATGTTTGTTATCAAGTCATTTTAATTATCAAAGTTATTTTTGGCCTATTTACTTTGGTAATGTTATTCCTTGAATATTTAGTTATACCTTATGTCGTTAAAGTATGTGACTTTAATAGTAGAACCATAAGCTGAATTATAACTTTATTCTAAATTATATCTAGTCACTCATTATGTGGAATGATAATGAATTAAGACTAGTATGATTGCTGTATGATGATCAAGTTTTACTGATCATGGATATGGGATATCAATTCAGCACATAGATACAAACAGGAGTGTATTGTATTGGATTGACCAACTAAGAATACTATATGGATCAATGCAATAAGTATTCTTATTTACAATGTTGTTTTAGTCCTTTTACCTAATGGCACCATGGATTCCTATATAGCAGTTTCCATGTTTTGATTCATCTCTTCATCATCTTTAATCGGATGATTGTAAGAATAAACTTGGGCATGCAATATGTTATATAGAGGAATGTGAGTGTTAGTAAAGGGATTTGTTCATCTCATTAATTTGAGAGAGATATCTATCAGGCCTCTTGATGAGTAAGACTGAGAAATGCATGGCCATGCTCGAATGAATTGATAAAGAGTTATGAATATCATTTGTTCAAGTCAGTCAAACTCTAGATTCAAGAGATAAATAATTAGACAATATAAGAGTGTTTTGATCCACACCTTATGTTTGATTATAAGATATCGTGTAACAAAAGGACTGAATAACTAACTGTTAGTAGGTAAAGTCGGATCATCGATCTTCACTAAAATTGGGTAGACATAATGTCTTGCTAGACACCATGTCTGTAGTCCTAAAAGAATGTTTAAGAGCTACTACTAATTTTAAGTGAACCTACAGGGTCACACACAAAGAATGAATAAAATGGATCTTCGATAATCGTATTGGGAATTGATTAATTATTTATTTGTCGGTTTTAATTAGATTAAAATTAACAAATAAATAAATTCGGATAATAAGGATATATATGTCTTTCTACATAAACCCTAATTCGTTTAGGGTAATTTAAAGAGACATAACCCTTATATATATATATATATATATATCACTATATATATTCTCCACTAGGTTAATTTGTCATTCATCTGACGCTGGCCGTCATTTAGAAAGAAATTTCGTAACCTAGAAAGAGAGTGTGAGGGATTCCCAAAGGTCGAAACTTTTTCGACGTGCTAGCACACACGAAGATCCAACTCATTTGTGTGGATACCGGTAGAGGGAGTTGGTGTAATCTGCATCTCCTTTGATCCCATCATCAAGGCAAAAAAGGTATAACATGATTCCCTTTCTTTCTGATTTAATTGGAGCGCTTGGATCCGATTGGGAATTAAAAAAAAAAAGATTTTCCACTGCATGATTCAGATTTGGATCGAAAATTCCCAACACACTTATGGTCTCTTGATTGCATATAACGTGGATGAAAATAATTGTAGTAGAGAAGCCATCTATGTCATCTCTAATACATCATCTTACATACTTTCTACACTTAATGAGTCATCCAGCTATTAGAGATATTGTAAACCCCGAGAATTTTTAAATCTAGAAAAAGAATAATAATATAGTAAATGTACCATAGATATTGGATTTGTGACACAACAAAAACCCTAATTAGAAATTTTAGAGTATTATGAGTTTGTTCATGATCATAAACCCTAAATAGAAAATTTAATGGATATTAAAATATATCAAAGATAAGATTTCATAATCGAAATAAAAAACCTAGCATGCACTTATAAGTAGCCTTGAATTTCAAGTGCACTAGAAAGCTGGTAATTTATAGTATGTGAAGAATAAAAATGACAAATCAAAGATAAACCATTAGGTTATAAATAAACAATAGAAACTATAAAACAGACCCATAACAATCAATCTAGACTCCAAATAAAAATTTAGACTACACCATAATTTTAGTTAGAAAATTTAGAGTCCATAGGTACCAATTTTATATTTTGACCTATTGAGCCCTAAAATATTAATCGCGTAGAAAAAAACTTTAAAAATACTTAATCGTGTAAACTTTAAACTCAAAATTTGAACTTAACAATACTCTAGAAACATTTTAGAACCTTAATAAATTTTTGGGAATAAAGCTCTCATATAACTAACATAATTATACACATATAAGTTAGATTTTGATGAAATTATTTAGATATTTGGTCTTGAATTATTCCACATGAAATTTTTTTAAATCACATTGCAAATGCAAAACACGACACTGGTTCCTCCTTCCGGAAATTTCCACCATAAGCTAGCATAAGGAGAGAAGAAAAATAGTACAAAAAAAACCAAATTTGGGACACTTGAGCCAATCACAATCCACTGAGATAACCCCATATTTAATGCAAATTGGTGACTCAAATGCTGAAATCTGTACAACTGGTGAAGCCAAATTTTTTTCCCTGCTGTTCGAAAACCAACAACAATTTCAAGTTGTAAAAATTAGCTCCATCCACCGTATAGAAGATATTAGGATATATATATATATATATATATAAAGACTAGTTTAATACTTCTTCAACTCTATATAAGTAAGTAAAAATAAATAACAAAACAAACCCACCCTCCTTCATTTATTTCCACCATGACAAACACACACACACACACACACTTTAAATGAAAAATTACAAAATCAAATCCTCCTAAACACTAAGCCCTACCATGAAGTTCAAATTGTCTTGTAAGATAATTTAGAACAAAACAAAACCCCACTTCTTTTTCTTGTAACCTACCAACCAACAACAAAAATAAAGCAACCACCAATCTAACAAAATACTAGTCAAAGGTAAACATGTCTTTAGTTAGTTATTTTATGTCTAAATTATGATAAACTCATCTTCTAATTCACATATGTAGGTCAAGGTCTAAATAGGAGGAGAAATTATCATCTTTCTTTCTAGGCCATCAACGTAATATCTAACCCATTCTATGACTTACATCTCATTCATGTGTAGAAATTAGGAAATGAAAGCATAGGATTGTTATAGAATTTCTACATATGTGTAGTCTCCTTGAGCTTATGTTGATAGTAAAATGAATAGCATGTGATGATCATTTTAACTAAGTTAGAATACCATATTCTAGTAAAGAAAACTATGAAGAAATTAACTTGGACTTTAGAAAACCCTATGCCCTAATTTTCTATCACTATAAGGTTATGATTAGAGTTGTACAAATGGGTTATGCAGACTAACCCGCCCTACCCCACTCTGCGTCAGCCCACGGATTATGCGGCTAGCCTGCTTTGGCTCGTATTGCTATGCAAGCTAAAATTTTTAGCCCAACCAGCCCTGCGCGGTTTGGTCGGTTATGCGAGATAGCCCACACACCCGCTAATATATTTTTTTATTAAAAAAATTATAAGAATTCAAATTTAAATTTAAATTTTTAATAATTTTAATATAGGATATATTTCTTTTTATCTCGTCATTTACCTACATACTATCCTAGATGATAGTTGTTATGGAAGAGCCACCGGTCTATGCTCAAGAGTCAAGTCAACAAGAAGATTGAAAGTTCAAAGGAGCTTGCCTCAAGGACTAATCACGAGATCTCGAGTAAGAAGCTTCAACAAGCTTTAAATCAACATTTCCAAGGCTTGATGATGTATGCTAGTGATGGATTACAAAGGTATCAAGGCTTTGAAACAAGTAGGATTCAAACGTGGTTCAATATAATTCAAGTTCAAGTGAGTTTACAAGGAGATTTGACGAAATTGAGCGAATCCACATGAAGGCCGCCGGCCTATCCTTCAACGCCAGCCATTTAGGCCGCCGACCTTCATTTAGGCTTAGTTTATTACTTAGTTTGAATTTCTTTTCCTTGTATATAATGCTTAGTTTGAATTTCTTTTCCTTGTATTTATTGCTTAGTTTGCATTTCTTTTATGTCTTCCATGTATTTATTACTTAGTTGCTTAGTTTTTAGGCTAACTAAGCCTATAAAAACCCACCATATGTAATCTTTTCAGATAAACTAGAATGAATGAAAATTTGAGAGCGTTTTCTCTTTGTGTTCTTGAATGAATGCATGCTACTTAGGAACATTCAAGGAAGTTTCATCGTCTTCTTTATGGAGTGTTTCAAAGTTAGGGCATTCGTTTTCTAACTCTCTAGATCAAACCTAAGGCAAACCTAAATCTAATCCATCTTAGGAGTTGATTCTAATAGTATTCATGGGTTTTTGTATTACTGTGATGGGGGTTCATAATAATCAAAAGGGTTCTCAAGCATGATTGCAAAGGTTCTCGTATCATTTGGTATCAGAGCTTTGGTTCTATATCAGGTTATATCATTCTTGTTTTCAATCTTTTGTTTTCTTTGAATTCTATTCTAGTTTAGATCCTAAAGTTTGTGTCTTTATTTCATCTAGGGTTTGTCAATCTTCACATTTGTGTTTAGAGTAAAAAAAAAAAATTCCAATTCTTGAATTATTTCATTATTCCAATTGTAGTGTGAATTTTGATAAAAAGATATTAGGAAAACACCATTCATACCATTCATATCATCTTCATTTTGAATTTCTTTGGAATTGTTCTAAAGAGTGTGATTTTCTTAAGAACATTGAAGAGTGGGGCTTGAGAGTTGTGAGGAATACCTATGTGTGAAATCTTATTTTAGTGAAACACGAGTGAACAACCCTATCTATGTGAGTGCAAACACGAAAGGGAGCGCTTGTGAGGAAATTTATTGAAAATTTTGAATTAACATTTGTTTGTTTTGCAGGTAAAGATGTGTGGTAAGGGTTCTGGTGTTAGTAAAGATGATAGTAGTATGGATAAGGCCAGCTTGCGAGAGGCTCATGCGTCGGAGTTTAGGAGTTTAAATGAAACTCTGATGGCTATTGGAGAGCCCATGGAGAGCATGAATTTGAGGTTGCAGGTTGTTGAGAAGAGGAGTCAAGTTCTAGTGAAGGGAACAAGGGAGGTAAAGTTCCCACACCACAGCCGGATGATGTGGTGGATGTTAATGACTATCTGAGGAAGGAATATGAAGATAGTGTGGCATTGGTATTCAATAGAAATGGAAGAGGTGGAAGAGGTGGTAGAGGTATGGGAAGAGGTAGAGGGCAGGAGAGTTACACTGCTGGTAGGAGTAGAGGGAATGATGATTATGTAGATAGAGATCTGGGTGGCATTAAATTGAAAATTCCTATTTTTCAAGGTAAGTCTGATCCAGAGTCTTACTTGCAGTGGGAGAAGAGAGTTGAGTTGATTTTTAACTATCACCAGTATAGTGAGGAGAAGAAGGTGAAATTAGTTGTAACCCAGTTTCAAGATTATGCTATATCCTGGTGGGATCAACTGGTGACTAGCAGGAGGAGGAATCTGGAGTATCCTATTGAGACCTAATGTCACGCCCCAAAGAGTACCCAAAATGCGACAGTCCACCACACTCGATATTTAAACTTAAGTATGACAACCTTAGTCATCCCATAAGTTATATATCGGGTGTAAGGTGTACTTGCATAACTTTTAGGATCACACTTTGAATCGAATAGTTTAAAGAAGACATACATTAGCATTAAGAATAAAAATCACAACGAGACAAATAAATTAAATCTTTACAAAAGTCAAGGGGGCATACCCCCACCAAAATAATAATGGAAGTTCGTCCATTCTAAATTCACATTTACAAATACTAGGGTTTATATCGAGGAGATTTTCCTAGAAGTCCACGTCTCTAGCTAGGCCCGACTTCTTCAAAAGCTCCGTTAATCAAAAGATAACCCTGTGAAAAGTGTTCTCTCAGAACAGCCAAAAATAGGAACACCACAACAAAACTATCGGGGTGTAAGCTAACAGGCTTAGTGAGATTCATTCCCAAATAAAAAATGCTCGAAAATAGTATATAACGGACAAGTTATTAACAATCATATGAAATGCACAAGCAAATGATCATACAAGCATATGACTTTCCGGGAGCCATATGTGAATGGATTTCCACCCTCCATTCGGGGTTAGGATGGTCCATAAGACATGCAACCGTAATTCCAATCTTAAGTGGGGTGGTCCATAAGTCATGCAACCACAATCCCAATCTCCTTCTCTTATTGTTTTATTGTAGTTTTATGTGCCTACCCCACATCCGTTAACTTAAGCGATCTTCATCCTTAATGTTAACAAGGCCCCCTCGCCTTCCGCTAATATACTTTTGTCCCACCAAACGTATATCAGCAATGCAATGTGACTCAACATCTGATATGCATGCACAGTTTATTCATATAATCGTGGCATATTAATTATGTAGGTTAAAAGCGATCATAGAGAATTTCAGACAATTCAAGTCTTTGCTAACTCATACAATGATATTTACAACAAGTCTCGTCTCGATATACTTATCATTCATTCATCCAAGATTAAATCACAACTCATCATAGTTTTATCTTTTCCTAATTCTAATGCCACTACGATTACAAGCACATACATGAGCACAACTATTTAAGAAATGAACTCACTCGACCATGGAGAGAAATCCACTAGTCGTAGTAGTCCTCAGGGAGTGGAAATCCGTCCTGCAAGTCACCTAAGTACAAGAAATACCCGAAGTGAGTATTTTTTACAAGGTTCTAATAACTTGACAATTCTAGCTACTAAGTTCGTCAATTTCCGCATAAGATAAAGTCCTAACTTTAAATGACCATATCTAACTCATTTGAACTCGGAATTAAGCATATAATATATCATTTCTATCTATTTCGAAAGATCTATCTATTCCTAATATTATTTTCAAGTTTCAAAAATATTTAGTCACGAAACAGAGGCATCAGTTCTGGTCGTTCAAAAAATTCAACTCCGAAAAAAATAGCTTTATGATTGTTTGTGATGTTTCTAGCATATAGTTTTAGCTACACATGCAATATTGATGATCGTCTATCATGAATGATATGATATGAACTTGATGCATGCATGCTTTTGATATTATTTACAAAAAAAGGAAAATTAAGAAACTTCTTATTTGTGAAGATCCATGGCTACACACTTTCATGAAAACTAGATTCCTAACTTTAACTGTCTCATTTGTTTTGAAGTTATTTCCTTAAGAAAATCAATTTATCCTTATCTAAATTGATTCTTCATTATACCTATTACCCAAGCCTTCATTTGTACATAAAAACTTTCATTTTACACTTAGCAAATATGTTTTCAAATAGGATTCATCCAAAAATCCGAATTTCTTGAAATTAAATTTTTGAATGATTCTTTTGGGAAAAACTTGTTTAATGCATAAAAATTAAGACTTTAAGATACCTATTACTTAAGGACTCCATTTTATACATAAAAATTCTATTTTGAGCTTAGACGATAGGTGTTCTTATGGGCTACATTCAAAATTACGAATTTCATATGTTGACTACTAACTCAAAATTTTTCCATCTAAAATCCACTTCTTGTTTTATACGTTAGTCTCATCAAAACTCACTTTAACTTATAAAAACCACTACTTAATGATACCTATTACCTATATCCTTTATTTTTCACATAAAACATGAGTTTTAAAGTTGATAAAAGGGTTTTTAAAATAAGGTCTTGAAATCATCCGAATTTGACCTTGAGTATTTTAAACAAAAACTTTTCCTTTTTAAGTTCCTTGCTTTATTTGCTTAAGGATCTACCAACTATCACATTTATACACCTAAAACAAAGCCTTCATGAGTATGAATGCATGAAAACATAAATCATTAATAAGATCATAAATGTCAAGCATGGTATAATAATCTAAAAGCTAGATCTACTACTTATGATGCATGATATGAAGTTTATAGGCATGAACATGAAATTTTTATGCTAGATCTCTACTTTACTCCACTTCTACATGCATGAACATGAAATATCCTCAACAAGAACTTGATCAAACACAAGATCTACTCTTGTGATGGCTTGATATTCATGTAGTAACATTTTCTTGTCCCTAGCAAGTGCTCATGGGGACTTTGAGTGAAAATACTCATGAATAATCTTGCCATTACAAGATTAAGTGGTAGTAAGGCTTAGGAATCATCACGTAAGGCTTGAAATAGAGGAGAAATTGAGAAGAAATTGAAGCTTGTGTGTGTATGTGTGGTGTAGGGGAGTCACGGCATTAAGAGGAAAAGAAGAGAGGGTTTGAGAGCTTTTGGAATAATGGAATAAAATGAATGAGAGAGAAAATAAGAGACTATTTATATTAGAGGAATTTAGGGTTTTTTTTCTTTATAAAAAGGAGATAAAATAAAACAAATTGGGGGAAATCTAGGGGGGTGCGCCGGCCACTAATGAGTGAAAGAGAGGGAGTGTTTTGATTTTATTTGAAATTGAATTTTGTGTAATAAATTGTATTAAATGTAATAATTTGTTAAGGGACAAAAATTCTTGGAAAAGAAAATATAATTGAGTGTTTGTAAGATGTAAGACTAGGGTATGGGTGTATGTGTAGTAGGTTGTACTTGTGAATAGTAATAAATAGTAGATAAGACATCTACTTTATCTGTAGTAAGAAAAATAAGGGAAAAGGCTATAACTGTAATTTTTATAACCCGAAAAATTATAAAACATATATTTTTGGAATCCTTATAAAATTCCGGTTCTAAAGAGTATTCCGGAATATTTTTCTGAGTTTCTTGTTTCGGGGCTCGCTTTTCCGTAATTGAGCTCGGGAAAGCCCAGAATAGAAAATTTTTCGAAATCAAAACTTTGTATAGTTTGAAATATGCTATAAAATAATAATCACATTAAATTATTCTATAGAGGTTCTTCTATATAGAAATCGAAGAAAAGCCGGAATTAGGATTCCTAGGTTGCTTGTACTAATCCTATTTAGGGTTTTGATTTCCGATTTACGGAGTTTACTCGTTTACTAAGAAAACCGAGGTTTACACCTGACATGATCTCAAGACGTGATGAGAAAGCATTTTGTTCCCAAGCATTTTCAAAGGGGATTGATGTAGAGTTTATAGGTGTTGAGGCAGGGTAATAGGATTGTGGAGGACTACTACAAAGAGATGGAGATGATCATGACATGGGCTGATGTAAATGAGGATGAGGAGGCCACCATGGCATGTTTCTTGGGTGGTTTGAGCAAAGAGATTGCTGACAGAGTGGAGTTGTAGCATTATGTAGAGTTGGAGGATATGGTACATCTTATCATTAAAATTGAGAAACAACTCCAAGGCAAAGGGCTAACCAGGTATGTTTCCAAACCTTCTTCCAGTTATAACACTGCTTGGAAAGGGTATGGAAAGACTGAGTCTAAAGGAGAAGTAAGCCTACAGTTGATGTTGCACAGGGGAAGAATAGTGGGGTTTCATCTAAGAAACCTAAGGTAGTTGAGAAAAAGAGTAGAAACGGGACATTAAGTGTTGGAAGTGTCAGGGTGTAGGGCACATCAGTAGGGAATGTCCTAACAGGAGAACCATGGTGATGAGAAATGGGGAGATTGTCACTGATGATGAGGGAGGTGACAATGAGAGTGAGGATGATGACATGCCTCCGTTAGAGGATTGTAGTGATGCTAGGAGTGTTGAGGAGGCGGTGAAAGGTGATTTGTATATAGCTCGGCGTGCACTTAGCACCCAGTTAAGGGAGGATTACCATGAGGAGCAGAGGGAGAATCTATTCCATACTAGATGCCATGTCTAGGGAAAGGCATGTAGTGTAATTGTTGATGGAGAGAGTTATACTAATGTGTGAGTACACTCTTGGTTAACTGTTTGGGGTTGCCTAAGGTACCACATCTAAAGCCATACAAACTTCATTGGCTCAGTGACTGTGGCTGGGTTAAGGTAAATAGGCAAGCTCTTGTTACTTTTTCCATTGGAAAATTTGTGATGAGGTGCTCTATGATGTTGTACCTATGCATGCTGGTGATATACTGTTAGGTGGACCATGGCAATTTGACAAGAAAACAGTACATGATGGTTACCTTAATAGGTACTCTTTTACCAAGGATGGGAGGAAAACAATTTTGGTACCACTATCCTCTAAGGAAGTGTACAAAGACCTATGTAAAATGGAGAGGCTGAGAGTTGAGGCTGAAAGAAAAGAGAAGGAGAATAGAAAAAGCACTTTAGAGGGAGAGAAAAACAAGAGTGAAAATAAAAAGGGTGGTAAAAGTGAGAAGAGTGAAAAGAAAGAGGGGAGTGAAAAGCAAGATGAAAATCGGCCTAAAGAGAACAAGGGTAAGAATGTGAGCTTGATTGCTAGGTCAAGTGAGGTTAGGCATGCTTTGGGTACCAGTAGGCTTATATTTGTACTTCTATACAAAGGGGCTTGTTTGGTTACTAATGAAATTAATCCATCTTTGCCTAGTGTGTTTTCTGATTTGCTATAGGAATATGGAGATATGCTCCCAGAGGAGATGCCTAGTAGACTTCCACCAATTAGGGGCATAAAGCATCAGATTGACTTCATTCTTAGGAGCTGCCATACCCAATCGACCTGCCTACAGAACTAATCCCAGTGAAGCAAAATTGATACAAAAGCAGGTTAAGGAGTTGCTGGAGAAGGGGTATGTGAGAGAGAGTTTAAGTCCTTGTTCAGTCCCTATGATTCTAGTGCCTAAGAAGGATGGGACTTGAAGGATGTGTGTAGACTACAAAGCCATCAACAAAATCACTTGAAAAGTTGAGTGGAGCGGCATTGAAGTATCCAACATATGACCAGGAGCCGTATGCCTTAGTGAACACGTTGCAGACATGGCAACACTATCTTTAGACTAAGGAGTTTGTCACACATACTGACCATGAGAACTGAAGCATCTGAAAGGTCAAGATAAGCAGAATAGGAGGCATGCCAAATGGGTAGAGTTCATTAAGACATTCCCTTATGTGATCAAGTACAAGCAAGGTAAGGAACATTGTTGCTGATGCTCTTTCAAGAAGGTATGCTTTACTTAACTCACTTAGTACATCTTTGCTAGGTTTTGAGTTAGTGAAGGAGTTATATCCACATGATGTTGATTTTTCTGGAATTTTTACTGCTTGTGTTGATGGGATTGGTACGAATGATTATTTTGTGTCTAATGGATTCTTGTTCAAGAAGAATAAATTGTGCATTCCTAGAGGTTCTGTGAGGGAAGCACATGGAGGGGGCTTCATGGGGCATTTCGGGGTAGATAAGACTTATGATATGCTAAGTGAACACTTTTTCTGGCCTAGCATGAGACATGATGTACATAAAGTTTGTCAACATTGCATTACATGTAGGGAGGCTAAGTCTAAACTGAGACCACATGGATTATATGCACCATTACATGTTCCTGATGAACCTTGGACTATTGTGTCTATGGATTGCCTAGGACTAGGAAAGGTAATTACCTCATCTTTGTTGTGGTAGATAGATTTAGTAAAATGGCTCATTTTATTTCTTCTCATAAAACTGATGATGCTACATTCATTACTGATTTGTTCTTTAGAGAGGTAGTGCGTCTGCATGGCATACCTAGGAGTATTGTTAGTGATAGGGATGTAAAATTTTTTAGCTATTTCTGGAGAGTATTGTGGGGAAAGTTAGGAACTAAGCTAATGTTTTTTAGTACCTATCACCCACAAACTGATGGGTAAATAGAGGTGGTTAATAGGACATTGATTCAATTGTTGAGGGCAATCATAGAGAAAAATATTAGGACTTTGGAGGATTGTTTACCATTTGTGGAGTTTACATATAATAGGGTTGTTCACAACACTACTCATTGTTCTCCATTTGAAGTTGTATATGGTTTTAATCCACTGACTCCTCTTGATTTATCGCCATTACCACCTAACAAGTTTATGAGTTTTGATGCTGATTCCAAGGCTTGTGAAGAAGCTACATAAGCAGGTGAAGGACATGATTGAGAAGTAGAATGCTAAAGTAGCTTCAAGAGTGAACAAAGGAAGGAAACTTATGATTTTTCAACCTGGAGATTGGGTTTGGGTGCATTTTTGCAAGGAAAGGTTTCCAATGTAGAGAAAGTCCAAGTTAAATCCAAGAGGAGATGGTCCATTTCAAATACTTGAGAGGATCAATGACAACGCCTACCGAGTTGACTTACCCGGTGAGTATAATGTTAATGCCACTTTTAATGTTGCTAATCTTAGTCAGTTTGATATAGGTGATGCTTTTGATTCGAGGACGAATCCTTTTGAGGAGAGGGGAATGTTATGGAAGAGCCACCGGTCCACGCTCAAGAGTCAAGTCAACAAAAAGATCAAGTGGCAAAGGTTGAAATTCAAAGGATTTCAAGTCCAATTAGCTTGCCTCAAGGACCGATCATGAGATCTCGAGCTAAAAAGCTTCAACAAACTTTAAATCAACATTTTCGAGGCTTGATGATGTATGCTAGTGATGGATTATAAGGGCATCAAGTCTTTGGAACAAGTGGAATTCAAGCATGGTTCAATATAATTCAAGTTCAAGTGAGTTTACAAGGAGATTTGACGAAATTAGGCGAATCCACATGAAGGCCACTGGCTTTGGATCTAGGCCGCCAGCCTATCCTTCAACATCGGCCATTTAGGCCGTCGAGGTTGGCATCGGCCTTTATTTAGGCTTAGTTTATTGCTTAGTTTGGATTTCTTTTCCTTGTATTTATTGCTTAGTTTGAATTTCTTTTATGTCTTCCATGTATTTGTTATTTAGTTGCTTAGTTTTTAGGCTAACTAAGCCTATAAAAACCCACCATATATAATCTTCGCAAATATACTAGAATGAGTGAAAATTTGAGAGCTTTTTCTCTTTGTGTTCTTGAATGAATGCATGCTACTTAGGAACATTCAAGGAAGTTTGATCGTCTTCTTTGTGGAGTGTTTCAAAGTTAGGGCATCGTGTTCTAACTCTCTAGGTCAAACCTAAGGCAAACCTAAATCTAATCCATCTTAGGGGTTGATTCCAATAGTATTCATGGGTTTTTGTATTACTGTGCTGGGAGTTCATAATACTTAAAAGGGTTCTCAGGCGTGATTGTAAAGGTTCTCGTATCAATAGTCGTATATGGAAAAATTATAGACTTCTATTTTGAAATTTTTTATTTCGACATAAAAGGATTTATTTTAACCAATAGAAATTAGAATTTATTCTTTTTTTTTTTTAGCGTGGCAGCAAAAATATATCATGGAAATTATTAATTGATATTGTGTTGCTTATTTTAAATAGAAGCATCTAAATATCTAATAAATATAAAGGAAAAAATATTGATGAAAGGACTAACGATATAATAAACAAAAGTTGAACATTTAAAACATCACTCCCATAAAAATTACATAATCAACATTTAACAACTAAATAATAGAAAAGTGAAGTGAAGAGGAAATAAAGAAGGTAATATATTAGGTTTTTTTATAAGATTTATATATTTTTTTCTTTTTTTTTATGTTTTTTTAAGTATGGGTTCGCGGGCCAATCCGACCCACAGCGGGTTGGCCTGCTTCAACGCACGAGTTATGCGGGGTGGGCCATTTTGAATCGCACACTAAATAGGCTAAAATTTTTAACCCAACCCGCATTTTTTTGCAATTTATGCGGGTTGGCCGGCATAACCCACTCTGCATGCATAGCTCTAGTTATGACTCTCAATATCTATTTCATGACTTAGCTTAGTTCAAAAGGTTAGCAGAATATGTCTACAATAATCTCTAGATAATAGAATTTAGCCAATATGAACATTAAGACAGCTATAGGGAACATTAACCATATGAATACATAAGAAATTATAGTGCAAAGTCTTATCATTAAGAATACTAAAAGTATAATAAAAATGGGAGATTTGAATAAATTAAACTAATTCTAAGAAACAAACTATAATTTAGAATACAAAATGAAACTTAGATGAATTTAGAGAGTACTAAAATGGTATACTAATGATCAAGATGTAAATAAGACCCTATAGACAATAGAAATCTTGATCTACATAAACAGATAAGGTTGACAAGCAAAGTAAACAATAATAGAAAATATATCGTTGAGAAAGGCATCGATAAACTAGCTAAATTATAAAAACTTAATAAGGTAATTTTTAAAACAAAACAAAATATAGAAAAGTCTTACACTAATCATATGAAATTATAGAATAAAGAAAGTATACATTAGGAAGCCAATAAGTTAAATATCTGACATATAATATACAAAACAAGTCTTTTAACATCTATTTATACATAAAAAGAGGAGTTGGAATAAGTAATATAAGTTTACTCAAAGATTATGCACTAAAAACATGTATTTAGGATCATTTAGGTCACTTTTATTGAGGAATATTTAGTTACATGAATTTTGTATATACAAATTATTTTATAAGCTTTAAAATGGTTATTTGTAAGCTATCATTGGATTAAAAACAACAAAATGGTTTGACAAGAACAAAAATAATTTTAGGACACTTTAACACTAAATAGAGTCATCTACCTAGTAAATTATCTAATTAGTAAATATGTAACTATCTGTTAGGTGAATCTGATCCAATTGTAGATTTCCAGGAGGACTACTACAATTGAGCATTATGAGCAGGTGAGTAATCCTAATCTATTACATTGCTTGTGATTGTAATATTAGTTGCACCTAAAATCAAATAATTAAAGCGTTTGTATGATGCATATGAGGTTGGAAACTTGTTTGTTGAGTGGTGTATGAATTGTATGTCAAACTGGTGCTTATTCAAAGTGATAATAGAATTGTTGTGAATAATGGTTTGAAGCATGTTGAGTATTGTCTGTGAATTGTTTGATCGCCTTAAGGTTGACTTAAAACTAGTGGACTTATAATATTAAAAGAGATCATGCATTGCATGACTTGCATATATTACATAAAAGACATGACAGCCCGCTACATATTAGTGTTTTGATTCTTGGATAATGCTTGGTTTTTCTAGATGTAAATTTCCTAGTTCTTCACAAGATTATCTTTATTCTATTCGATTCCATAGGAACTACTTGGCAAAAGAAGGAACGCCGCCATGATATCAACTTGAAATAACTAACACTTAATAGAGTCTCTATGTTCTAAAGGAAATTGAGTGATAAAAATACATATAATAAAGTGATAACTAAAATGGGCATTGTTATTCCTGTTGTTCTTAGTTTCTCCTGGCGGGTACGTCATGAGGATGTAATCCTTAACTTGGTTCCTTCAACCCTGATGTGAAGGCGCAAATCTATATCCTGTTTAGATTTCGGTTGTTCAGACTACATTGCACTTACTTGATAAATAAACTTGCTTGTTATGCTTGTTGTGATGGTTACTTCACTAAGCTGTTGACATGCTCATACTCTAACAGATTTTTCAAGGTTCTCTTATGATCATGGCTATTACCATCCCAGAGGCTAGAGCCAATAAGGAATAAAAGCTATCAGGAAATGGAAATAGATAGAAGAACTATAGAATTACTGTATTAGTAACTTTATATTTGTTTTATGTTATTAGTTTATGAGCTAAGAAAACTAGTCTGTAATAATTATTTTTCAGACTTTATATGTAGATTATTCTCTCTGTTATTGCATAACTTATGTCTGTACATCATTTCTTATCAAGCAACTCAAAAGATCCTATTTTATATGTCATGTCTCTAAGAGTAACTAGTTGTGTTGTATAACAAGCAAATTTATTTACAATATAGTACAACTAGGGTATCTTTGGGACGTGACAGATATCCTTTTATAGAGCAAAGGTGTTGTATGAGGTATGTTGCAAGAAATTTCTATAGGACTTACAAGAACATGGGGAGCAAGAAATTGATTGCCTATGCCATAGTCTAAGCACTACCATGCAAATTTAAGCACTTCATGGAGCAAATCCAAAGAATAAAGGAAGATGCCATTGACTTGTTCAATAAGGATGCAACTGAGGCAGGTTTATGATAGATCATATAGAATCCCGAGCCCAACCTAGTTGTTTATAGGGTCTCCCAAAACCAGAGAAAGACCTTATAAGGTTTTTTCCATTATTCCCATAACCCGACCCAATAAGATTCTCATAAACCTGATTTCAACCGAACCTAACCCGATAATAAAAAAATTTCAACTCATCTTGAAGGAGAAGAAACAATATATCCTTAAACATCAATTTGTTAATTACATCACCTATTTTTATATAAAGTGAAATTGTGTATAGAAAAATAAAGACCAAGTACATGTTTCTTTTTGTACAACTATGCTTTTTTCCATTTCATTTTTTTATAAAGAATGTGTAAATTCAGTTCTCAAACATTTATTGTTCTTTGTTTGATTTAATTATCTATTATTTAATTAAGTCATCAATGTTTTAAATTTTTTCTCTCTGAATAATCATGATTTAGATTTTTTTTTTTTTTTTAAATCTAGTAAGAGTTGATAAGTCTTGACTATTGATATCTCCTCAGTAATAATTTAAATATGTTTTTATAAAATACATTTAATTAAATAATATAATCAAATTGCAAAACTCAAAAGAGAAAATTTTTTTATTATATATTTTATTTCGGGTCGGATTTTCCCATTGGGTTATATATATGACCCGAGACCCGACAAAATCTTATAGGTATAATATGATGTCTAAAACCCGTCTCCAAACCATATAGGGTTTTGAGCGGGTTAGATACCCTATAACAACCCACTCGATTGCATCCGTATTGTTCAAAGATATTAAAAAATAAGAGTGAATGTTTGCTTGTAATAATTTTTATCGTTTCGGTTACATAATACGCAATATTGTGTTGTTCCAGAAGATGCCCTGAGTTTACCAATAAAAGATACTCAGACAATGACATGATGCCGAGAGATATATTTAGATGGCTTGGGTACCACTCAACTACTTCCATATAGTATAGTGGTAATTTTGAAACCATGCCATGTGCCAATTTGGTGGTTATCAACAAGGTTTAGATTTTTCTTTATTTATTAATTATATTTTTATCTTTTTTATTCTGGGGATGGGTAGGGGATTAGCACATATAAGGTGACACTTCACCCGCCTTGCATAGGATTATGGGATGAGCTTCATGATCAGCTAGTGCATCTAGACCTTGGTGGTAAATTCATCCAAATTACATAAGATGATAAAAGCGCATCACCTGGCAGTTTTCTTGGAGTTCGATGATGGAGATGGGATTACATTCATTACGTTTGTTTTGTTATTGAAGTTGCGGAGTTGTGGAAATTTTTGAAGCATAGACTTTGGAAGATTTGGTTAAAGTTTCTTTTAATTGTGGGGTTTGATAAACGTTTTTGGTTGGATTAAGTACGTTGATGTGTTTAATATGAAGATATAATGTGGGCACTCATTTGTTAGGTTTTAGTTTAATATGGTGGTTCATGTAAATGCAATCCAATAGCTTATTGATATGATGTAACATACTCGTGTGTGTTGCTAAAAAATTCTAGACAAAATGCGCAGCACATGCACAATATGCACCTTCAATCCAAATTCAAATTTCTTATTGAACTGAAAGTGTAATTAGCTCATCTGCCTTTTGTCCAATTACATTGGAGATATACACAACGCCTTCAATATGATACATCTATTGCGCCTTCAGCTCAATAAGAAATGTAAACTGAAAAAGTAACGAGTGCATCTACCTTTGGTGCAATCAAATATTGGAGGAACATACACTACGCCTTTAATATAAATTATATAATACATTTATAGGCAGTGATGGCGGTACATGCAGTAGACACACCTTCACAATCTCCATTAGTACTAGGCTCCGACATAGCCCCTGTTACCTTTTTTAAGCACAGCCTCATTTCCGTGAAATAACCCGTATCCCTCTGGCTCTTGATGGGTTGAATTGCCGCAGAAGCTGTAAACCTCGAGTTCTTTCATACAAATAGAAATAGATGAAAATATGTTCTTTCATACAAATAGAAATAGATGAAAATATAAAAATAGAAAATAGAATAATAATATAGGACTCTATCAAGAACTTAGAATTAAACCACAAGTAAAAATGAGCGTGTATATAGTTTCAAACCCTAAAATAAAGTTATCTAGATAGTATTTAAGATTACTAATAAGATTTCATAGTGAGTATAAAAAACTCAAGATAAAAAAAATAACCTAACTAAGATTTCAAATTTATTGGAAAGAAGATATTCGATAATGCTTATAGTTAGAAAACGATAATTTATAGATGAACTATTAGGATTGTGAATACATAATAAAAATATAAACAAATGTATAACTAATAATCTAGACTCCAAATAAATATTTGGATCACACAATTATTGTAGTTAGGATATTCTTAAGTTATTAGAGACTAAAACAAAAATTGATCTAATAAGCTTAGAAAACCTCAATCGCGGGAGATAAAATTCTAAAAATAATTAATCGCGTAAACTTAAAACTCAAAATTGTATCTTTGGCAATCTAAAAATTTTTTAGAATCCTATAAAAATACTTTTAGACAAAAACTCTCAAATATTCATTAAATCGTACCCGACTAACATAATAAACTATCCAAAATTTTAGAGAAATATTATCTACTTATTAGTAATATATATACACATGTAGGATCGGTTCCAAGTTGTATAAAATGTAGGGTTTGGATTGTCTTAATATATGAGAACCGAAATGCATGAAAAATCATCCAAATTGTCCACAAAAGGTCAACAAATTCAACTCATAAACAAATCAATTGTTGCCACCTCAACTTCCTCATTAAATACAGCCAATACAACTTGATAGAACAGTGGCCAAATGTAGACAATCGAAAGCAAACATCGGATGAAAATCATCCTCTTCTTTCTCCTGTGTGTGTGTGTGTTTATGACTCTTAATGAATAAGCAAACAAACACCACTTCTTACCAAAGTTTCCAGATCAAACAAACTCTTAACTAGCAACTAAATCGACCTAAGAACAGAACCCAATTCGTCTTAAACACCCCAGTTCGGATCAAAGCAAAAACGATACTAAAAAAACACTCAAGTTGGTAACAAGGTAAGTTGATTTGTTTTGGCTTGTTGTTTGTTAAAAACAATGATTTAAACTGACTTTTGATGATCATAGGATCATTACCAACTCAAGAACAAGCTTCGAATTCCACCGAATAGGCTCAAACAAGATAAAATTCGAAAACCCTAAATTGTATTTTTACAAATTCGTAAATTTAATATCACATACATGTCGATGCGTTATGAGTTGATGTATGTATATATATATACACACACACACCATAGAAACACTTAGGAATGATTTGAAAATAATTATAATGTAGAAAATTGAAAATATACGAACTAGTTCATCGGAGAAGATGATGAGCAATGTCAACACTGCTCATAAGCCGGCGGTGTACACGCTCAACGCCGGTGGCATACAAGTGTGGGTTGGTGGTGTTGAGACGGCTTACATTGGAATAGAAGTTACGTAAAATTTATTTTTACGTAAAATGAACGAATGCCGGCTAACTCGAGTTATACGCCAGTAGCGTATAGTCCGGCGTACGTGGGAAAGCTAGTGGCTTACAAGCCAATGCAACCTGATACGAAATAAAATGTAAACTTAAGAACACTAATATCTAGCCGACGACGTTGGAGCCAGCGTACACCCATGTTTTTCCTACGAGAAGTTTGTAGTGCATGAACAGGAAATATATATTATATATATATATATAATCAATACTAATAAACATATTATATATATGTCAAAACAGAATTTACTAAGAAATAAAATAAATACAAATACTTAGAATAACAATATGTATAATATTCGATAACTTCTAAAACCCTAGAAATTATAGGAAAATATCAAGTGTTTTTAGCAACTATAATTATCAAATATTTGTTTTATATAGATAAATAGGTAATAATGGAAATTGAAACGAGCTAAATTTATGAATAATGTGACTTCCAAAAATGACAAAATAATTGTATGAAGTAGATTAAGAAAAAACACGACGACACTAAACAATAATAAACAAATATGAGTTACCATAATGAGTCCGATAGAGAATAACATAAAAATAGTAATAATAACTATAAAATATAAACTTGTTAAATATCAATTTTTCGAATACCAGATAAATGTATATAAATATCAAGCAAGACTAAGACAAGCTACATGAAAATAAAGATTAATTGATAATTGTTATCATAAGACCATTAAAGGACCAAAATAAGTAATAGAAATCGAGCCAAATATCAATTTAGGACACTAAACACATATAGGAGTTTAGTTATATAATCTGTGTTATATTGATGAATATTTTATTCATCTCAATAGGTGACTTTGATACCATAGAGAACGTTCTGGCAGATTACTACGACTAGTCACAATGAGCAGGTGAGTAATTCAGTCATATTATATTGTTTGTGCTTGTAATTAGCTAAATATGTAATACAAAGATAATAATATAAATGTTTTGATGGAAATGTGTCATGATATGATTGAATGATTGTTAATTTACCATTACAAAAGTGATAATACAATGGTATGATGATGTGAAGTAGTATGATGATTATTGTGTGTAATATATGACCACCATGAAACTGAATAAGAACTATTGACTTATTAAAATAACCTAATCATGCATTACACGTACTACGTTATTGCATATATAAATGGGTGATAGCCTGCTACATATTAATATTTCGGTTCTCTGTTAATGCTTGGTTTTTCTAAAGTGTTAGTTCTTCCAAAGTTTTTTTTGTTCCATCAGTTTTACGGGAACTAAGTGGCAACAAAGAACACCGCCTGTAGTATCGCTTTGAAATACTCAATACTTATGGAGTTTCTAAGGATGAATACAGAAAATGGTCAGTTAAAACAGTTTAAAACGAGAAATCGTTGATTTTCCTATAAACTTAGTCTCTTCTAGGCAAGTGGGTCATAAAGTAAATGTTCTTCAACCCTAAAAAGAGGGCGTAAATCTTTTTCCTATTTGGATTCTAGATCATCCAAGCTTGTATCTGAGCATATATTTAAGTGATTGCATGACATATGATTTATTAATAGCTTGCTTGATATATAATATATCTGGTTATTTACTAAGCCGTGGTTTCGCTCACACTCCCACAGCATTTTCAGGTTTACGCTTCGACCTTGGTTAATTACTTTCAAAAATATGACTCCGGTAAGGGCTTAAGAACTAAAAGCTTATGATTCTATTTGGGATTAATGATTTATATTTTTTCAAAATAGATTAGCTAGTATTATCTTATCAGTTATGCACGTAGAGAATTACAAAATGACTACATGATTTGTAATAATTTATGATACTTTATGATTAAGATGACAGTTATTTACTAATTTATATCTTACATGTATTTATCATTTCTTATAAAAGCAACTAAAAGATCTTGTTATTTTGAAAAATATATCACTCTCCGAAGGTAATCTAGTGATAATACTCGGGTGTGACTAGTCTATTTCTACTAGGATACCCTCGGGACATGACAAGAACCCCTACACATCTATTTGACAAAAAAAAATAAAAATAAAAAGTACCAAAATTTTCCTATAATTTCCCGTTATAAAACTGTCCTACATTTGAGTATAAACACATAGCCAGCTGTATAACAAATAAGAGAATGGTTTGTGGCCTTTCAATAGAATGAATCAATCCAGGCATTTCATTTGTCTAATTGCACTAGTCCCTCCATATCCCCACAAGGCCTTGAACTACAAATTTTGACGGACAAGTCAAAAAAAGACAATGAACTACAAGATTTGATTAACATCGGCAAATGCATATTCAAGAAAATCACACGTGAAAGATGTCTTCTCCCTCCCCTATGAGAAAGCAAACTTCACTATTAAAGAAGTCGGCTTTGAAATATCAAATAGTAAGAGAATCGGTCCCAGCCTCATTTCTGGAAAAGGTAAGAAGTGGTGAACCCTTTTAATCCGCACTAACAATCGTGGAGATCTGGTCACTTGCTAACTTTAGACTACTCTTAGCGCCACCATTAATAATTTCGTAAATGTACAATCATTTAACTATGGAATACAAAAATGAACACAACATGAAAATTGCTAAAGGTGTGAATGTCAGTCTGATGGTCTACTGCGTAACTTGTTGGCTACATAAAGCAACTGACTAATGTTTGTTGAAGGATAATGTTGAAGCAACTTGAGATTGGAAGTGAAATCCCCTGCAAGAAGCCGTCTCCTAACAAGAATCAACATGGCACAGCAGACCCTCAACAGTGTCTCCTGAAAATGGTAGGAAAGACACATCAATTTGTGCCCATTATGAACAAAACCAAGATCTTTGAATCTATGGAAAACATGCTGGAGAGAATCAAGCAGGAAAGCATATAAATTATGTCAACACTAGCTGCACCTGGATTCTCAAAGAAAAAGGGCAAAAAAAAAAAACTACTGCTTTTGTACACAACATAGCACAAAGTAATGTATGTGGGTTACTTCAATTGTATGGCAAACTTAAGGCTAGTGCACGAGAAGTATTTAGGACTTATTTGATGCAATAAAAGCATAACACTACATGTAAAAGACACCTAAAAGTTTTGGATGCATAATTTCATGGCTTCACCTGATAGTACCTCTAGTGAAAAAGTACCTCAATAATGAAAAGATAAAAATCACCTATTCTTGATACTCGAAAGAACTGTTTTTATAACACCAAAATTTATCCACGCTAAACTATTTCAAATGACCCAAAAATTATGGATGTCTCATGAAACATCTGATATGATAATCTCATGCTTCTAGCGCATTAGAAATATAGAAGTATCACAATCACAGACACCATACAAACTCAGCTCACTGCCAGAAAAAAGAACCCAGTTGTATTAAAGTCGAATGCAATCTTATTGATCGCTATAGACGTTTCACAAGAAGATATATTTTACCTGAGGACCTTCTGGGTCACTTAGAAGAGTATCCCAAATGCGAAGAATGTCACTGAAACTAAACTCCTGTGTTAAGAGAAGAGTAATCCAGCGGAAGGCATAAAATTGGGGATTTACCTGTAAAAGCAACGAGCAAAAATTCATTGAGCACATGCAACAAAAGTTGGCATTGACCATTCTGCCCATGTAAAGTCGAAAGATGCACAAATCATAAAATATGAAAAAGAACAGAAAAAAATGGCAAACTTTAACTTCACTAAGAAACCTTAAAGAGAGTCCAAATCTCATTAGAGGTGCACTGAGAGCCTGTTCCCTTTGGAATAATCTTATTCTCCAACAAAATGCAACTTTAATTCACAAGTATTTGGTTACTACACAAATAATCAAGGACACAGCTTCAAAGATGTCGATGGCAGATTCATAAATACCAGATCAATGGCAAAATATCTCGAGCCACATATGTTAAGCAAAGTCCACTGTATCACTGAAAGAAAGATTCCTTGTTGATGGTGTGCAAACAAGCAAATTAACTTGCATTGAACGTTTAGTCAGAGGGAAGACATCAGTATATTTTTTTCAAAGATACAAAATCAACAAAGGTAATAGACTAGAGAAGGTTGAAAAGTACTGAGTAACTGACATGCCGAGTGTCTCCCTTTTGTATATTTATTTTTTTTTTTTTTTTTTGGTGGAAATTGTATTTGTATGCTATATTCATCAAAAATAACTTTAATTAATTTAACAATCTTACTTCATCATTCCTATCTTTTTCTTATTGTTCAGTTTGAAGTTCACAATCTCCACTTCGTTTTACAAGATTTCCAATTTTTCATTTGCACTTTTACTCCCATGCACTCATCTTCCTTTATAAAGTGAGGCAAACAGCAAGCCTCTGATTTATCAGAGAGATCTGTGCCTTGTACCTGAATTATACAATTGATAGAAGGATGCAGAAGTTTCAAACAATTCATGCAGTTATTCACAGCAGATTTTGCAAATTTAGTTTTCGGGTTATTTTGAAAGTACTTTTTATTGCAATTCTATTTTAAGCAAGAGAAATTCTGGTAGACAAGTAATTGCCTGAAAGATTGTTCCAGCTTACTACATATGTACCTTCAAATATAAAATTAATTACCAAAAAGAAAATAAATTGCAAATGCACTCCCTAAAAATTTTGTCAACTCCAAAGTGTGACTTCACTCCCGACAACTTTTGAAAATAATTCAACCAAAAAAAAAAAAATTTGAAAATATGTAAACAATGCCCATTGCTAAACCCTAAGAGTTTGGCTAAAAACCATGAACACTTACAGCAAGGGCATATGTGAACATCTTCAAAAGTCATGAGAGGTAAAGTTATATTTTAAGAAATTAAGGAGGTCTCTCCACGCCTGATCAATAGTTAGGAGTGAATTTGCACTATACCCAAAAAGAAATGCAATATCATAACTTGACCAAAGTCCAACTAACCCTCAAGAATAACTTGTATCTAATCTGCACTATACCCAAGAGCTATCACAGGAACTTCTATCTAATTTGTTCTTTTCCTTATTAACTATAATTAACCAATAGGCCATTAAAACCTTTTCATTTTTAGATCTAGACTCATTTTCCACTCAGGAATTCATATTGAACAGGACTTGCTGTTCCTATTTTTTCCTCTTATCTTACTTCCATCAAACATAAACCAACCTTTTTTACTCCATTGACTATTAAAATCACAGGAAAAAGGAAATTCCTAGCACCTCATGGTCAAATAAATCAATTTTGAAACAGCGAAGAAGACAATAACATAGATAACCCTTAGCAACATGGATTACATTATTTTTCCTTTCATATAATATAAATTAAAGAAATTATGTTTCTTCCAATAAAATTAATAGCATGAAAAGTAAAACAATCGCAAATCTTCTTCTTAAGACATCATTGTAATATAAAGTCTTCCTGTCTGTATGATCCATTAAATCCTCAAACTACTACATGACGCACAAAGATGATGGTTTTATCACGTCTTACTTTAGTTGTAATCTCAAGATGGCGCCAAAGCTCCTCATCATGTTCTTTCAGAAGCTGTGACAGCCGTGTTATTGTTGAACGAATTCCCACAACACTGTTGTCCAGTTGCTGACAGAAATTGTCCCGTAATCCACTTAATAATTCAGAAAAGCAGAAAAACGTGTCTGCTTCAGCAGCACCCTGCATCCAGCAGAGGGAAGACAATATGTGATACAAACTGTTAAGTTGAAAAGAAAATGGAGGAGAAAAGACACAGCAACAAAATTTAGCTGCAAGATGAAAACATATTTGTCCACATATGCACTCCAAAACACAAAGCCCCAACTTCACTTGTTATGGTCACTTTGGTGATGGTCTTAGGAGTCAAGTAATGACTGGGGGTTATTTACAAATTTGTATAAGGAAATGACGCCACACTTTGGAAATATGCTGGGTATGTCTAGCATTCGGCCATAGATCAGAGGTAAATTGCAATTATTATTAAAACAAAAAGTTCTCTAATAGCTTTCAGTGCGAAAGACCAAAACAAAAAAAGATAGGAACATCAAGACGATAGTTAAAAAGGCAGCACACACAAATTCTTTCAGGGTAAAATATATGTATTGAAAAAAAAAAACATGACCAGTGTTTCACACTTTACATATATAAATATCAATAAAATACAAGAACGCGGCGTGTTTTGCCCTAGTACGATTTACAGATTTGTGTTTTGTCCTTTTTACAAATTCATGCCGTGTATTATTCTCCATTAACCAACTGCCAATCCTTGGTTATAAATGGCAACCCCATAGAACCCTAAATCACACATATCTTATTGAAAAACCCTAAACCAAACAAAATAATACACTCTTCATTCTCAAACCTTAAATCAAGATGTTTTCATGCATGTCGTTTTTTGAATTCATAATTTTTTAGTAAGGTATGCATGGTTTTGGATTCTACAAAGGAGACACGTGCATGCCACCATTTTAACCAAGGATCAACAATTGCTTAACGGAAAACAGTAAGTCATGCATTTGTAAAACAAAACATTGTTAGTAAATTGCAAAAGCATGAAAACATAGATCACTTTTTTTTTTTCTCATTTATATTTAAGGAAAATTGCAAAGCCCCTTATATTGATTCATGAGGCCATATAATCTTTAAAATTAAGTATTCAAAACTACCAACTCTTTGAAGAAGTGTTTTCAGAATCCTATCACCATTTTGCCCTAGATCTCATGTTATTCTTTTTTTTTTTTTTTAAATTATCTAAGGATGCTTGTTACATTCTAAAGCTTTGTTCCCCATTAAAATATGTTTCTTGCTCCCTTGCTTACTCATAACTCAATATAAGTGGGCAGAGAGGTGAACAAAAATCTGAAGTTCTGGCCCAAGTGTATTGTAGGATTTGAGCTTGATCATACTTTTTAACCTAGAAATGGGAGTGTCTGATTTTTTACTTTACTGGATTTACAGAAAGGGGCCATGAAATATATATGTATTTGGGAGAGAGATAAAGAGAAGATCCATGAGCACTTTTTGTTGGGGGCAACTAAAACTTCATCCACTTTGCCTGGATCTAAAGCAGATGAACAAGATAAGGACTCCCTTATGAGATATTGAATGAAAAATTATCAACAGGAGTTTGCAAACAATTTTTCATACTTAACAGCTAACTAGAGGAGGATAGACATAACCAAGAACAAGGTTAACAGAAAAATACAGTAAAAAGAAGTAAGAATATGACTTACCACGTTATCCTCATCAAGATCAGTTCTGAACACATAAAAAAGAGGGGCTAATATTTCATTCATTCCTTGGACATATCGTATACCAGGATTTAACTTAGCAAATACCATCAATATATTCTTTAGAGCCTCCTGATAATGTAAAACGAAACTAAATCAGGAATTATAAGTCATTTCCTACTCCATGAAAATCTAAGTCAAATAGGCAGACCTGATTGAACTTTGCAAATGGTGTTTCTCCAGAGAAAAATTCCATGTCTGGATGGGTGCGTTTGACATCTCTATTGATCTGCTCTACAATCTCAGCATCCTAAATTTTCCAAAAGTGACAACTCAATATGACAGTTCAAATTATCTGGCTCACACAATCAGATCAAAATGCATATTGGTTAGCCTTGCAAATATGGGCCTGTTTAGACTGTCTTATTTTCTTGGTTTTTTTCATTCCCCCCCTTTCTTTTTGTATCTTTTACATGTATATAAATATATATATGTATGTATCTATTTAAAATCCAAAATTTGGAAAACTATGTTAACTGTGATGAAGGTGATAATTGGAGTGTAAAAATTAGGATGTGAAAACTTACGTACTTTAAAAAAAAATGGATAAAATATATCTATACATTAGAAAAGGAGATTTTAATGGTAATTTTTTAAAAATAAATAGATAAAAGAATAATGAATCCAGCTTAAAAAAAAAAAAAACAAAACAAAAAGGATGAACCAAACAATCTCTTAAACATCAAGAATAGTATCTAATTCATTAAATATCTGAAAAAATGAGCACTGACAGATGCCAGACGGCACCAAAGAACTACATTTACTGACATCCATAGTCCACACATACTTCAACCAGCAGAATATTGCTGTTGAACCATGTCTGACCCTGCCATTTTGATACCAAACTACTACAATATACACATCATTAGCACCACTTACCAATCCATTGTATGATATATCTACCACTAGCATATGACAACCTTATGTTTTCCTTGTTCCATAGCTGAATAAAAATATCACAAGATACAAGGGCACAAAAACTATCATCCAGGAAATACTTGCTCGATTAGTGACAAACTTAACATACAGAAACACATGGCACAAAAAGGCCTAGGCCTAGGCCTAGAAACACCAAACCGTTTCCTCAATCCCAAGGGACTAGCACCATATGGTTAAGGCCCAAAACCCGCATAATACATTGCATACAGTCATGGGTTCAAACTTACTAAGTAGGGCACACTCCATAGGACTATGTACAAAGCACAAGCTAATCTTGTGCATTGGTTTTGTAAGGTAATTCATGTCATGGAGTTGGCTGAACGCGCCCCCAAACCTCCTTTTGCTTCTTCTTGTTCATCATTTTTTTTCTCTCGAAAAGATAGATCACCTTGTGAACAATATTTTGTGTGGTAATCATAAAACGTTCCTTCAGTCTATATGCCAAAGAAAAAGCAAGTACTAATACATAAGTTATAACATCTCTATACCTGAAAAAACTTGTTCCATATGCTGTTTTTGCCAAGGCTTAAAGGATGCTCCCCATGAGCTATTTCTGACCGGCTGAGCAAGCCCCTGGTTTGACATCTTGGTTCATCATTGTCACAACTTGTAGATTTATCCAACCTCCTCGTAATTTCTGACTGACTAACCACAGAAAAATTCAGAAATAACAACTTTTACAACCAAAAGAGAAGCAATGTGAGAGCAGCAAAAAAACCAAATTAATTTTGTTTGCCTCATCAAACAAGACATCTGGGACACCCCTTGCATGTACAAAAACTTCCACAATAAATTTCATTACTATGGTATTCAGCAAGTAGATTGGACACAATAAATATTGTGAAAGACCAAACTTATTCTCCATGACCCACAAAAGACCAATATTTGCATAATAGAGTGCCATCTTCATTGAGAAAACAGAATCCTAAATTTATTATTGTGGAAGCCATCAAGGAAAAAGACAACACACTGATATTATGAAGTCCCAATTCAAAATGATCATTTCTGTTCAATAGGTATTTCATCAATTTTAGTCCACTAGATGGAGATATAGGATGAGAAGAGTCCTACATGATTAAATACAAGCAATAGAGATAAGGAATTTCGATTTTTTTTTTTTTAATTTATATTTTTGGGTAATTTAGAGTAAGAGTCACATGAACCTTTTTTTTCTTTTTAACGGTAGAAAATTTAAGAGATCCTGATTATAAGAGGTCTTATATTTCTTCCTTTTCAGTATAAGGGACAAATATTCTGTTGTTTTGAACCTGCATATGGCTTTTATACAAAAGCTGGTAGCCTTTAACTATCTGCATGATCCTATCATATAATAAAACAATAATAATCAGTCCAAACAAAGGTAGGCCTTTGATCGATATCAATTTCATTGTTGATTCTTGTATTATACCAAAAGAAACCAGAGAGGAAAAAAAAGGATCGTTGTGACAGTGCTAGTTATATGCAAAATAAATTATTGGTGTAGGCCATATGTAACTCACAAAAGAACAAAGTGCATAAATATCACACACAGGATGGCATCAGACCACTTCTTCCACTTACTGGACTCATTAAAAGTTCGGCCTTCAAAGTTTTGTATTGGGACCTCTTCTTTGTAAGTTCAGATGACCAAAGTGCGCGATCCTGTGGTAGATATCCAAGTAAAAGCTGCCAAAATTACAATATTTATGTTTAACTAAGCTATATTTCAAATCAAAACAGTACTCAATAAGTTCAAAGGCCTTATATCCCATTGCAAAATTAAATTCAACAAGTGAGAAATGAGAAACGTAAAACTCAGATCTCATTCAGCAGAACCCATAGTGGATAGCTGTCCATTGTTTGAATGTTCAAGACCTGTATCTAAGGAACTATCACTAGAGTTTGAAGGATTAGTAAATTACTATTTTACCCACACACGTCAGAGTTTCAGAAGTAGTACAATCTCACTGCTCGACTAGAACTGTGCATCATTCCCGACAGAAGGTTCTTTGGATGCATAAAGTGCAGTGTCAAAAACAACTTACTTAATTTGTTTATTCATGGTCATGACCATGTAGATTTTCCCCATTAGGATCAAACTCCGAGTAACGTAAGCAGTGGTTGCAGTAGACTACTTTCGAAACTTCAACGGTGAGTGTAGGCATTTGGCATTTTGGCAAAACTTAGCAAATGAAAAAAGCAGCAAATCTCCATCCTCTAGTGCCCACGTAACTTAATGTAGAAACCATTCTCTCTCTCTTTCGACCACTTCCCATATATAAAAATGAACCAGATTTATAAAATTGAAAAGAAAGGCTCAATGCACTAACCTTCCACACCGTAGGACGAATACCCGCGAAATCCGGGATCCCTTGCAAAGCAATTCTCCTCAGTTCCCGTATATTTATCACTTTTCTCGATAACTAACACACAGAAACCACCAAACCAAGCACATCAAAAGTCAAAACCCTAACTAAAGCTTCAAAATCTACACATAGCCAATAAAAGTCAACAATCTTTAATCAAAACATCACCTCAGCCAAAAGCTGAGATTGCCTCGCAACGTCTTCAGCTGAGGGACCTTCATGACCATCGGTGGTATTTTCTTCTCTAGAAACCCTAATTTCGGATTTTGCAGTCTCCTGGGGGGGTGAGACAACTGGAGGTGGAGGAGGCTCGGTGGAGGGCTCCGCGTCGATAAGGGAGGAGTAACGGAGGTAACGTTCGTCGTCAGATGGTGGATTTGATGACCAGAGTGAGCTGTTGAGCCAATCTGGAACTCGTTTCTTCACCATTCGACTTGTGCGTATGTATATATGTGTATATATATATATACGTATGTATGGGTGTGTGTGTGTGTGTGTGTGTGTGTGTGTGATGTAATGAGAAATTAACAGTTGTATGTAATAGATAGTATAATGGAGAAATTATTGAGAAAGATAATGGAAGATTTCTAATTCTAGGGTTTGTAGGTTATGATTTTGATTTTGATTTTGTTTCGAGGTCTATGATTTGAATTAGTTCCCAGATAGAGAGAGAAAGGGGGGTTGGGGGGTACTCGCATGTTGGGGAGGGTCACGTAGCAGTTGTCGCTTGATAGATCAATCGGCAAGAAAACATTGTGACCTGTACAAGAAAGGACTACTATTAAAATTTTAAAATACAACCGAAAAAAAAGGATAAATCCCTTAAAATTTAAAAAAAAAAAAATCCTCAGAAATAGCCAACCTATGTTAAAGATACAAGATTATAAGTTATCAATCTCATCTTCTAAAAATATCAAAACAGAATAAACTTCATCTTTTTATGGTAAAATATAACAACCTTATCTCTTCAAAAGACTGGATTACCTTGTCTAATTTTAGGTTTATTTTCATTTTTGTAATTTTTTAAACATATATATTAATTTCCTTTTCCTTATAAAAGAAATGGCATACTTAAGTAAATATTTTTTTATTATTTTTTTAACATAAATCATCGTTTGCTCTTTAGTGCTTTCTTTTAACTAATTTGGGCTAAATTAGTTCTATTTGTTTCATTATTGTTTTGTCATTTTGATTTTATATTTTCATTATTTTTATACAAACTATTTATCAAAAAAAAGATATTGATAAAAAATAGATATTTTTACTTATAAATCAATCAAATAGACTAGATACTAATATGAAATGAATATAATACAGATGTCAATATAGATGCTAATAAAAATAAACCATCAAAATAGACCCTTACTAGATAGATTTTTTCCCCCCACTAGTACATTGCTTTGTATAAAAGAATTTCCATGTACATATAGTAACTTTTTACTATTTTTCTTTCTCTAGTGTCAACATGTGATTGGAATAATATGAGATCATTTAAACATCTTTGACATAATTTGCTAAAAAACTAGCTTTCAAGGTTGCTTTTAGTGGGTGTTCACATATGTCTGTTTGAATTGTTTGATTTTTCATTTATATTTTATCTATATCTGATCTGCAATTGCTTTTATTTATTTGACTTGTCTATAAGTAAAAATATTTATTTTTCATTGTATCTTTTTTTTTTTTTACAAATATTATGGTTGAAAATGACAAAAATAAGATGTCAAAATGACTAGAAAAAGATAGAATAAATAGAACTTATCCCTACATCAACTGAGCTTCTCTTTGCTCCAAGCAATTTAGTCATCATCATTGCCTTCTCCATCCCTTAGTTTTACTTCTTTTCCTCGTTACATACATACACATATATATAAACCTACGTGAGCCTATTGCTTAGGATAAGGTTCAACGTTACTTAGAAGAGAGTCTTATGTTCCTTCAATCATTAATTGGCTAACTCGGTTCTTCATATTCCTAATAGATGCTTCTTGGTTTTTAAGCAAACTTTTAGTCACCTTAAGCCTCTTATCTGTTGCTTGGATAAATTTATCCGAGTTGTATTTCAACTTTAATGGTTTTTCTTATGCTAACAATGATGAAAAATTTTGCTTCTACTGACCTTGTCCTCCCTATAATAGGTTAGAGTGATTCCTCCATCCAAAGTTGTACGTATTACTAAATGTATTGTTATGTAGCCTATAGTTATTCCTAATGTCATTTACTTGCTCTTGAGACTCTATCAGTTTTGTGGATAGATAGTCTCTACTTGCATGTGTTCCTCTATAGATGCCACAACCAACACCTGATTTGGTTGCCTAAGTCACATCATGTCTATCTTTTTGCTTAATTTGTCCACCTATATGGTAACATAAGAAATTAAGTCAACATCTAAAACAAAGGCTTTTTCTTGGACTTGTTTTTGGTTGAATACCATTATTGACTATTCATGGCCATCTCTTCAATAAATTCTCTAACTCGTTAAGGAGTTTTAACATTCAAAGTTCTGTTTGCTACCGCATCGATCATTTGTCTTGTGTTCACATTGAGACCATTATAGAAAGACTAAACGTCCATGTAAACCCTTGAAATTTTCATAATTCTTAGAAAATAATCCTAGAAATCTAACACCAAAATCGAAACGCCGAAAATGGACCTGAGTTAAAACCAAATTCTAAATAAGGTCAAACACGAGAATTCTTAATCTTTAGGAAAAGAGAACCTTCAAAACAAAATAGAAAATCCAACTATCGGTAGATTCAATATCCGCACACCAATCAAATCACCTATCCGATTCCTAAAACACAAATTAAGACGATATATTCAAATAACGCTCGATAACGAAATACTAAGATCTTAAATCTTTCGGTGAATTTTAGAATCAAAAGTTTCAAATTTCACCAAAAGTCAAACCGAGACAACCCTTAACTCTGGATTCGGTTAAACGATCCTAAGAACAGAAAAATATTAAATAATCATAAATAAAATGAAATAAACCATAGATGTTGAGCTAAAAATATAATACGGGCAAAACCCCAAAATTTTATGATCTTACGAATAACTCAACAAAACCGAAAGTCAAACCGCAACCCTAAAAGTCAACAAATCCTAGTGTTTAAGATTCGACAATCCCGCGCTCTTAAACCCTAAACAACAAAATAAAAATAATTATTGATAATAGTTCGTAATAATAAGAAGCTTAATAATATAATATTCGCAAAATTCTAATGTCCTTCGAATCCGAATAGGATCAGTTTTCAAAAATCATGCTTTAGTATACCGGACGATAAAAATATACTATTAATACCAATAAACTTGTAAAAATATAAGGTTTCCAAAATTTCAATTTTAGAATTTTTCGGTAGTTAAAAATTACAGATATCACTATTATACGCGTATTTTTATAACTACCGGTATTTTATTTGTCTAGTTTACTATTTATAGTACTTTTCTACTATTCATTACTATTTCTCTATCTTTACTTTTTCTTATTACCTATTCTTACACCTACATATCTATATTTACCATTTTATTTTCCCATAAAAATTCTACATTACATATTACTAAACTTCTCTCATACTTTTCTTCTAAAATTAATTTTTAATCAATTTTCTCTCTCTCCCTTCTTCATTGTCGTCTACCCCTCTCTCTCTTCCCTCTTTAATTATTTTCTTTTTCAATTAATTTAATTACATCTAATTTTTACTCCAAAATTCTATAAATATCTCATTCCTCCTTCATTCTTTCACATAACTCATTCTACTACCAAAACTCTCTCAAATTCTCTACACAAATACTCTCCACAAAATTTTCCTCTACCAAAACTCTCTTTTACCAAATACCCGCAAAAATTTCTCTCTATACACAGTCTAACTACCATTTCTCAATAACCACATAACCATACATTTACTACCATCTTTATACCACGTAAACACTTTAGGTAAAATTTCTTCCAACCATTTAGTTTATCAATGTCATGTAACTTAACATGACTATGGTGTTGTTTTGAAACTCATATGACTAGTAAAAACAACAACATATTAATGTTTTGTTCTTACACATGAAAATCCTATTTTATTATCTTAATATTATATACGTTGTTATTATTCGTTATTATCATTATTATTATGCTAACTTCTTATTCATATCTAACTAAATATATTTATGTATTTATATATAATCTTTAGAGCATATAAGCTCATTTGTTATTTATTTAATTTCATGCCTTGCAATTTATTTATTTCATGTTATTTTTAAGACTAGTCTTTCTAGTCTTAGACTTGTCCATATCAAGTCAAAACAATATTTTCTTTATTTTCTTTATTCTTTTGGGACTAGTCTATTCTTAGTCCTAGGATGCCTTGATAAAGTTAAGGCTCCCAACACTTGACCGGGATACCTTAATGAAGCTAAGATTTCTAATACTTGATATTTTTATTATCTTACTTATTATTATTTGTATTTTCTCATTTCTTATTATTTTACATACCATAATAATTGTATCTCCATAATGATATTATCTCAACTAAATTTAAAAGTAGAATTTCTCTTTATTAAAGGAACTTAAAACTAAATTTTCTATTATGTTACTTGTCATTAAATAATGGAGTTATTATCAACAACATAGAAATGAAAGTAATACAAGTTTTCTCAAATAACAAAGATAAATTTACCAATGAAACATAAGAAATAAATACTTTCTTTTTATAATATGGTCACCTAAGTTTCAGTGAAATAATTTTTTAGTATTCAAAGTTTTCACAAAAAGCTTAAGATTAAACTCTTTTAAACTCCATAACAAAACCAAGAAACAAACCAGTTTTCAAAGTTAAGATAAAATCAACTCATAAAGTTATAAACTCACTTAGAAAAATAATGATTTTCAAGTTTCTAAAGAAGGAACTTATTTCCAAAGAATACAATGTGGTAAGATAAAAAAAACAAAGGATTTTATCAATAAAAATTATTCTTTTCAAATAAAATTTGTAAAGGAAATGAAATACCAAGTTTTAGAAAACAAGAACTTATATTTTAAACAAGAAATATAAAAGGAAAAGACTCATTTTCTAAAATAATTCTAAATGCAAATTTATAAATAGGTTATTAACAACTTATTAAACTTTTTGATAACTTTGATCTTTTATCACTAGAAGTGGAAATTATAAAAGACCAAAGTTAAAGGAAAAATTAACTTGTTTTGGAATAAGGAATGAAGAAAATAAAATAAAAATATACTCATTGATAATAACCTAAGAAAATGTAAAGTTTCTTCAAAATACTTGAAAAGGAAATTTGTCAAGATAAGTTTTAACACTTCAAAATGAATTGTTTTATGAAATAAATTGTCGAGACACTACCATTAGAATTTTTGCATATAAAGTAAGCTTATCTATATACTAAAGGGATTTATCAATCATATATGTATATATATATATATCTATATTGCTATCAAAAGATTTTTTAATGAAGATGAGTTGGAAAATTATTTCGCAAATCTAGAAATATTCGTTTTAAATCCGTACCCTACATTTTTGGAACACAAATGACCTTATATGACAAAGATAACCTTAGAAATGGATGGATCTTTTCGAATAGGTAGAAATGATATATTATACGCAAAATTCCGAGTTAAAATGAGCAAGTTAAGGCCATTTTAAATTGGAATTTCATTTATGCGATTTTGACGAAAATAGTGAAATAAAATTAGAAAGTTAAGTAAAATTTCTACAAAATACTCATCCTGAGTATTATTTTTTTTTTTTTGTCTAGGTGACGAAGGATACAAGATTACCCTTCCTGAGGATTTCTACGACTAAGAAGATTGCGAAATGGACAAGTGAGTTATTCCTCTTAATTTTGTTACCTTACTTGTGCTTGTAAAATAGTGGCATTAGTATACTAAGGAAAGATAAAATGGATATGTATGGGGAATTCGAGGATATGTATATATGTGATTCTATACTTATGTGTGAAATGAGAATTAAGAATGTCGTAACTTCATATTGTCTGTTTAAGTGTTTTGTTTACTTACTTATATGATTGCTTATTGCTTGCTAAATTGATTGACCGCCCCCTAATAAACCTTAATAAGGTTTGGCTTAAGAAAAATAAAACACTCACGCATAACATCAATCGAGTCATATCTCTTTCGGAAGGCTGCTACTCCTACGCGTAGAGTTGGATTAGCTGTTATCATGGTGGGTTACGGGTCATGTTCCTTCCTAAAGAATCCCAAATCGCCTGGGGAATGCGACTCTAGGTTCGAAGCCGAGCCAACCGAACGCTTTGGGTAGGGATCTGGAGACTAACAGTAGAAGGTCGCAGATCTTCAACACAGATTCCCTAACCTTCGATATGGAGGGGTAAATCCGTTCTATATATAGTTTTCGAATAACTATATATTTGTATAATCACATGATTGTTGCATTGTATGCATAGCATGTGTGTGAAAATTTAAATGAATTGTTTGAAACCATGGTGTGAATGAAAATGAATACCTCACTAAGCTAGTTGTAAGCTTATACCCCTATAGATTTTGTTGAAATAGGTATACTGTGGCTTAAATCGAAGATCATGACATTAAGGAAGTCATGGAAGGATGTTAAACTTTTACGAAGGCAATGGGAACATAAGATGGAGTTATTTGTAAGATTCCTTATACGTAATGTATGCTATGTTAGTGTTTTAGAAATTTCAAGAAGTGTATTTATTTTGACTTGAAAATAATAGAGGGATATGCCCTTAAAAATTGTAATTTACCATGTTTATATTTTATGATAAGTATTATCCTTGTTTTGTTACTTAATTATTATCAATGCAAATTGCGTTACTTCGGTACGTTCTCTTGGTTGTGATATACGCCTTGTCCATGATATGGAAGCCTCTGCGTGACTAAGGTAGTCATTCTTAAGCTTTAATATTGTGTACAGCGACTGCTACGTTTAGGATACCCCTCGAAGCGTAACAGTCCATCCATATTAGAAGACCATGGTATGAGCACTTCTTTAGTAACTCTTCGAAACGCTCTCAAGTATAAGGTCTTAGTGTTTGATTGTGAAAAAGATAAAAAATTTGTTTCTCAGCTTGGTGGTTTTTCCTAGTGGAAAATACTTTTCTATGAATATTTGTGACATATGGGATCATGTTGCAATGTTGCCTTTAAGTGCTAGTTCTCTTCCTCTCGAAGAAAATGGAAACAAACGCAAATTGATTGCATCTTTGGTTGCTATGTTGGTTTTAATGGCATTGTGTATCTCTAAAAAATATGCAAGATGAGCATTAAGGTCTTCATTTACTAAACATCAAACTATACTGATTTTTGAACCATCTAAAAAATATTCGACTTAATCTTGAAGTTTTCTGCCTACATTGAAGGTCTTACTATACATGATGTAATAACACCCATGGTAGCCCTTAAAAGATCAACCATCATTCGTAGCTAGAATTTGTCATTATTTCCCTACATTAGATTCTATAATTCAATTCCTTGGTCGTTATTTTCCTAATCTCTATTGATTGGTTGGTTCTCCATAGAAAAACCTCTTGGGTTTAAAGTTGATTTGACAATTTTCTTAGCCTTCTTTTTATTGAGTCTTGCAGTCTTTTCTATCTTTAATCAAAGTCTACCAAACTTGTAGAGCTATTCCTAGTCATGCACCAAGAATAGATTAGTTAGTGTAGAGATATAGTAGAATGAGAAATAAAAAGAATTGGTAAGAATAACAATAATCAAGGGATCTTACTATTGTAATATTGCACCTCTCAAGCAATGATGTCAAAAAATTTGATTATACGCTTGGTAGGAGTGAGCCCTTTTGTTTCATAATTACATTAGAAAATGACAAACTAACTAGTGAAATAATATAATTGTATTCAAAAAAAAAAAAATTAAAATTATTCATTTCGGTTTTCAATTTCTAAATATTTATATTTTTTAAACATTAATTATATTTATATTATATATATCAAACCAGTTAACTAAAACAACAAGTTTCCATTGGCTATAAACAAAAATTGAAAGAATTAAAAACTCTAATTTCAAATCGAAATCGATGAATTGGTTAATCATAAGGTTCTGATTGGTTTCCTATTTCAATTTGATTGTTCGATTTTTTGTTTTTTTTTTTTTTCACACTTCTAATCTTGGGATAAGGTAAGTGCACCTGTCATATTATTTAAAAAAGTAGATAAGTCAAGTGTCCATCCTATAGGGAAACTAGTGCAACTATTTATATTTACTTGTTTACCAATTACATCACCTAATCAATTTTATGACTATATTTAGGCATTCTGAGTCATCATTAAAGTTACCTCTTCCCATTAATCTATACCATGGAGCTTTTTAGTGTTAACAAAAACTTTTCTAATTATTTAACTCATATTGCATTGGATCAATTAACTCATAATTCATCTATTAGGTAGAAGGTAGGCAAAAAAAAAAAAACAAACTGAATCAATCCATAACATGTTCGGTTATAGATCCAACCCATATGGGTTGTAATCAAGGAAATCCTAAATATTAAATACTTCGAAGAAGACTTGGATAATAAGGAGATTTGTGCAAACAAAGGAGTTGGATTGTTGTACACTAGCCTTCGAAGGATCAAGGCCACACCTTCGAAGGATCAAGGCCACCAGCCTTTGAATGTCAAATGCCAGCTTGAATTGGAAATTTCTTTTGAGGGCATGCTTCAAGAAAGGTGGTGTCAAAGCCATCGGCCTAGGGAGAGCTACATTGTCGGCATTGGAATGCCAACGTTGTCAAACGCTACAAGCCTTCATTTTTCTCATGCCAATGTATGTGTATGCGTGCTTCCCTTTGTGTTTGCATATAAATCCTCCTTATTTGTCTTAGGGTTTTTGGTGGAGGCTATTCATAAATCCTAGAGAGAGAGAAATGGCCTATTGTTGTTGAAATCAACCGTTGTAGTGAGGATTTGAGTGATCCACTATTGTTATTAGTGAAGAAAAACTATTGTATCCCATTATCATCGATAGTGGAAGATAATTTGCGCTCAGTCCCATGGTTTTTCCCCAATTAGGGTTTGCACGTAAAATCCTAGTGTTGAATTTCTTTTTTTATTGCCTTTTTCATTATTGTTATTGCATTGGTAAGAGGAAAAATCTATTTTTGATTACAGATTATTAAAGAATTTTTTCCTAACAAGTGGTATTAGAGCGTCAGGTTGAAGAAAAAAAGAATTAACATTTTTTTTTCATTGTACTGCAGACATGGCAAAATCATCAAGTATGATGATTAAATTAAATTCATCAAATTATGTTATCTGGAAGTTATGATGCAAGAATTGTTATACTATAAAGATCTATATTTGCTTTTGGGAGGTGACACTATGAAGCCATTAGAGATATCTAATCAAGATTGGGTAATCTTGTAGAGAAAAACTATCAGTTATATCTAACAATGGGTTAATCACATTGTGTATCATCATATAGCCTAGGAAACTGGAGCTAATGTTTTATGGAGGAAATTGGAATCCATGTATGAAAGGCAAATTGTCTTGAATAAAACCTTCTTAATTAGGAGAATGGTGAATTTGAAGTATAAGGATGGATCCAATATGACTAAGCACTTGAATGATTTTCAAGGCTTGGTGAATCAGTTATTTGCTATGAAGCTTGTGCTCGAAGATGAGATTTAGTCACTTTTGTTGTTGAGTTCACTACTTGAAAGATGGGAGACACTTGAGGTATCTGTTAGTAATTCTACTCCAGATGGAAAGCTTAACATTGCAATGGTAAAAGACAGCCTGATGAATGAAGAAGCCAAAGGAAAGATTTAGGTACAAGTTATGAGGATCGGGTACTTGTTACCGACAAGCAAGAAAGGCGTGGTAGAAGCAGAACTAGAGGTTCATATGATAAATTTGAAAAATCCAAAAGAAGATCTAAATTAAGAGGAAGGAAAAATGTCAAATGCTTTTACTGTGACAAGCCAGGTCATTTCAAGAGAGAATATGGACTGTGGAAAAGAGAGAAAGGTAAAGGTAGAAGTGAAGAAAACGATGAAGACACAACAACTACAACAGTAGTGGTGAGATAATAGTTGCTTATGATGAGTACTGTGTTAGTCTTGCATGTCATGATAATGACTGGGTGATTTCTTTTCATCTTACACTGCTGGTGATTGTAGCAATGTTAAGATAGGAAATGATGGTTCATAAAAAGTTGTTGGCATTAGAAGTATTATTTTAGAGACTAACACTAGTTGCAAGCTCATTCTTAGAGATGTCAAACATTTTTTAGATATCTTCCTGAACCTTATATATGCAAGGAAACTAATGATGAAGACTACAGTAGTCACTTTGGTGAAGGAAAATGGAAGCTCACCAATGATCTACTCATAGTGGCAAAAGGGATGAAGAGAAACACTTTTTACTTAATGTCAGCAAAACTAAATAAAGGAGATGTGAATCTGATTAATGACAACTCTATGGAGCTATGACATAAGCGACTTGGTCACATGAGTGAGAAAGAGCTCCAAATGCTTGTCAAAAAATAGCTTTTGCTATGTGAAATGTACTCCTCTAAAAACTTACACTGATTGTCTTGTTGGTAAACAACATAGAGTGGCATTTCAAACAAATCCACCTGCTAGGAAATTTCATATATTAGATTTGGTTCACATAGATGTGTTATATGAAAAATAAGACAGTAAGTAATGCTCTTTATTTTGTAACATTCATTGATGATCACTTTAGGAAGTTATGGACTTTTGCTTTGAAGTCTAAAGATCAGGTTATGGATATATTTAAGCAATTCCATACTAGAGTAGAAAGACAAGTGGGAAGATAGGTAGTACTTGGTCGAGTAGATAATGGTGGTTATTACACAAACCAAGTCTGAACCAGTAGAGATTGCTCCTATAAACATCAAAAGATAGGTCAGATGGGTGCCGGGGATTGCTTGGCGCAATTACTCCGACACTCAAGTCAGTTTATGGGTGAAGGTATGGGTGGTGCAAACAAAATGTCAAATATGTTGTTTTTCTGTCTGTACTCTATGCTATTTGTCCTATTCACTCCTGTTCCTTTTGTTCCCTTGCTAAGAAGGCAAGAGGGATTTATAGGATTTTAGGATCATACCAGGATACCAAGTACAAGGCTTTGTATTAGGTATGGAAGTGGTACCTGGATAGGAGGGATTGATGTTGTGGAGCGCGGCCCAAGCTGTCGATGTCCCCCGGGCCACGAGATGTGACTAGGTCATGAGATGAGGAGATGAGGTTAGGCTGGGTCGAGGATAAGGTGATCAATCCAACGACTTGATGAGCTCGAAGAGATGCTCTAAGGCGTACGCTCAAGGTCGAATCCCATGCCAGTTCGTCTAGCTATGATGTTATGTTCTTCAAGATGAATTGGCCCCTTTCTTCCACGGGCTGATGAGGGCGAAGATTATTGGGCCCCAAAAGACCGAGTAGGCCTAAGGCTATATTTTACCATCAACATTTGTCCCTCCATTCTCTATGTGAAAGCAGGGAGCGTGTATACATGCGAGGTCGTTGTCTTCAGGGAGTTCAAGTTAGGGCAAGGTGAGCTTTCCATTTAAGCTGCATCCGCTCTTAGTCAAGACTTATTGCGAGAACCGTAGGATTTCCTGGGGAGTGTCATACCTAACACGCTTTGCAATATCCGAAGGGATGTGTTATTTTCAAGGGGACCCATGGATTTGAAGGTTTGACAATAATTGCGTCTAACTCTAACAGTCGTGGTGTTTGGTCATGATGTCAGGGCCTAAGGCTAGTTACATCTTGAGGGGACTGGGCATTTTCACTTTCCTAATTATTCTATAAGTACCCCTTTTTGTGAGGGTTTCTTGGCAGTATTTTCTTCTTTTCATTCCATAAAAAGATTTTCCAAACATTTCTTTCATCCTCAGTCTATAGGTGTTTTCTAAGCTTTGTTAACGATGTCGGGTTCAGGTACCTCTACTACGCAATCTTTCTCACTTGACTCGACTGGCAAGGTTCAGTGGTTCATACACAAGGTAAGGAGAGAAGAGGGAGATACTGCGTTAAGGTCTAGTGGCTTGGAGTCGAGTGGTAGGTATAGGTCGAAGAGTGGGAGTTCTATTTCCATTAGTGGTCACAGAAGAGATCAACCATGTCTCCGAGGTCGGCACCTCTTGCTTTCCGGTGCTATTCCCTACGTTAAGTTGGAAAGGAGAGTTTATCAGGGGCCTAGGGATGTGTATCCTTCTGATGGTTTGGAAAGGACGCCGGCGGTCCCTTTGTGCTTAGAGGCGGTGCGAAAAGATGGCCCTAAAGGTGGCTGCCCTCATGGGATTTGCAGTAAATTATCGAAGGGAGAGATTCAAGCTGTATTTGAGCAGGAGATGCGTGATGCTTCATAGGATTTGGTGATTGTGAAGCCCAAAACATCGGATCGCATGTGCCTTTTTGGTGGTCGGTAATTTGCTTTGCATAAGAAGTTATTCGAGTTTGGGCCGAGAATGCCTCTCTCCTTTTCAAAAGGAGTTTTTTAATTTTCATATTTTTTACCCAGCTTAGTTGTTGCCTAACGCCTAGCAAATACTGGTGCCTTTCGAGGCCATTTGTCTCAACCTGTTGGTGCAACCTACTCCAACCTTGTTTCGACACTTATTTCTTTACAAGAGGTTACAGGAGGGGTAGTGGTACTTTGCTAAACAGCCCAAGTCTCCTCAACTACTTATCAGGCTTATAAGTTAGAGTGGGTTTGATTGGAAGCATGAGTTCTAGAGAGTCAAGCTTGAGGACGGCGTACAACAGGGCTTTGGTTTTCGGGTTGAATGATGTAAGCCCATTCGTGAGAAGTCGCTATCCTTAATGGCGCATGATGCTAATGGGTTGATGGTGTTAGAACGTACCATGTGAGATCGAGGTGGAAGGTCGTTTGATGCCGTGATCGTTGTAAGGAACTTTGTGAGTAGGAGGCCGATTATCAATGGAGGTGTGACTTAGTCATCCACGGCATCAAGCTGTCTTCTCTCTCTCTCTCTCTCTCCCCCCCTCCCCTGAATGACCTTTCGAGTCGAGCTCTAGGCGAAAGGTTCTTGTTACAGTTGAGGGATACGAGCTTATTCAGCTCGACTGAGCAAGTAATTTTACGTCGATGCTAATTTTTTTTTTTTTTTTTTTTTGCAGAGTCTATGATGCTCATGGTGAATGTGGCCGATATGCTGGCCAGTCCTTCGAAGAAACGGAAGAAGCCGTCAGCAAAGAGACCGAGGGTTTAGAAGTGACCTATTGGGGTTGGGGGTGCTACTAGGGTCGCCTTGCTCGAGGTTGCCTTGCCCGTGATCAATGTTGACGAGCGGGGGTGGAGAGTTAGAGAAGGGGTTGTGGGAGCTAGAAGTGTAAGTGATGTCGGTGGGGTCGGTACTAGTGATGGCGTTGGTGAGGGAGGCATGAATCTGTCTCATTCGACTCCATCTTGGGAAGAATGTGGTTCGACTCAACTGTCCCCCATGTCGGCGCAGGTTTGAGCTCCTATTTGTTTTGGTGAGGTCAGTACGACAAAAAATGCTAGCATAGAAGGTCGGATGTTGGTCCGTAGTCGTAAGAGCCAACCCAGGAGGGTGTCACCGGTACACCCATGGTTGTCAAAATCACGTTTCAGTGGTACATTTCTACGAGTCTACATGTTTGTAAGCTTCCTCCGATTCAATTCATGTAAAAAATCGGATTTGTGGTAAACACGTAGTAGAATCGCGAGTTAAAATCGTAAAATAGGTGGAAATGTGCAAATAAACTAGTTTTTACCGAGTTTGCTCCTGGTAAGATTTGAATTATAATAAGACAGCATGCTGCATGTGCACTGCCACCTTTGACTATTCAACGAAATGGAAAGCCACTGCCACTGCTTGCTCTTTAATTTTATTAATAAAAGAAAGAAAAATCAAAACTCAAAAGGTTAAACAATTTAACAAATTGTACAGTACTAAGGGCTTAAGCACTTTCCACTTTCGTTTGAAAAAGGTCACAACTCATAAAGCTATTTAGGTTTTTTTTCCCTTGTTCAATGTTCGGCTATTCTCTCTTCATCACTCGTCATTGTCATCAACTCATCCTTTTTTGATGAGCTCGTAGCCATTGTCGATAGGTTGGTCGTCGTTCTGGACTTTTGGCCACTGTCGCTCTGATGATGTTTTACCGATCGTATTAATTTCTAAAATTTATAAACCCGATTAAATCTACGATCAAAGCTAGGCAAGCGCACCTATTCGATGTAGCATAGATTTTAGGGTGTCGTCCTCAGGGATTTAGAAGAACAAGTACTAGTATTACCGGTTCTCTACTATTTAGCCTAAATTTTGGAGAGAAATCTACAATTAACTACTAAGCAAAAGATTAAACAAGCTCTAAGATCAACTAATGTTTGCTTTCAAAGAAGAATTCAATCGCAAGACATAATCTCCACCTTGATCTACCCTAAACCTAAAGTTCTTATGATAAAAGATTGATTAATGAATCATTCATACTTTGCACTGCAAGATCTCAACAAGTAAATCAATTCCTCCCTCGAGTTAATCAATTCCTAACCCTAAATGAGATATTAGAGACCTCTCCCTTACTAACATCACATAGGATTGCATTAAAGATCATGATCCTTGAACAAGAATTAAATTCTTTATAGCAGAAAATCGTAATTTCCCTACCTCTAGGTGAAATTAGCAATTCCTCTATTCATGAAGATCTATCTAATTGAATGAAACCTCTTTCAATCCAATAAGAATCAAACATGCAATTAATTTGTGCACAAATCAATCACAAGATTATTGAATCACATGAATAGATACAAAGGCATGAACATTTATTAATCAAAAGACATTTCAATCCGTATGGTTAGGGTTTCACAAGATGAAGAGTATAAGAATCTACTCTTCCATAAGATTTATAATAAGAACAAAAGATCTAGAGAAAATAGAAAGAATCATGATAGAAAGAATAAACCCTAATTGATGTCTTGAGATCTTCAATGGATGCCCTAGCAAAGTCCTTCGTAATTTCCTTCGTAATTTCTGTCTTAGAGCCTAAAAAATGATCTAAAAGTTATAAAACAAGAAAACAGAGCACTATTTATAGTTTTGGAAAAATCCCAGTTCATCCTGGGCGTCATCCTGGCTAGGATCGGGGCAGGGATGAAGGCAAAATAACTGAAATTCGGCCTAAGAGCATTCTATTGTCTTCCTCAACGTTCTTCCTGGCCAGGATGAATGAAAAGGCTGAAAACTTTCTTCATGTGTGGCTACTGATGTCTTCCCTGGCGTCCTTCCTGGCCAAGAATGAGGGTAAGGCTGAAACACTTTTCTTCAATAAAGCATTCTGTTGTCTTCCCTAGTGTCCTTCCTGGCCAAGATGAATGAAAAGAATGAAAACATGAAATTCCTTCTTGATTAAAATTGATTCAAACTTGTTTAATTTGCTTTGATTTCCTTTTAATCATCATAAAAACTTCTAAAAATGATTTTTAAACCATGAAAAGAATTTTTCACAAAATAAATGTCCTTTTCTCCATGAAATCCCAAAAATTACATATCAAGAATGTTCAAATAGCACCAAAATTAAGGGTCTAAAGACACTTATCACGCTCGGTTCGAACATCCTCGAAGTCGACTCCTCATTTGGGAATACTGTTCGGTGGAGAAGGAAATCAACTTCATCTAGTCTTCAAGTAAGTTATTTCCCCTTGATCTCAGATTTAAGTCTAATTTTGTAATGATTTTGTTCAAATTATTGAATTTAAACTTTGAAGTGGTGATGATAGGTCAAAATTGATGTTGTTTTTTAATGTTACTTCACTTTGGCATTAATAAAGGGCAAAATATTTGGTCGAAAGCTGTTTAGAATTGACGATGGGACTAAACATTTAAATCATTAGATATCAGGAAGCTATGTCGATTTGTTGATATGGTAGCGACTTGAGAAAGAAAATTTCAGAATGGAAGTAACGGTCAGACTTTAGAGCAGAAGTTACCAATACTAGGGAATGGGGAGACAATTAATATACTCAATAGCCATCTAAATAGAATGAAAAAAAATTAGAGGCAGGCGAATCAAAAGAAAGAAGCAAGAGGAACAAGTCTGCTACCTTCTATAGTGTTTATGGAAAGGAGGATGGACATCGGTGTTAGTGGTTGTGTGCAGATATAGAAGGATAAATTATATATATACATATATATCGCAAGCCGATGTGCAGATATAGAAGGATAAAGTATATATGTATATCTCTATATACGTATGTTGAAGAAATTTGAGGGAAGATTTAGTAAATTCAGTGGCTTGCTTGATTTTGGATTCAGTGGATGATCTCGGAGTGATATGGTCGATGTACATATCAGGTTATGCACTTATAACTAGTTTGTCATCTATAATATCCGAAGATGATTCTTTAATTCAAACTAAGTTCATATACTTATCTAGAGTGATTTTAGTATCAAGTATTTGGGAAATATTACTTGGATAACAATTACTTAAGAGATAAAGTAAACAAATTGCGAATGCTATTAAAATATTAGCTTTATTTTTCTGTTTGCTGTTTCCCATTGCTACCTCCCCTTCTTTTTTATGACATGCTACTCTCCACCCTATTCCCTCTGCTGCTACAAAGCTGGCTTTGTTGCATAACAATTGTTGTTTGGTTTTGGTCATAAAATTAGAAAATGGACAATCTAAGAATCACTCGTGCAAAACTGCATTATTTGTTTAATATGACTAAATTATGACATGTGCAACTTATAGAACTAATCAATGTATGATCATGTTTTGGGGAACAGGCGGAATCTTTACACCTTTTTAAGTTCTCTTCCCTTAAGTGCTTCTCCTTTAATGCATCAACTTTTCGATATTTGTCAAAAACTTTCACTTAAATTACCAAACATAATTCATAGATTGATTTTATTAATTGATCTATTGGAGGCTATTGCAAACTTATTCAACATATTATATAAGATTGAACAAGAAAATTTTTGTTAAGGAAAGAAAAAGATGTCTTTGTGCAAGTTCCTCAATTATTGGATGGATTAAATTTTAGATGAAAAATACCCAATTCATGGATAATAGAATTATTTTAATTGCCTGATAGATGGTGAGCTTTCAAGCATGCATCATAAATAGTCTCTTTAGCCCTATGATCTCATTTTAGAAGATGTTGAGGACAAATGTATAGTTTTGAGATAAGAAATATAATAAATCAAAAGCAGTTCATATATTGTATAAAATGTATTTGTATAAAATGTATTTATCTCATTACACATATTCACAATTTATATATAGAATGACTGGCCCACTCTCTTGAAAATTCTGTGGCTAATCTGGATAATACAATATTGTCTATCTAATGGTTGAGGATGTTGAGACAAGATACCCTTGTTCTGATTATGCGATGCAATAGGCAATCAATTTCTTCTTCAAGGTCTTGAATTCTTGTATCTAGTTTTCTTCACCGGATTTGTATTTCCCTGTCTGCATTTTCTTTCCTGCCTTGACATGGATAGAGGTTAATGCTGCATCTATTGTATCAAACTCGATAATGATAGTTTGCTTAAAGTTGATTAGTTTTGAGATCACAGACCAATTGTTAGATCTCAGTTCCACCTTTGTTCCACATAAGAAGGACAATAATGATTCAAATAAGGAGAAACTAGCAATCTCAATTCTCCTTAGGAGCATAAATGTAGTTTCTGTTCTGTTTGCTCTTGAAAGAATTATGTTCTGGAAATTCTATTCTGTTTGCTCTTGAAAGAATTATGTTTTGGAAATTCTGTTTTGTTTGCTTTTTTGTCTTACTCTTGGAAATTCTCTTCTGTTTGCTCTTGAAAGAATTATGTTCTGTTATGCTCTTGAAAGCTAATATTTGATTTCCTTTTTTTCCCATTACTTTTTCTTTTATTTTAATTTTATATTTTTCTTTATAGGTTGAACACTTGAACTAAAGATGTCAACTTCGAAATCATCTAAAGAGAGTGCTAAAAGGAAAAATGCTCCAGGAAATAGATCTGATGTTGGTTGGCAACACGGAGTTGATGTTGATAACAATGGAAAAAGAGTAAAATGCAAGTATTGTGACAAAGTTGTCAGTGGTGGTATTTTTAGATTTAAGAATCATTTGGCTTGTACGTGTAGAGATGTAGAGCCTTGTATGAGTGTGTCCGATGATGTTAAAAAGCAAATGATGATATTATTAGCAAAAGCAGTAGAAGCGGCAGAAAGGAAAAGAAATCAAATTTATGGAATTGATGAATTTGATGATGATGAGGTACTACAACTGCCTTCTAGGCAAAGAGGAATGAATGCCATTGATACCTTCTTGAAAAGAAAAGTGGTGGAACAAAGCAAAACCAAACAACCATGAACAATTCATGAAGAAAGAATCGAGAGAAGACTTTTGCCATAAATTGCTCGGTTTTTTTATACTAGTGCAATTCCATTTAATTGTGTCAAAAATCTAGAGTTTGTAAAGATGCTTTAGGTGATTAGTCGATATGGTTATAGGCTTCAACCTCCTTCCTATCATCAGCTAAGGTAACATATTTGAAGAAAGAAGTAACTCGGACAATGGAATTACTTGAGGATTATAAAGCAAAATGGAAGAAAACGGTTGCTCCATTATGTCAGATGGATGGACTGATAAAAAGAGACATTCCATATGCAATTTCTTAGTAAATAGCCCTAAAGGAACAGTCTTCTTAACTTCTTTGGATACTTCTGATATCTCCAAGACAGCTGATAAGGTCTTGATATGTTAGACAATATTGTAGAGAGAGTTGGGGAAGAGAATGTCGTTCAAGTAGTTACTGATAATGCTGCAAATTATAAAGCAGCTGGAGAAAGATGGATGGAGAAAAGAAAAAGTTTATATTGGACACCTTGTGTAGCACACTGTATTGATTTGATTATAGAGGACTTTGAGAAGGAATTGAATATCCATCGTGCAACAATTGCAAAAGGGAGGAAAATCACCACATATATATACTCTAGAACTATACTCATCTCAATGCAACGACATTTCACAAAGAAAAAGGACTTGATTAGGCCTGGTGCAACTCATTTTGCAACTTCTTATTTGATTGGGTTGCCTTCATGATAAAAAAGGTGCATTGATGAGTATGTTCACTTCCAATATGTGGAAGTCTACTAAGTGTGCAAAAACACAAGATGGAAAGTGGATTCAACAATTGGTTTTGGATGGTAGATTTTGGAAGAATATTACTACTTGGCTTAAAGCTGCTTTTCCTCTCATTAAAGTACTTAGATTAGTGGATTTAGATGATCCAGCTATGGCTTCATTTATCCAGAAATGGATAATGCTAAAGGAAAAATCAAAACAAATTTTAACAACATAAAGAAAAGGTAATATTTAAACTTATTAACTATACTTCTTTTCAATTTGTATTTTAAAGTTTCCTTTTCTAAAATGTGTCATATGATCATAATTTATATCTAATTCATTTGATGTAGTTATGAACCTGTGTTGAAGATCATTGATAGGAGATGGGAGCTTCAACTTCATAGACCATTGCATGCTGCAGCCTATTACTTAAATCCTCATTTCCATTATAGTCCTACCTTCAAAGTTGATGCTCAGGTTAAAATAGGACTATATGATTGCCTACATCACATGGTCTCTAATGCAGATGAAAGGTGCAAGATTGACATTCAACTTGAACAATTCAAGGATGCTAAAGGATTATTTGGTATTGAGGTTGCAAGGTTAGAAAGAGATAAAAAATCTCCAGCAAAATGGTGGGATTCATATGGAGATGAATGCCCAGAACTACAAAAGTTTGCTATTCGTGTATTGAGTTTGACTTGTAGTTCTTCTGGTTGTGAGCGTAATTAGAGTGCATTTGAAATGGTATGATGCACATAATTTTTCTATTTTGTCTTTCATTCTATCTGTTATTGATATCATTACTCTTATATATAACCCTATTAATTTTAGGTTCATATAAAAAGAAGAAACAGGTTGCACCAGCAAAAGATGAATGATCTAGTGTTTGTAATGCATAATTTAAAATTAAAAGAGAAGAATGATAGAAAAAATGATTGTAGTGTTGGCTTTACAGTAGATGATCTCTCATCTGATGATGAATGGATTGTTGAGGAAGAAGATATGTTTAATTCATCAAATGAGGATTTATTGAATATTCTAAATGCTGAGGGAAGGGAAAAGATGATGAAGATATGGATGATGTTGGTGCACTTATTAGAGAGTCATGGAAGTAAGAGTCAAGATGAATTGGAGATTCAAGATATTGATGTTTCTGAAGATCAAGTACAAATGGGTAATTTAGAGGATATGGATACTATTGGTAGTAATCATGATGTTGATATTGATGATGATCATGAAGACGATGATGATGAGGATGAGGTGGAGGTGGGAGAGCCGATGGTAGCTTTGATGATTTGCTTTAGTTTTGTACTTCATTATAATAATTTATGTTGGATTGTATTTTGCATTGGGAATGTTGTTTCAAGTATTTATACTATGAATTAATGTATTACCATAAAGACTTATGTTTGATTATCCGTACTGTTAAGTGTATAAGTTCTATTGAGTTGTGAATTATAACTAAGCTTGATGTTAAATTTCTTTTTTTCATCTTTTATTTGATGATTTTCTTGGTAAAGTAAGTAAATTTATCATATTTGCAAGTAAATTTTTGTCGGTTGTGGATCTTATAATTCTACGTTTGATTTAAGTTCCGATTCTACGGACCTCTTAGTGATTCTAGGTGGAAACTCGAGTTTGACAACCATGGGTACACCACTTGATTTTGTCGAAGGGAAGGTGTTGAGATGGAGCGACATTATGGTGGATTGGTCATTCTTCGATGAGATTGATGAGCCCAATGACCATATGAAGTTGAGGGCCTTCTATGAAGAATTATCGTTGGTGGATTTGGCTATAGATTTCACCGCTCAAAACACTTTCAAGGCAACGATGTTGTTATATTTGTTAAATTTCGTAGTGAAGCGAAATTGAGTTATGTTTGGCGAGTTATGTTGAACTGCTCTTTATTATAGGCTCTGGTGACTGTTACTGAGACGTTTCGACTGTTGAGGGAGAGTCATCGGGTGGTACATCGTATTTTACTACTGCTTTTCCTTTTGTCAATTTCCTCTCTTTTTTTTACACGTCTCATTTATGCAGGGAGCTACTGAACTCGAGGCACAAAAGGCGAGCTTGGAGAAGGAGCTTGCCGGAATAAAGCAAAGTGAGGTTCAATCGAAGAACGAGTTGATTGCTCTAACCGACGAATGGGATAAGCTTTGTGCTAAGCTAGAGGATAAGATTATGCGAGCACGGGCTAACATAGGCGATGCGAGGAGGAGACAAGCATCCGCAAAGACAGCAGCGAGTGAGTTTGAAGACAAATGGAAAAATGTGAAAGAGGATCGAGACAAGTTATCTCGCTTGGTGAATGAGATGGAGACCGCCATGAAGAGGCAAAAGTGGGAGCTTGAGGTTGCTACCCCAAATAAGGTGAAGCTATTAGAGAGCTTGAACTTGCTGAATAGAGACTACGAGAAGTTGAAGGTAAGGCTGTGTTAATTTTTAGTCGCATCGTTTATTGTTGTTATAATGGCTTCCTTTTAGCTGATTATCGATGTTTTCGTAGGGTCGCATCGTGGATCTTCAAAGTGGTCAACTTATCCTTGAGACGATGAAGAAGCGGGTCATTCATGAGCTGTTTAAGAGCTGGGAGTGGAAGGATACGCAGGTCAAACTTATCCACGATACCACAAAGTTGATAAGGAGCGACCTGTTGGAGAAGTATTCGAACCTGGATGTTAGCTTCTTAGCAGCTCGCTTAGGGGAACTTCCTAAGGAAGGCTCTAGTGAGGAGAGTGATGGCGAGGGTGACGGCAAGCAAGAAGGAGAGGTTGTTGTTGAAGGAGCTGTCAAAGCTACTGCGGAGAGAGGCTGCTAGGTCATTGAGGAAGTTAGGGTCATTGGTCGTCAAGGAACTAGCAATCTTGATGTTCCAGAAAGTCGTGGTGAGGGTGTGGACATGACTTAGGAACCCAACCAGGAGGTTTTATTATCAGTGACCTCTGATGACGGTGGTGCACGTCACGTCGAAGGCCCTTCCAAGAGGCAGGTCGAACATGATCCTGTTGAAGGGCCAATTGATGGGAGCTGTGTTCCCTAACCCGCGACAAGTGATGAGATCTTTGGGGTTTGTGGTGCGTAAACGGGGTGTTTAGGGTCTTTTCTTGTTGTACTGGGGGTAGGGAAAATTGTTGTTTTTTTTTTAGCATTAATGCAATCTATAATGATGTACTCCTTGCTTTTTCAATGAAATTTGTTTCTTTCCAACCTGATCTTTGTTTAATGACTAGAGTTTCCTTGTTCTATCTTGTTGTTTTTGATTGGTCTTCCCAACCTTAGTTTAGATTGCATCGCCTAAGCTTTGTCTTGTTTTCATAAGATTAACCGTAGGTTTGTATGTAAACCTCGAGATTGTACATACAAGTAAAAATAGATAGAAAAATAAAAATGGAAAAATAGATAATTAGTATTGCACTCAACAAAGACTCTAGATTGAAACTATAAGCAGTAGTAAACCTGTGTATAATTCTAAACCTTAAACCAAAGATTCCTAGATAGTATTAAATACTACTAATAAGATTTCATAGTGAGTATCAAAAACCCAAGATATAAGATAATTTAGTTAAGATTTTAAATACGATAAAGAGTAAATAACCAACTAAGCTTATAGTTAGAAAACGATAATTTATGGATGAACTGTTAAGATTATAAATGCACAATAAAAATATAAACAGATGTACAACTCATAATATAGACTCTAAATAAATATTTAGATCACCTTATTATTTTAGCTAGAGTATTCTTGAGCTATTAAAGCCTAAAATGAAAATTGACCTATTAAGCTTGGAAAACCCTAATGCAGTAGATAAAATTCTGAAAATAATTAATCGCGTAAACTTTAAACCTAAATATGAAATCAATAATAATCTAGCAAATTTGTAGAACTCATTATTTTAGCTAGAGTACTCTTGAGCTATTAGAGCCTAAAATGAAAATTGACTTATTAAGCTTGGAAAACCCTAATCGGTAGATAAAATTCTAAAAATAATTAATCGCGTAAACTTTAAACCTAAATATGAAATCAAAACAATCTAGCAAATTTGTAGAACTCTATATAATTTTTTGAAGATAAAACTTTTGAATAATTGTCATATTTGTGCCCGTTTAATTTAATAAGCTATCCTAAAACTAAGATAATCAATTAAATAATTAATATTATAATAATATATAGTGTATTACGGTGCAAATTGTGTGATATACATGGCTGGAAATTTATTGGGTTTTGCACAGTCGAAATTTGAGTGAAAATGGGTCAAGTTGATGTGTAAAGTCAAAGGAAAACATGTCTAAACAAATAGAAATGTCCCAAATCCACAAACTTAATTAATGCATTTGAATGCATGCAAATCATGAAGGCATTCGGTGGAGCTTTCTTCCTCTAGCTGGAAATTGAAGCCCCTTTCATTGCCTCTATAAATAGCTCTTTAATGAAGAAACAAACAAAGCCATTAATCTATACAAACAACAACAACAACAAAAGCCAAATTCGTCCATAAATCATCACCAAAATATACACCAAAACTACCATAAGCAAGCTCCATAAACACAACCATTAACAAGCTTAGGAGGAAGACAAATAAGGTAAGTTGATTCATTTTAAGTAGGTTAAAATGATTAAACATGGTCTTAAAACATACCTATATCATCCTAGGCTCAGGGAGGAGGATTTATAACAACGAATTCGTTCAAACAAGGTAAGTTCTTAGAAACCCTAGCTACACCATTCAAATTCAAAAAACAAGGATCATGGACATGTTAGAATGTTATATGATGATATATATGTATATATAACATGTAGGAATACTCAAAGAATGCTTAGAAGTGGATCTGATACACATATGAATTAAGAAAAATAAGAAATATACGAAGAAAAATTGGAGAAGATGATGAACAGTGTTAACACTGCCCCTACACCGGCAGTATATATGTTCAACACTGGTGGCATACGTGGGTAGGCCGGCGGTGTTGAGAAGACATACACTAGAATAGAAGCTATGTAAAATTTATTTTTGAACGAACGCCGGTAAGTTTGAATTATACGCTAGCCGCGTAGTAACCGATGTACATGGTAAGGTTAGCGGCCAACAAGCTAGCATACCCCGATACAAAAAAAACATGTAAAACTTAAGAATGCCGGCATTTGGGAACCAACGTTGGTGGCGTATGATGTCGGCGTATGTGTAAAATTTTCTAGATTAAGTCTGTTTCGTCCAAAAATTAGTATATATATATTATATAGATTTATATATATGCGTAATAAGAGAAATAAAATAAGATTTAGAAATTAAATTCAATTAAAAAGATTTAAAGGATCAATAAAATATAATAAATGTGATTTAGCTATTCCTAAAATTATTGGAAAATATTACTAGCAATATTATTGCTAATATTAATATGTTGTACAAATAAAAATGAATTATAAATATTCTAAATAATTATTTAGTGTATATATAAGAATGAAAATCTAAATAAGCTAAATTTATGAATAATGTGACTTCGAAAATGACGAAATAATTATATGAAGTAGATTTAGAGAAACACGACAAAACTAAATAATAATATGTTAACTAAACAAATGATATAAAAATAATGATAATAGTAATAGCAAAAATATCAATATACAAATGCAAATTCTACGATTTTCCAATAAAAATATATAAATATTACACAAGATCAATACAAGCAAAATGAAAATAAATATTAAATAATAATCGATTATTATAAGACCATTAAAGGACCAATATCGTAATGAAAACAAAACCAAATATTAATATAGGACACTTAGATACTCATAGGAGTTTAGATATATAATTCATGCCTTATTGATGAATATTTTTATTCATCTAAGTGACTTTGACACTATAAAGGACTTTCCTGCCGATTATTACGACTAGCCAATATGAGCAGGTGAGTAACTTAGTCATATTATACTGTTTGTGCTTGTAATTAGATGAATATGTAATGTAAAGATAATAATATGATTGTTATGGTGTTATGTTTGAAATGTGCTGTGATCTGATTGTATGTTTATTAATCTATGATAATGGAAGTGATAATGTTATGGTATGATGATGTGAAATAGTATGATGATTATTGGGTATAATGTATGACTACCTTCAAACTGAATAAGAATTATTTACATATTAAATAACATGGTCATGCATTGCACGTACTGCATTATTGCATATACAAACGGGGGACAGTCTGTTCGTATTAATATTTCGATTCTCTGTTAATGCTTGGTTTTTCTAAAGTGATAGTTCCTCCAAGGTTTTTTTGTTCCGTTGATTCTACGGGAACTAAGTGGCAACGAAGAATGCTGCTCGTAGTATCATTTTAAAATGATTAATACTTAGGGAGTTTCTAAGGATTGATACAGGAAGTGGTTAGTTAAAAACATCATTAAGCTTAAAGTGATAACCCTAAAACGAGAAGTCGTTGATTTTCATATAAACTTAGTATCTCCTGAACAGGTGGGTTATAAAGTAATTGTTTTTCAACCCTAAAAAGAGGACATAATTCTTTTTTCTGTTTGGATTCTAGATCATCCAAGTTTGTATTTAAGCATATGAGTGAGTGATTTCATCACATATGATTTGCTAATAAACTTGTTTGCTTTGTAATGTGTCTAGTTATTCACTGAGCCCATGGTTTCGCTCACACTCTTAAAAACATTTCAGGTTTACTCTACGACCGTGGCTAGTTACATCCAGGAGTATGGCCCCGATAACAGCTTAGGTGCTAGAAGCTCATGGGTCAAATCGGGATATAGCGTTTTCTATTATTCCTAATATAGATTGGTTAGTTATGGATTATCTGTCATGTATTTGAAGATTTCGAGGAGAATTATGCGGTCTATAATATCTTTGTAATACCTATTACTTGTGATGACAGTTATTTACTAATTTATGTCTTACATGTATTTTTCCTTTCTTATCAAAGTAACTAAAAGATCCTTTTATTTGAAAAATATGTCACTCTCCGAAGGTAATCTAGTGATGGTATTCAAGTGTGCCTTTTTTGCTATTACTAGGGCACCTTCGGGACATGACAGTTTTAAGTTGGTATCTGAGCATGGTTGCTGGTATAAGAAAGATAAATATGTGGAAGAAACACATTGGTAAATGTAGTGAGTTAAGATCCAATTAGCACCCTTTAGTATTACTTAGGTAGTTATGGGTAGTGTTAGATGCACAATTAGGAATAAAATCTGTGTGATTATTATTAATCGTGCAAATTTCGTTGTGTGCAGACTAATCCTGCTACATGTCATATTAGATGGGAGATGTTTAGTATGCAGGAAGAAGAAACCCTAATAGATTACAGATGTAGATTACAAGTCCTTGTAGAGGATTTGTATCTGTGTGGGATTACCAAGACCTTAGAGGAGATTTTGAGCACATGGAAAAGAGGATTACAGCCTTTATTTAAAGGATGGTTATTCCTAATGGAGAGGGCCTTTCTAAATAATGGATCAGCTATAGTTTCATTTAGATATGTGAGACTAGATCCTCATGACTTTAGAGTTCAGGAACCTATTGGAGGAGAGGCGGTTTATGCTGATGATATTCGTTATGATCACATCCAGGTGAGAGAGGATACGGCCTATGATGAAGACTAGATGCTTACACAAGTGATCAGGTGTAATTATTCCAGACACGTATTGATGAGGAAGCCCCCCATTATACCTGAGATAGCAGGTGAGTTTCAGCGACCCTCTTGTATGCAGCATGGTGTAGTACAACAGTCGGTTCAAGCTACAGTTCATAAGAGAAGTATAACAGCAAATCTATTAGATGAGCGAGAGAGAAAGAGTAGAAGGATTGAGGCAGAGAAGTATCTCTCAAATTATAATTATGTATGATGGATCAAGACTGCACATGGAAGGTGGATTGAGAGAGATATACTACCTAGTTCCAAGGGTGAGTAGGGGCCTGCTCCTAAAGGTATCCAAATGATAGATACAAATCTGACTTTGGCGCCACCAGAAGATAGGGACATTAGGATTGATATAAGTGACAGTAGCTCCAAGGAGGAGGATAATTACCCTCAGTTAGGTCGTTAGGAGTAGGGCAAGGGGTACTTATATCCTAGCCCCTAAGTCAGATCTAGATTTCATATGATGATGTTTGTAGTAATTTTTAATGATAGTATGATAGGTATGATATCTAATGAACTTTTGATGGTGTATATGTATATGTAGCATATGAGATGTAGGGTGATGGATATTTACTTTTTGATGCTACTACTAGTAGAAGTTAGGTATAGAATTAGTGCCATTTTTGATATGTACATAATGCACTAACCATGAGAAGTTTATGTGTATTTTGGATGTGTGTGTATATATATATATATATATGAATGACTTTGATGTCTTTTAGTAATTGGGAACCATGATTTAAACTAAGTAACATGTTTAATGCTAATAGAATGCCAAGAGGGAGAGATAGAAGTAGAAATGCAAATCTGAAAATCCACCAGCAAATGGCCCTACACCATCCCAAAACCGATTAGAGGATATTTTGCAAAGTCTCTAACAACAAAACGTATTGATCTTGCAAGTTTTGAAAAATATGCAAGCAACAAATGTAGCACCATCAGTTGAGGCACCAACAATAATTCCTAGAGAAAATGAAAGGCATATTACACTGGTTCAATTTCAGGAAAATGGACCAGTGAACCCTGATGAATCTGCTGCCGAGGTACAAGGACCACCCTGGTATGAACAGGAATTAACACCGCTGCCACCACAATGTCCTTAGAGGAACTTGTTGCCGAAATTCATCAAATGCAATAGGTACTTTGAATGACTACTTGGAAAGCCAAAAGAAGCTGAGGACTGGCCAGCTCAGATTGAGCAATCCCTGTTGTTTTCCAGGTACCAGAAGCTTTGAGAGTACTGTATGGAACTTATTTGCTAAGGTTTAAAGCAAGGATCTGGTGGATTTCTAAACAAAGAAGTTTGTCACAACCTATTATTTGGGAATTGTTTAGGAGGGAATTTTTGAAGGAGTATTTCCTGGGCAGCTTAAAAGCAAAGTATAGCATTGACCTGATGAATCTGATGCAAGAAAGTAAGACAATTGATCAGTATGAACACGAGTTCAATCGGTTATTGCAATTTGCTATAGGCGCTTATCGGGACAGTGATGAGCTAAAGAGACATACTTTCATGGCTGGGCTAGAACCTCATTTCCAGAGAAGACTTGCTGATTTTGAAGTTGATAACTTCGCGGCTATGATAGAAAAAGCCTGAATCTTTGAATGAGCAAGGAAATATGAAATTGAAAAGTATAAGAAGAGGGGACCAACTTTTGGGAAAAGAACATATGATGGTTCTATGGCAAATCCTATGCCTAAGAAGATTAAATTCTTCAAACCCCTCAATATGAACAAAGGAGGAGTAGTAGGGAAGAACAATGTTACATGTTGGAAATGCAAGGGCTGTCATTATCCAAGGGAGTACCCATAGTTGCAACATAAGTGTTACTACTGTGGAAAAGTGGACAAGAGGCAAATAATTGTCCAAAAAGAAAGATTGTAACCTATTTTGTATGTAACAAAGTTGGCCATATATCAACTAACTGTCCACAGAGAGTGAACACTATAGCTGGTTCTTCATAATCTAAAGGAACGGTTGGAATTGCAGGCCCAAAAAATGGAAATGCCAATACCAGTAAAGCTAATACAACAGCTAGAGTCTTTGCTATGTATGGGAATCCGGTTGAGAATGTGGAGATGGAGGAGGAAGATGAAGGAAATATATGGGAAAAGTCGACCCTGATGATTATGGTCTCATTGCAAGTATGTAATTACATATTTGTTTATTTAAAGTTATTTTATTAGACATAAACACAATTAGATGATTAATAAAGGCCTTTATGAATTAAAAATAACATGTAATTAACAAATGATAAATAGGATCAATTCAAGTGAGAGATCAGACTGTGTATAATTTGTTTGACACGGGAGCAACGCATTCTTTTATAAATGCTGGGTTAGCAAGACATAGGATTGCCAATTGCGACCATGAATAAAGAATTAGGAGTTACTACGCCAATAGAAGACTTGGTGATAACGCAGGAAATGATGAATGAGTTGCCTATTAAAGATTGGAAGTCAAGAATCGTCTACTAATTTGATCATGGGAGATATACAGAAATATGATATTATTTTGGGTATGGCCTAGTTAACTGTTGTAAAAGCAAAGTTAACTGTTGTCTAAAACGATATCATTTGTTAATGATCAAGAGAAAGAAAGAGGAATATAGGGGTGAGATACTCAAAGAAGTCGGAAGTAGGATAACAATAATTGAAGTTGAAAATGAAGGGATATGGAATTAAACGGATGTATTCTTGGAGCAATCGAGAGTGAATCCAAAGCATTAGATATTCATACTGTCAAAACTGTGTGTGAATATCAGGATGTATTTCCAGATGAATTACCTGGATTATGCCCACACTGAGAAGTGGAATTTTCTATTGATTTGATACCTAGAACTGAACCAGCATTGAAAGCCCGTATGCATGGCACCTATAGAATTGAAAGAACTAAAGGTGCAATTGCAAGAATTATTGAATAAAGGATTTATCAGACCTAGTGTTTCACCATGGAGAGCACGGTGTTGTGTTAAGAAGAAAGATGGTTCAATGAGACTTTGTATTGACTATAGAGAATAAAAAAAGGTGACTATCAAGAACAATTATCCTTTACCCATAATTGATGATCTCTTTGATTAGTGTAGGAGCTAAGATATTTTCTGGATTGATTTAAAGTCAGGCTATCAACAAATCCGAATTAAGGCGGAAGATGTACCAAAGACTGCATTTCGAACTAGGTATGGTCATTATGAATTTTTGTCGTCATGCCATTTGGATTAACAAATGCACCTGTAGTTTTCATGGACTTGATGAACCTATTTTCAGACCTTTGTTGGATATCTGTGTGATTGTTTTCATAGATGATATATTAGTGTATTCATCTATTGAAGAGCAACACAATGAACACTTAAGAAGTGTGTTGCAGATCCTAAGAGATAATAAGTTGTATGCCAAACTGTCTAAATGTGAATTTTAACTTAAAAGTATATCATTCCTTGGACATATTGTTTCCGGTAAAGGAATATCTGTTGATCCTGCGAAAGTTAAAACTATTGTAGAATGGAAAAGACCTGAAACTGTTATAGAAGTTAGAAGTTTCTTGGGATTAGCTTGATATTACCGGAAATTTGAACAGGATTTCTCAAAGATTGCACAACCACTCACACAATTAACCATGAAGATGAGAGATTTGAATGGAATGATCAGCTTGAACAAGTTTCCAAGAATTGAAAAAGAAATTAGTATTGGCACCAATGTTGGTTTTGCCTAATGACAAGGATCCATATGTTGTTTATAGTGATGCATCTAGAAATGGTTTAGGATGCGTATTGATGCAAAACGTAAAAGTAATAGCATATGCCTCTAGACAATTATAGCCACATGAGATGAATTATTTACTTATGATTTGGAATTAGCTGCTATTGTCTTTGTACTTAAGATTTGGCATCATTATCTATACGGAGAAATGTGAAATATATATATGATCATAAGAGTTTGAAGTTTATATTTACAAATTGGTCAAAAAAGAAGTATATATTTACACTGAATGAGTTAAGCATGAGGCAAAGAAGATGGTTGGAATTGATTAAAGATTATGATCTGACTATCAATTATCATCCTGGCAAGTGAATGCTATAGTTGACGCATTAAGCCGAAAGAATTATGGAGAAGTAGCCTCAATGTTGATAGAACAGAAAGAACTCTCAAGGAATTTGAGAAATTAAACTTGAAGTTTTCTGTATAAGCTTGGAAGTGGAACTTAGAAACTTGATTTTAGAGCCTACTTTACTCCAATGGATTAAGGAAGCTCAGGAAGAGGATATTTAAATCTAAGAGATTAAACAAGGAATATCCTAAGGAAAATATAAAGATTTCCATGTGGATGAAAATGGAGTATTGAGAATGGGAAAGAGATTGTGTATGCTACATGATGAAAGCTTGAGGAAGGAATTTATGCATGAAGCACATTATTCTAGATATTCTATACATCCAGGAGAAACAAAGACGTATCAAGAGTTGAAAAGTGTATATTGGTGGAATGGAATGAAAAAGGATGTTGCAGAATGTGTTGCTAAATGCGATACATGACAAAGGGTAAAAGCTGGACAGCAAAAACCCGGTGGATTATTGAAACCGTTGCTAATTCCAGAATGGAAATGGGATCAAATTTCCATGGATTTTGTATGTTCCTTGCCTAAAACAAATCCAGGACATGATGATGTTTAAGTCATTGTGGATAGACTCACTAAATCAGCGCATTTCTTGCCAATCAACATGACATATCTATTGGAAAAGTTGGCACGAATATACTTGAAGGAGATTGTGAGATTGCATAGTGTACCTACTGGTATAGTGTCATATCGAGATCCATGGTTTGTTTCCAGATTTTGGCAAGGGTTACAAAAAGCTTTGGGAACGCAACTAAAGTTCAGTACGACTTGCCATCCTCAAACTAATGGACAGATAGAGAGAACTATTCAGACATTTGAAGATATGTTGAGATCTTGTATCCTGAAATTCAAAGGAAATTGGGATCAACATCTACCATTAGTAGAATTTGCTTACAACAACAATTACAACTCATGCATTGGAATGCCACCATATGAAGCACTATATGGTAGAAAGTGTCGGTCACCATTATTTTAGGATAGTTTGCAGAAAGTAATAATCAGGCCTGAATTGGTACAGGAGACAAATGACAAGGTCATGGTGATAAAGCGGAAAATGAAAGAAGCTCAAGACCGACAAAAGAGTTGGGCATATCTAAAAAGAAGGGAATTAGAGTTTTCTAAAGGAGATCATGTCCATTTGAAGATAAGTCCAATTAAATGTCTTCATAGTGGACAAGCAAAAGGAAAATTGAGTCCCAAATATATTGGATCATTGAGATATTAGAACAAGTTGGAAATCTGGCATATCACCTAGCATTGCCACCAAACTTATTTGGTATACATAATATCTTCCATACATTAGTACTAAGGAAGTACGTACCAGATCCAGATAAAGTGATTGAATTGGAACCAATTGATCTAAAAGAGAACTTGACATATGAAAAGCTTCCTATAGATATTAGACAAAAAAAGTAAACTCTAAAAAATAAAGCAATTATGTCAAAGTATTATGGGATCCCCAAACTAAAGAAATGACCTGGAAATTGGAGATGAGATCAAGAGAAGTTCTCTCATTGTTTAAAAATTCAGGTATGCATGCAAGCTTTGGGGACAAAGCTTATTTTAAGGGGAGGATAATGTAAACCCGAGATTTTACATACAAGTAGAAATAGATAGAAAAATAAAAATGGAAAAATAGATAATTAGTATTGCACTCAACAAAGACTCTAGATTGAAACTAGCAGTAGTAAACCTGTGTATAATTCTAAACCTTAAACCAAAGATTCCTAGGTAGTATTAAATACTCTAATAAGATTTCATAATGAGTATCAAAAACCCAAGATATAAGGATAATTTAGTTAAGATTTTAAATAGATAAAGAGCAAATAACCAACGAAGCTTATAGTTAGAAAACGTAATTTATGGATGAACGTTAAGATTATAAATGCACAATAAAAATATAAACAGATGTACAACTCATAATATAGACTCTAAATAAATATTTAGATCACCTCATTATTTTAGCTAGACTATTCTTGAGCTATTAGAGCCTAAAATGAAAATTGACCTATCAAGCTTGGAAAATCCTAATCGCGGTAGATAAAATTTTAAAAATAATTAATCACGTAAACTTTAAACCTAAATATGAAATCAAAACAATCTAGCAAATTTGTAGAACTCTATATAAATTTTTGAAGATAAAACTCTTGAATAATTGTCATATTTGTGCCCGTTTAATTTAATAAACTATCCTAAAACTAAGATAATCAATTAAATAATTAATATTATAATAATATATATGTGTTACAATGCAAATTGTGTGATATACATGGATGGAAAATTTATTGGGTTTTGCACAGCCAAAATTTCAGAGAAAATGGGTCAAGTTGATGTGTAAAGTCAAAAGAAAACATGTTTTAACCAATAGAAATGTCCCAAATCCACAAACTTAATTAATGCATTTGAATGCATGCAAATCATGAAGGCATTCGGTCGAGCTTTCTTCCTCTGGTTGGAAATTGAAGCCCCTTTCATTACCTCTATAAATAGCTCCTTAATGAAGAAACAAACAAAGCCATTAAGCTATACAAACTGCAACAACAAAAAAAGCCAAATTCATCCATAAATCATCACCAAAATATACACTAAAACTACCACAAGCAAGCTCCATAAATACAACCATTAACAAGCTTAAGAGGAAGATAAATAAGGTAAGTTAATTCATTTTAAGTAGTTTAAAATGATTAAACATGGTCTTAAAACATACTTCTATCATCCTAGGCTCAGGAAGAAGGATTAACAACAAGGAATTCGTTCAAACAAGGTAAGTTCTTAGAAACCCTAGCTACACCATTCAAATTCAAAAAATAAGGATCATGGACATGTTTTAGGTGTTTATGATGATATATATGTATATATAACATGTAGGAACACTCTAAGAATGCTTAGAAGTGGATCTGATACATATGAATTGAGAAAATAAGAAATAAACGAATGAAAATTAGAGAAGATGATGAACAGTGTTAACACTGCCCTATGTTGGCAGTATATACGCTCAACGCGGTGTACATGGGTAGGCCGACGGTGTTGAGATGGCTTACACTAAAACAGAAACTGCGTAAAATGTATTTTTATGTAATTTAAACGAACGCCGGCAAGTTTGAATTATAGCCAGCCACGTAGTAGTCGACGTACGTGGTAAAGCTAGCGGCCTACAAGCTAGTGTACCTTGATACAAAATAACATGTAAAACTTAAGAACGTCAACATCTAGGAACCAATGCCAGCAGAGTATGATGCCGACGTGCGTATAAATTTTCTAGATTAAGTCTGTTTCATCCAAAAATCATATATATATTATATAGATTTATGTATATGTGTAATAAGAGAAATAAAATAAGATTTAGAAATTAAATTCAACCAAAAAGATTTAAAGGATTAATAAAATATAACAAATGTAATTTAGCTATTCCTAAAATTATTGAAAAATATTTATCAATATTGTTGCTAATTAATATCTTGTACAAATAGAAATGAATTATAAATATTCTAAATAATTATTTAGCATAGATATATAAGAATGGAAATCTAAATAAGCTAAATTTATGAATAACGTGACTTCGAAAAATAACGAAATAATTATATGAAGTAGATTAAGAGAACACGACAAAACTAAATAATAAGAAATCAATATTAGTTACCATCATATGTTAACTAAATGAACGATATAAAAATAACGATAATAGTAATAGTAAAAATATCAATATACTAAGTACAAATTCTATGATTTTCCAATAAAAATATATAAATATTACACAAGATCAAGACAAGCAAAATTAAAATAAATATTAAGTAATAATCGATTATTATAAGACCATTAAAGGACCAATATCGTAATGGAAACAAAACCAAATACCAATATAGGACACTTAGATACTCATAGGAGTTTAGATATATAATTCATGCCTTATTGATGAATATTTTTATTCATCTAGGTGACTTTGATACTATAGAGGACTTTCTTACCGATTATTATGACTAGCCAATATGAGCTGGTGAGTAACTTAGTCATATTATACTGTTTGTGCTTGTAATTAGTTGAATATGTAATGCAAAAATAATAATATGGTTGTTATAGTGTTATGTTTGAAATGTGTTGTGATCTAATTGTATATTTATTAATCTATGATAACGAAAGTGATAATACAATGGTATGATGATGTGAAATAGTGTGATGATTATTGTGTGTAATGCTTAACCACCTCGAAACTGAATAAGAATCATTGACTTATTAAATAACATAGTCATGCATTGCACATACTGCATTATTACATATACAAACGGGGGATAGTCTGCTACGTATTAATATTTCGATTTTCTGTTAATGCTTGATTTTTCTAAAGTGATAGTTTTTCCAAGGTTTTCTTTGTTCCGTCGATTCTACGGGAACTAAGTGGCAATGAAGAACGCCACTCGTAGTATCGCTTTAAAATGATTAATACTTAGGGAGTTTTTAAGGATTAATACAGGAAATGGTTAGTTAAAAACATCATTAAGCTTAAAGTGATAACCCTAAAAACGAGAAGTCGTTGATTTTCTTGTAAACTTAGTATCTCCTGGGCAGGTGGGTCATAAAGTAATTGTTCTTCAACCCTAAAAAGAGGGCGTAAATTTTTTTTCTATTTGGATTTTAGATCATCCAAGCTTGTATTTGAGTATATGAGTGAGTGATTGCATCACATATGATTTGTTAATAAACTTGTTTGATGTGTAATGTGTCTGGTTGTTCACTGAGCTCGTGGTTTCACTCACACTCATAAAAACATTTCAGGTTTACTCTACGTCGTGGCTAGTTACATCTAGGAGTATGACCTCGGTAAAAGCCTAGGAGTAGAAGCTCATAGGTCAAATCATGATATGTGTTTTCTATTATTCCTAATTTAGATTAGTTAGTTATGGGTTATCTGTTATGTATTTGAAGATTTTGAGGAGAATTATGTGGTCTATAATATCTTTATAATAACTGTTATTTGTGATGACAGTTATTTACTAATTTATGTCCTACATGTATTTATCCTTTCTTATCAAAGCAACTAAAAGATCCTATTGTTTGAAAAATATGTCACTCTTCGAAGGCAATCGAGTGATAGTATTCAAGTGTGGTTGTTTGCTACTACTAGGATACCTCGGGACGTGAATCGTTGGGTACGACTTTCCCGAGTGGATGATGATGTTGTGCTAAGGGGGTTTTGTGTGTAAGAAAACTTTCCACTTTTATGGTCGTGGATTCCTAGGCATGATCATACGGGTAGAATGGTTTGTGATCGAGATTCTCAAGATTTGGTGGCATTGATTGTTGTGTCCATGAGATCTTTGTAGCTTTATAAATACTATTTGCATGTGAATTTCCTTTCCAAAACCGTTTTCTTGGTTGTTTGTTGCCATTGTCAAGCTCACACGAATTACACTTGTAAGAAAATCGTGAGAAGTGATGGAAGTCATCTCTGTCAAACTTCAATGGCTTGAGAGATCAAGTTCGCAGGCACCTCGCCCGTCGAGGTGCCGAAGGAGTCTTGCTGTCTCTGTTTAGATGGGTCAAAAGCCTTGTGATCCTTGTTTACATGAACCAATCACCAGGTCGTGTAATAAACGTTTTTGCCTGTCTTGGTAGCTATTTCGTTTGGGACTGTATTTCTTTTCTGCAGTTATTTGAATGGGATGCTGCTAGCATGTACTCTTAGGGTCGGTTGTGGTGACTATGGTAGTTGTGTACACATGAATGGGGGCCTGACTTCATTGAATAATTCGGGACGAGGCCATCATGGAGAGGCTACCTGTAATATACAAATAAATAAATCATATTGAAGGGTAGTAATGTAAACAAATGGAATTGATAAAACAAGGGTTGTTTGCGAAGGAGACGAGGAGCAGGCTTAGGTCGACTGTAAGCCACCGGCCTAGAGGGGCAAAGCGCCTGACTGTAAACCCCGAAATTTTCATACAAATAGAAATAGATAGAAATATAAAAGTAAAAAATAGAATGTCAATGTAGGACTCAACCAAGGTCTTAGAATAAACTACAAGTAGTAATGAGCTTATATATAACTTCAAATCCTAAATTAAAGTTCCATAAGTGATAATAGATACTAAAGTTAAGATATACATAACCAATATAAAAAGTCAAAGTATAGTAATAATTTAAATAAGACTTCAGGAGTATTAAAAAGAAAATAAACAATTAAGCTTATAATTAGAAAACAATAACTTAAAAATAAACTGTTAGGATTATAAATACACAATGGAAACATAAACAGATCCATAATTCGCAATATAGACTCCAAATAAATATTTGGATCACATCATTGTTTTCATTATGGTATTTTTAAGCTATTAGAGTATAAAACAAAAATTGGCCTGTTAAGCTTAGAAAACCCTAATCGTGGGAGCTAAAACTCTAAAAATAAATAATCATGTAAACTTTAAACCCAAAGTTGAACCCGATAATGATTTAAGAAATTTCTAGAACTCTATATAAATTTTTGAAGATAAAACTCTTAAATAACTATCATATTTTTACTCTTATAACTTAATAAACTACCCTAAAACTAAAATAATCAAACAAATAAATAATATAATTATGATTTCTCCTTAATGCTAATGCAAATTGGATAAAATACAAGGCTGAGATTTCTTTGAAATGTTGTAGCCAAAATCGGTGGAACAAATAGGCTAAATAGGGATAAAAAAACATTAAGGTAACAATATGCAATAACCAATGAAAATAACTCATGTGTGTAACTCAATTAATGCATACAATTTGAAGAAGAAACCGGTGGAGAAGTGAGCAAAAATTCTTTGCAAGTTGTTGCTGTTCTTTTCTCCTTCTATGTATATATATACAACTTCATAATTGGCAAAAGAACAAAGCTATTAACTTACATAAAACCACAACTTTGGCAACCATTAAAGTCCATTAGCAATAGCCCAAATTCACCCATCCTCCTCACAATTTAACACTTATAAATACAAACTCATAGAATAGCCATATAAGCTTAGAAAGGAACAAAGGTAAGTGAATAAATTCGTTTCTAAGTTAGTTATATGTTAAACAAAAGCTTAAATCATGTTTTGTTAACTCTAGGTTCGAATCTAGCTTTGGAGGAGAGTTTAGCACCTCTAAATCTGCTCAAACAAGGTGATACCTAGTATTAAAGCCCCATTAATGTATCATGTTATATGTTGAAACTAGAAACTAGGTTGAGTGATGTTCACAAGAAGTAATATTTACTGATATATCACGTACAATACATGTAGAATGTAGAAAAATACTTAGGAGAAGTTTTAATACAAGTATAACACACATATATAATAAGAAAGTTAAGTTTTGAATTGAAGAAAATCGGATAAGATAATGAACAGCGTCAAACACTGCCCTTACGTCGGCAATGTATACACTCAACGCCGATGGCGCACATGGTTACATTGACGGTGTTGAGGCAGCTTACACTGGAACAAAAGCTATGTAAATATTTATTTTATGTAAAATGAACGAACGTCGGCAAATTTGAATTCTACGCCGGCAGCGTAGAAGCCAACGTACATTGTAAAGCTTGCAGCCTAATGCCAGCGTATGTTGATACAAAATTACACATAAAACATAAGAACACCAGCATTTGGGTTTCAACGCCAACGGTGTTGGAGCCGGCGTACACGCATAATTCCCCTGCACAAAGTATGTTTTACACAAATAGATGATGATGATGATGATGATAATAATAATATATAAACAAAAACAGATTGTAGAAAGTAAATAAATAAATACAAAATATTTAAAATAATAATTATAATAATAAGTTTAATATTTGAAGAAGTATTAAACCCTAAAAACTATAAGAACATATTATTGTTACTAACAACAATAATTATTAAATATTTGTTTTATATAGATAATATATAAGAATGAAAATCTAAATAAGCTAAAATTATGAATAATGTGATATTTAAAAATGAAAAATAATTATATAAAGTAGATTAAGAGAAACACGAAACTAAATAATAAAAAATAAATAAATAATTATTACCATAATATGTCAACTAAAAGAACGATATAAAAATAGTGATAATAATAATGATTAAAAATATCAATCCACTGAAAATAAATTGTACGACTACTCAATAAAAATATAAATATGAAACAATATCAATAAGAGCAACATGAAAAAAAGTATTAAATAGTAATAATTGTTATCATAGGCCATTAAAGAATCAATATAGTAATAGAAACAAAACCAAATGCCAAAGTAGGGCATTTCAACACTCATAGGAGTCTAGTTACATAATGTACTTTATTGATGAATATTTTCTTATTCATCTCAATAGTTGATCTTGATATTTATGAGGACTTCCCCATTGACTATTGCAACCAGCCAATATGAGTAGGTGGGTAACTTAGTCATATTATACTATTTATGCTTGTAATTAGTAACATATGTAATGCAAAGATAATAATACACTTGTTGTGAAAAGCTTGATGAGAATGAATTCTAATTTGAGCTGATCGTTTGTGATGCCAAAACGAGTTAATGAAAGTGATAATACTATTGTATGATGATATGAAATGGTATGATGATTACTGTGTGTAATATATGATTACCATGAATCTGAATAAGAATTATTGACTTATTAAATAACATGGTCATGCATTGCACGTACTGCAATATTGCATATAAAAAAAAGGTGACAGCCTGCTGCGTATTAATATTTCGGTTCTTTGTTAATGCTTTGTTTTTCTTAAAGTATTAATTCTTCCAAGGTTTTCTTTGTCCGTTGGTTCTACGAGAACTAAGTGGCAACGAAGAATGCCCCATATAGTGTCGCTTTGAAATGATTAATATTTAGGAAGTTTCTATGGATTGATACAGGAAATGGTCAGTTAAAACATCATTAAGCTAAAAGTGATAACCCTAAGACGAGAAATCATTGATTTTCCTGTGAATTCAGTCTCTCCTGAGCTTGTGGGCCATAAAGTAATTGTTTTTCAACCTTAAAAAGATGGTGTAAATTTTTTTGTGTTTGGATTATAGATCATCCAAGCTTGTATCTGAGCAAATATTTGATTGATTGCATTATATATGATTTGTTAATAAACTTGCTTGATGTGTAGTATGTCCTGGTTATTCACTAAGCCCATGGTTTCGCTCACACTCCTAAAGACATTTCAGGTTTACTTTACGACTGGGCTAGTTACACGCAGAGTATGGCCCGTAAGAGCTAAGGAGTTGCATGCTCATGGGTTAAATCGGGATAAGTTGTTTTCTATTATTCCTAGTAATATTAGTTAGTTTAAGGATTATCTGTTATGTATATGAAGATTTCCGAGAGGATTATATGGTCTGTAAAATCTTTATGGCACCTGTTACTTGTGATGATAGTTATTTACTAACTTATGTCTTACATGTATTTATCCTTTCTTATCAAAGCAACTAAATGATCCTATTGTTTGAAAAATATATGTCACTCTTCGGAGTTAATCTAGTGACGTATTCAAGTGTGGCTTGTGTACTACAGGGAACTCTCGGGGGTGACACTGGCCTTGGTTGGAAAACCGCTGGCCTAGGGCGGCTTACATGTTCAAATTTTGCTTCTTTGACTTCAGGCCCCCCCTAAGCTGCCATCCTTATACCAGCCTATATTTCCATGAAAAGCAACATCTTTTCTTAGTGCTAGGGTTTACTAATCTTTATATATATACCCCTAGGTCTTTTTCATTCCCCATATCTCTTCCCAAGGCAAATTCTAGCTTGGACTTTCTCTTAAATCTCTTTTGGGTTAAGTTTTAATCGGATCTTGGTTTCTAAAGGTTGTTTTCATATTGGTTTTTGAAGGAATCAAGTTCACGAGACGATTTCGTTGAGAAAAATCCTAGGTGTTGTTGGATTGTGAGTTCTTGGTGATCAAGGAGGATTGGAAGTCTCATCCTAGGTAAGGTATAAATCTATCTTGTTTTTGTGGTATTAAAGAAATAATCTTTTTTGATTTGTTGTTTATATTCTAGAGATTTGGTGGATTGTGGAGAAAACCTTAAGTTTTGATTGGTGATTTGGTTTTGCCATCAAGAAAGCATGAGATCTAAAGTCTTGGGTAAGTATGAATCCATTCAATCTTTGTGATTTTAAAGATGAGATCTTTCTTAATAGTTGATGCATGTTGATTGAGGATTTTAGGAATTAAAGGAATTGTGGAGAAAATTTGTGTTTTGAGGATCCCGTTGTCTTATGAACAAGAGGAAACAAGTGTGTGAATTTGTTATCGTAGATTTTATGTTTTGATTATGGATCTTAGGAGTTATGGTTTAATTATGTGTTAGAAAACATATTTTGATTTGATATACGTTGGTGATCAGGTTTCTAGTGAACTTAGGGTTTATAATCTTTTAAAAGGTTTTGTTGGTGAAGTTGGAGTTTTGAGAAGCGAATACAGTACGACCTTACCTTGCTTTGTTTGCTTGTAGGATTAGAAAAATAAATTGACTTAATTCTATCCGGATTATAATTGAAACGTTGATGCTTGTGCTTGGCTTTGGTTAGTAAAGACCACGCAAGTGTGATACTAATGAAGCACTCCAATGATTATGTGTGAGGTTGTCCGAGTGGACTCATGCATAGAGATGATTCCGGTAGATTAGGTTTTGGCAGTATGGCCTTCAGCGTGTGAGAGATCCTAGGACCATATATGTATGTAATTACCTATTTTCTATATTTTTGTTTTTAGGGAGTCATGAGATACTCCAGGTTTGGGACTGAGATGCATAAGGTTCTGAACTGTGTTGGTTGCTTGATTAATTTGAAGATAATATTTTATGTGTATTGCATTAGTTGTTAAGTGGTATGTGATATTGTTTATTACTTGTTCATTTGCATGTGTTTTCGGTATGACGTATTGGGCGTTTTCACTCATTCCTTTATTTTTCAGGTACATGTGAAGATATATAGTTTATGATTTATTTGGATTTGATATATATATATATATATATATATATCTACATATATGGACTACGGAGTGGAACTGACTATCCTGCTTATATCTAAAACGTTTTTGGAGAGCTGTTAGTAGTTTGAAAACCATGGGAAATTGTTTTTAAAGGTTATTTTGAGTTTATGAGATTTTTATAAAGACTTTTTATATGAGTTTAGTTATAATAGGTTGGCTTTGGTTTATGCTAACTAGATAGTTATAAAGTAGTTTTAGTTTTTATGATGTTTCCAAAGTATCCTTATTTTGAGAGTTTTGAAGATATATGTTTATAATTGGTGGTTTAGAGTTTTAATAGCCTTAGCATGTTCTTATGAAGAGAAGGACATGTGGCGAGTTGTAATACCTTTAATTTAGGGTGTTGCACTACCCAACCTCTTTTCCTCATTTCCAATCAATCTAATGTGGAGCCTTTGATATGAGGTAGAGGTTGTTGGAGCTGAGGGTTAATGATCTCCTCTGGAAGCCCGGTTTCGTGTCGTCATGTTGATAAGTGGCTTACTAAGGAGGTAGCTCTTTAGTCTTTGTTATCCGATAGTGCCGAGCTTAAATCCAGCTGAGGTTCATTTTCGTTATTATATAGATAAGTTCTGGTCGATGATCAAGGACACAAAGTCATGGTATTACCAGAACCCGTAGGAGGACTTCTCTGATGGATGAGCTCGTGTCGAGGTATGGCCGGATGTTTCTCGGAGAGCTTTTCTAATTTGAAGTTCAAGTCTTTGTTGGGACCTTTGAAGTCGTGGTTGAATTAAGCTCAAAGAACATAGTGTTCGCATCAACACTTTATTGTATTGGGCGGGATGCTAATGAAAAAACTATCCTAGTTGTGACGCCAATCAAAACTATTGTAACAATTCGCTTTAATGAAATAAATGAACAATTATTTGCAACCTTGATTTCTCGTGTGTTTGGTTGTACTTTCATCTTGCTTAGCTTCATTTATTTGGCCCTTTTGAGGTTTATTTGATTGATTGTGCTAGAGTAGTTATTCAAGGGGAGTCATTCGAAGTGGCCAGGAGAGTTACTCGAGCTTTTCAAGGGAGTTACATGTGAGCTCTTTGGGAGTTACTTATAAGAGAGAGTTATCCAAGCTCTTTAGGGGAGTTACCCATAAGAGGAAGCTACCTGAGCTCTTTAAAGGAGTTACCTATAAGAGGAAGTTACCTGAGCTCTTTTCTTTAGTTGCAAGAATTCGTTCTAAACATCATCATGACACAATCTTTATAAAGAATCGTGATTTCATTCGTGAATGCTTTTCTTTTTATATTTTACACGTCTAATTTCTTGCTACTCAAAGAATCTTAAATTGTTAGCATCCTAGGTCTTAGGGATGAGCTTGCCTTTCAATGTCTCGAGCTTGTAGGCTCCATTTCCTAAGACTTCCTTTACCTTTATTGGGTCTTCCCAGTTTGGGGCAAGTTTTCCATGGGCTTCTTCGAGCCCATCGCTTCTAGTTTTCTACAAATGAAGTCTCCGGGGAGGAAAACTTTGTGTTGAACCTTCTTGTCGTTGTACCACACTGCTCTTTGTTGATACACGGTGATTCTCTTACTTATAATGTTACGAGTTTCCTCAATGGTGTCGAGACCAGCTCGGAGGTCGACCTCATTAATCAATTTGTCATACAAGGCCACTTGAATATTGTGCAATTCTAATTCGATGGGTAGCATGGCCTTGGAGCTAAAGGTAAGGCAAAAGGGAGTTTCGTCGGATGGTACGGTACCCCCACAAAATCCTGGGTAGTTCATTTGCCTATTGTTGTTTGCTTTGTCAGTCTACTCAAGCCATAAGGAGGTGCATGGTCTTATTGATTGCTTCGACCTGTCCATTGGTACAGAGGTATAACAAGGTGCTATGCCATCTCGACGTAGTGGTCCTTGATTTTCTTTGAGCTTAATTACTTTCGTTATCCATGATTATAGAGTATAGGATCCCAAATCTAATGATGATGTTGTTGTAGATGAAGCGTTGTATATTTGTATTCATGACCTTTGCGACTGCTTTGGCTTCCACCTATTTAGTGAAGTAATCACCACCTACAATGATAAATTTTCTCTATCCTGGATGGAAAAAGGGTCCGAGAATGTCCGATCCCCACATGGCGAATGGTCATGGGCTAGTGAGGCAGAGCAGATCGAAACTCAGGATATGGCTTGTGGGAGCGATCTTTTGGCATCGCTCATAATGTTGGATAAATTCTTTTATGTCATTCTTCATGGTTGGCTAGAAATAACCACCCGTATAACTCGAGTGTGCAATGATTGAGCTTTGATGTGATTGGTGCATTCACCAGCATAGAGCTCTTCAAGGACTCATTGTCCTTACTGTGGCCATAAACATCGGAGAAGTAGGAAACTAGAAACCCTTTTTTACAGATCTCCATTGATTAAGGTATGGCTTGTTGCTGCTCGACACATCAATTTTTAAGCTTCAACTTTGTTTGGAGTAAGGTGCCATCCTTGAGGTAGCTTTCTATTAGCATCATCCAATTCGGGGGGTGGTGCTGTTACGCCCCAAAGAGTACCTTAAATGTAATAGTCCGCCGCATGCTAAACGAGACTTAAGAATCACTATCACAGTCATTCAAAAGTCTTGTATTAGTACGCAAGGCGTTCTCTTATGATAATAGAATACAAAAACAATTGAAGATAGATAGTTCAATTTGATAGGATAAGCATAAAAACATAAACCACAAATATCTCAGGATCTGTTACAAAGCATTAGGGGCATTCCCCTACTACATAAGAGTCTAGGTATTATCTTTTAGGTAAAGCCTGATCGTTTTAAGGTTTATTACTAAAGATTATACAAAACTAATCATAAACTTCTAAGGAGATAACTCCTAGTTTCGCAATACCTAATTTGGCCAGGACTGGGACACAGCATATGTACGAGAACTGCATTAGAAAGAAACTGTGGGGTATAAGCTACGCTAGCTTAGTGAGTTTCACTTCCAAAATTAAATACTCAACAAGCAATATATATAAGACAAGTTTTATCATCAACCATATGAAATGCACAAGCACGTGAGCATACAATACATAAAACTTTCCGGAGTCTTATGTTGAATGGATTTACGCCCTCCATTAATGGTTAGGTGTTTCAGGCCCATATGACCATAGATTTCAATATTTCTCATTTACATTGTCATTGATTCAGGTGCCCACCCACACACAATTTGTAGTTGATACAAGTGCCTACACCACTACCATTTCAATTTCGGCCATTACATCAACGTTCGAGTTTACAAGCCCCTCGTTGCCCAGCTATTATGCCTTCTTCCCACAAAGGTATAATACAAATGCAATGTGACTCCACATATGGTATGTATGGTCAATTTGATTATAGATTATGGCATGTTAATTAACGATTTATAGGTGATCATAAATATTGCAGACATTTCAAGTCTATATTAAATCATCCAAGGATTTACAACAAGTCTATTTTGATATTCTCATCATCAATTCAATCAATTGGATCCACATGCACAATCCAATTTTATCTTGCCCTAAATCTAATACCACTATCATTACAAGCACATTCATAAGCATATAATTTAAAGATAGTGAACTCACTTGGCCATGGTCTTCAGTCTCTAATGGTAGTGATCTAGAAACACGAATTTTCCCCATTCCAAAATCACCTAAACAGAGGAAATACCCCAATGAGTATTTCATACCATAACTAATTCCAACTTTTCAAATAAAACTCTTTGAGTTCGTAATTTCCGTGATAATTGGAAATCCCAATTTAAAACGGCCATAACTTGGTCATTTTAAATCGGAATTTCGCAAATGAGCTATCGATTTCTATCTACTTCGAAAGATCTATCTATTTATGATGTTATTACTAAGTTTTGAAAATTTTTAGGTCTCAAAATGTTCGACCATATCTGATCAGTAACTAGAATTTCAAATTTAGAAATTGTTTTGTAAAATTTGCATTATTTCTACCAAGTATAATATATGTGCACACATTATCTACATGTTATTATTATGGATATATATGAGCTACCTTTATGTATTTCCTTAATGATTTATGGTTAAAAAGTATTTTGTGAAAACTTTCACCTTGCAATAATGTCATGAACACTTGTTTGAGAGAACTGGCTTTATTCCTTTGAAAATCATACATATTTTTACTATGATAAGGCCTTGATGACCTATATACCTAATACCTTCATTATCTTAATAAATTTCTTCTTTTAAAAGTTGGAAAATAGATGTTTTAAGGTGAGTTTTTCCTAGTGATGAATTTTGCACAATTTTTGACAAGGAAAATATTATTTGATCTTAGTTGAAAAACTTTTCCTTTGTTTTAAGTTTCTAATTTGATAAAACACATTTACTCTTATAAAAACCAAGTCTTTATTACATCTATTCCCTAAGACTTCTATTTTTTCATTAAAATACTTATTTTGACATTTGGAAATAGATGTTTAAATAGGGATTATTTTTGATCCAAAATTTGGGAAATTGTTTTGAGATTATTTCTTATGAAAAACTCATTTAATCTTTCTAAAATTAAGACCTAATCAAATCTACTCCCTAAGGCTTTCATTTCTTTAATAAAACTCTTGTTTTAGGGTTGGAAAATAGGTGTTTTCTTGGCATTTCATCCTAATTACGAATTTCAACATTTTTGTTGGTGTTGAAACATAAATCTAACTTAGCTTTGTAATCCTTTCCTTGTTTTGAAAACTTCTCTTAGTAAAACTAAGATTATCTTATAAAAATCACTGTTTTATTATACCTATCACCTAAGCTCTTCATTTTACATGTAAGACCTTCATTTTGAAGTTGGAAAATATGTTTTCTAAATGGTTCTTTCTCAAGATCCGAATTTTAAAAATCATTTTTGATAGGAACAAATTGGATCTTGAGTTTTGATCAACACCTTCCTTAAGAATATCATGTAGTAAGTCTTTCATACATATAAAACAAGTAGCTATGTCATTTTAACTATTCTAAATAAATAGATCTACTATACTACTCATGTTATGAATGTAAATGCAACAATGACAATATGTAGATGAGAGTGAAAATGAAGATATATGCACAAAATTTCCATAAGAATAATATATAGCAATAATATAGCAAAATACTAGTATATCAACTTTAATAACAAATCTACATATTATGATGGCAAGGATATCATGTTTTAGTGTTTCCACATCCCTAGCATAAAGCTCATGGGATTTTTGGTGGAACCACACATGTATGACCTCGCCATTATATTTTTTATAGTGGTAGGGTCAAGATTATTACCTATTTAGTGTTTGGAGAAGAAAACTTGAAGAAAACAAAAGTGTGTGTGTGTGCGCTTGAGGGAAGGGGTTACGGCAAGAGTAGAGAGGAGAGGGAGAGAAAAACTTTGTTCCAAAAGTTTGTTTTGTGAGAAATGAAGAAAAGTGAAAGGTGAAAAAGATATTATATAGGAAAATAAATTAGGGTTTTGTATGAATAATTTATTAAAAAAAATCAAACAAATTGGAGGGTGAATTGGGGGGAGGGGATGGGGGGGAGGAGGGATTCTAAGTGAGGAAGAGAGAGTTTTGATTTAATTTGTGTAATAAAATTCAAACTTAATAAGTAACTTTTAATATTAAAATATATTGGAAAGGTAAATTTGTAATTAAGTGATGTAAAATTGTAAGAATAGGTTGTAAAGATGTAAAAATAGGATATGGGTAGTTGTACTTGTAAATTATGTGAAAGAAATCAAAAAGTTGATTAGATAATTAAATTACCGATAGTAGTGAAAATACGATAAAAATATTATAACTGTAACTTTTATAACCTGAAAAATTATATAACTGATATATTTAAAAATATTATGAAATTACGAATCTAACGGTACTAATATCATATTTTTAATATCCCAAGCCTCGGGACACGCTTTTCAAGATTTGTATCCTATTGGGCTTGAAATATGCCGAAAATCCACTCATCTGATATAGTTAAGCATCCTAATATTAATACGAGCCAATCTACAATTCTCACTGATATTTCAACTTCTTGGTTTGAGAACACGGAATTACCGAATCTAAACTACTAGGGTTTCCTGAGGTTTTGTTGACTTAGGATTTCCAGTTGACTTTCCAATTTAGGATTTTACTTTGGATTTGACTCGTTTCTAATCTTTCGGGGTTCCATTCTTGTCATTGCTGGACATAGGGTTTTAGGTCCAATTGGTCCAGGAGCACCTTTTAGGGTTTTGGTTTCCGGTTTTAAGTTTTCTGAAATCGAACTTAGATTTGCTAAGAAAATGAGGGTTTACAGGTGCCTTGTGCTGAAGATCAAGCACTTCATGGGTCACATTGTTGTAGACTTTTTGAGTAGATATTCTATGAATATTCTTTCTTCTACTTTTGCCAGGTTAGGGGATATCATTGATGCTTATTTGAAAGTCTATCGGCATTGGCATTATTGGTCCACGAGATTTTTACTATGTCCCACGAGGGTACCTTCGTGAGGGATCGAGCTGCTTCTAAATATCCCACCATCTCTTCATTTTTAGTCTCATATAGGCCCTTGTCTTGTTGGACCATGAGCTGAGAGTCAAAGAAGATCTTGAGGTTCCCTATGTCTACTTCGATGCCTGAGGCGAGCCTGAGCTCGGCCAGCAAAGCCTCATATTGTGCTTCATTATTGTTGGAGGAAAATCCAAACCTCAGGGCATAGTTTTTTTTTACTTTAGGAACCATCGATATGGAAGGTCCACTCGGGTATTTCCCCATCTTCTTATTCGGGGAGGCCGGTGTATTCGACTACGAACTTTGCAAAGACTTAGGCTTTAATTGTGTCTTGAGGTTGGTACTGAATGCCATAGGTGCTTAGTTTAATAATATACTTCATCATTTTTCTTGACATGTCTGGCTTTTGGAGGACTGTTCTTATTGGTACGTCAGTGAGCACGACGATCTAGTGTGCTTTAAAATAAGGGTGTAAACGTCGTGCAAATATCAAGACTGCTAGGGTAAAATTTTCCAACTTGGTAAAACTTAGTTCAGGGCCCTAAAAGGATGTGGCTGGTGTAGTATGTGGGCTGGTGTTGCTTTCCTTCAACCCGTGTCAAGATAGATGATAGGGCTTGGGTACTGACTGCGAGATAGAGGTACAAAGTTTCGCCTTCTATCAGGGTTTTCGGTATCGAAGGCGAAGTGAGGTATTGTTTTAGTTCGTCGAAGGCCTGCTGAGATTTCTCTATCCATTCAAACTTATCGAGCTTCTTGATAATCTTAAAGAACTCATAGCATCGGTTTATGCTTTTAGCGAGGAATTTGCTCAGCATAGTTATTTTGCCCGTGAGTTGTTGTACCTCTTTTATCGATTCGGGTAGGCTCATGGCCAGTATAGCTTTAATCTTCTCGGGGCTTGCTTTGATGCCCCTCTGAGATACCACGTATCCCAAAAACTTCCCTACTGAGGCTCCAAACGTGCTCTTTTGAGGGTTTAGATTCAAGTTGAAGAAACGAAGTCGGTCGAAGGATTCTTAGAGGTCATGTAGATGGTCTTTGGCCTCTTTACTTTTTACTGTCTTACTGTCAACATAGACTTCCATGTTTTGATCTATCTAAGGTTTGAATACCTCGATAACCAACATTTGAAACATGGCACCTGTGTTCTTCAACTCGAAGGGCATCATCTTGTAACAATATGTCCCAAATGTTGTAATAAATGAGGTATGGACCTCATCCAAATCCTTCATTTTGATCTGGTTTTACCCAGAAAAGGCATCCATGAAGCTTAATAGCTCGTGTCCGTAGGTGTTATCAACGAGCTGGTCGATTCGTGGCAAAAGAAAGCAATCTTTCGAGCATGCTTTGTTCAAGTCGATGTACTCTTCGAGAATTCGCCATTTGCCACTGAACTTCTTGACTAACACTACATTACCCACCCAAGTAGGGTACTTCTCTTCCCTGATGACTCCATCTCGAAGCAACTTCTGAAATTCCTCTTTAATGGTGGCCTATCTCTCAGGGGCAACATGTCGGATTTTTTTCGAACCAGCTTGAGTGTTTTGTTAATGTTAAGTTGATGTGTGATGATGTTGGGGCTTATGCCTGTCATATCGGCTAATGACCAGGTAAACACATCTCTTTTTGCTTTCAGAAAGGTAATAAGTCTTTTTTGACATCACGGTGAAGGGTTGCCCCTATTTTGACCATGTGGTCAAGAGTGTCGTCAAGGACAACCTCTTCCCTGAGTTCAGCTAGCTCACTATGCTGTTCGAGTTTTTGCCCAGGCTCTGCTTCGATCATGCATATATAATCTCTTTTCAATGGTCTAATATACAATTGTTGAGACTGTTTTTGGTCTCTTCGGCACACGCCTACTTCCATTGTGGTGGGGAATTTAGCTTTGAGGTGAGGCTAGGAGACGATCATAGAAATATGGATTGAATGCTTCTTCCCAATATCATGTTGTATGGAAAACAATAGTCAACTATAAGAAAAACAATCAAATGTTCGATATCGTATGGCTCTTCACCAAGCTTAAGGGGTAGCATTATGATGCCTCGAGGCTTAACAGGTCGATTGTCGAATCCATACAATTCGTGAACATACGACCTTAATTTTGGCTTTAGCTCATGTTTCATCTATTCGTGAGCCTGGTTAAAGAGTATGTCCACGTTACTTATAGTATCGATTAGTATCCTTTTGACCTTCTATCCTGATATTCGAGTAATGATAACGAGGGCATCCTAATGTGGGGTTTGGATTCCCTTGTAATCTTCGCCAAAAAACGAGATAGTGGAATCCATCCTCAACTTTTTCGATGCCACATTCAGCACAAATCGGGACGTACTAGGTGGTAATTCGGCCTCATCTAGGTGATAGGTCCACCAATTATGGTGTTAATCTTATTGTGACACAACCGACGAGGATGTGGGTGGTCCAGGGTGGCTAACGTCTTCTCAGATTTGTCAATTTTCCTTTTTTGTGCTAGAGGTTCTGATTTTAGGTCACCAATTATGGTTCCATTTCGGTACACTAAGTGCCAACACAAATGTTCTAGTTCCAAAATGTGGCCCTTGTTGATGGGGCTAGCATTTGTGAAAATGGTTGGATCGTGATGCAGCACTTTAAAGGCTTTGCCATCGATGGCGCGAGAGATAAATGGTAAAGGAGTATAATCACCTTGGTTCCTGGTCCGTTAAGGCCTGTGCATTATGAGAGGACGGTTTCATCACCTGAGGTTCTAGGATTGGTCTTTTGAAAGAAGTGGATAGGAGGTAATAGGAAAGTGTTTATAGGTGTTTAGTGGTTGTTTTCCCATAGATAGTGTCAAAATGTTGCACGAGCCTAGTCTAAGCCACTAAAGATTGCTCTTGCAAACATCAAAAGACATATTAGAGGGGCGCCAGGGGTTGCCTAGAATGGTCACTCCGATGCTCAAGTCAGTCTATGGGTGAATGTCTGTGTAGTGCAAATAGAATGTCAGATTCCTTTTTTTTTTATATTTGTACTCTATATTATTTTTCCTGTTCACTCTCTACTCCTTTTGTGCCCTTGCCAAAAAGGAAGGGGGGGATTTATAGGGTTCTAGGATCATACCAGAAACCTAGTATAAGGTTTTGTATTAGGTGCAGAAGTGGTACTTGGATAAGAGGGCTTAGCATCATGGAGACGGCTGAGCTGTCGGTGTCCCCTTGGCCACGAGATGTGACTAGGTCGTGAGATGAGGAGATGAGGTCGAGCTAGATCGAGGATGAGCTGATCGACCCAGCAAGCTGATGAGCTCAAAGAGATGCTCTGAGGCATGGGCTTGAGGTCGAGTCCTGTACCAGCTCGTCTAACTGAGGTGTTATGTTCTTCGAGATGAACTAGCTCCTTTCTTCTATGGGTTGTTGAGGGCGAAGGTTATTGGGGCCCAAAAGATCAAGTGGGCCTAAGGCTATATTTTACCGTCAACGGTGGTAAATACAAAAGACCATTTGAAGAATATTGTAAAGTTTATAAGATTATCGCACTATCATAGAGACAGTGAAGTGCATGTTATCTCATGCTAAGTTGCCTAAATCATTTTGTAGTGAAGCAATGAAAACAACTATTGATCTGATAAATCTATCTCCCTCTTATACTCTGGATGGAGATATCCCAGAGAGAGTTTAGACACATAAAGAAATTTTTTATGAACACTTACAAGTGATTTGGTTATAGGGCATTTGCACATATTCTAAATGATGAAAGAGCAAAGCTAGATGCAAATTCAAAGTAGTGTATTTTTCTGGGTTATGCACATGATGACTAGGGTACATGTTGTGGGATCCAACAAAGAAGAAGATTGTTAGAAGCAGAGATATGGTCTTTCTTAAAGACTAAACAATTGAAGATACTGAGAAGCTTAAAAAGTCTAAATCCATGGATGAGATCCCTAAAATGTAGATCCAGTGCCCTTAATTGAAGATTTTAATGATGGAGGAGATGTGGAAGACATAGTTGAAGAGCCCGAGAGCCTCATCAGCAGATTGAGTTGAGGAGACCTTCAAGAGATAGAAGACCATCGATGAGATTCAGTCCAGATGATATATCATGTTGACAGATGGGGGAGGGCCTGAATGTTATCAAGAAGCCATGGTATATGAGAAGAAAAGAAAATGGGTCAAAGCCATGAAAGAAGAGATGAAACTTTGCATGAGAACAAGATTTATGATCTAGTGGAATTGCGAAAGAGCAAGAGACCATTGAAGAATAAATGGGTATACAGAGTGAAGACTGAAGAAAGTAGCTCGCGACCAAGATACAAGGCAAGACTAGTTGTGAAGGGGTTTAGTAAGAAGAAAGGTATTGACTTTGATGATATTTTCTCACCAGTGGTGAAGATATCTTCCATTAGGGTTGTTCTCAGCATTGCAGTCGATTTGAACCTAGAGATTGAGCAGATGGATGTGAAGACGACATTCCTTCATAGTGACTTAGAGAAAGAAATCTACATAGAACAGCTTGAGGGTTTAAGGTCAAGGGGAAGGAGTACCTTCTTTGCAAATTGAGGAAGATCTTTCCATAAGTTGAAGCAAGCTCTAAGGTACTGGTACAAGAAGTTTGTTCCTTCATGATTAATCAGGGTTACACCAAGACTCTATTAGACCATTGTTTTGTTAAGTTTCCTAATTTGGTTTTGATGATAACAAAACATGCACAAGTGTTTACTAACAAAGTTATTAAGTGTATAGCTTTCAAGTATAAAATATATGAGAAGACTAAATTGATCAATTAAGATTGATTAGAAGCTTTATAGAAGAAGTTTGTCAAAAAAGATTCAACTCAGAGAGTAATTCAAAATCTATCTAGAAAGCTTGTCAAGAAATTTGCAACATTTATAAGGTAACTTAGAAGGTAGACCTGCTGCTTGTCAAGAAGACAGTAAACTCAGAAGGTAACTTAGAGAGTAGACCTTCTACATGAAAAAATCTGCCGAATCACGAACAAAACATGGCAGATTGAATTTTCTAAGGATTCTTTATGGATTTGAAGACCCAAATTCGAAGTTGAATATATTTAGGTAATACATTCAAATATGTTCCACAAAGTTGGTTGAAATATCCAAAGGATCCATGTTTACGTCTAATTAAAGAAGATTCAAGTTTTTGATAGCGAGTACAAGTTATTCAAAGTTCATTTGTTTCTTTCAAGACATGTCCATTTCGGTTTTCAAGTCTAAAAATAGTTCAGGTCTTTCATAAAGAAGTTCATTATTTAAAAGATATCAAGGTGATATTTATATTAAAGGAATTCAAATTTGAAGTTGATTTTTCGACAACAAGATATGGTCCTATTTCTATATTATATTAATGTGATTCAAAATTAAAAAGGTATCAAAGATTGTTTTACTTCAAAATTTGGTCCTTAACCTTTCAGATCTTACCTCAACACTCATTCACAGCAAGAAAGGAATTAACATCCAGTTTTGCAATTTGAAATACACGAGAATTCTTATCCCTATCAAGCGCACAAAATTAAGAGCAAAGATCATTAGCCAACCTTATGTAATTTTATTCGTTAGAAGATCTGACCATAAGACATCGTTAAAAACAAAGAAGCAAAATATTAGAGAATCAGCTCAATGTTCAAATTATATTTATGTAACGCCCTAAATTTTAATTTAGGCATTACTTTCACGTATAATATTTAAGTATATTATACGTTCAGGCTTCCTAGAATGATATGTTTATTTTGAACATTGCAAACCGATTTTAATTGATGAAATCCTATAATTCATTTTTTTTTATTTTGAATTGGATTTACATTTCACAAAATAAATTAAAAAAAAATTTATAAACTACTCTCATGAGTAGATTAATTATCAATTACAAAATCATACCATCAGGTATTCCATATATCTTTCATGATGGTAAACAAAGCTTTAAACCTTTAAATACAAAACAAGGGTACTAAACCAAGCCCTTAAAGAAAATACAGACTTTCGAGATAAATCTAGCTCTATAACAAAACCAAAACCAAAACAAATACAAATGAATCCATGGTCCTCACTCACATCACTCTCCTTCTCAAATCTCTAAGATCTTAAACAATGCCCATAACAAAAGTCAATCAACATCATCATCGCCAACATTATCATCATAACATCAACAACAACATCAAGATCATCAACAATCATCACCATCTAATCATTAATCATCAACCCCCATCATCTTCAAGATACCTAGAAAAAGAATAACAATAATAATAAGGAGCTAAAGCTCAGTAGACAATAACACAAGCACACACAGAATGTCACACGAGCCTAACTAAATGCAATATAATAAATAACAAGTTATTATCTTTAATTTAAAGTAAACAAATCGATATGGGAGTACTCACACTTTAGAACAATCCAGGAAAATGATTTTCCATCTGTGGCCTACCACCACAGCAATTGAGGAGCGCGCCAATAGTCCCCATAGGTGACTACCCCAAAGCAGAAATCTAGGAGTCCTGAATAACCATAGCTACTTAAGAGGTTGATATAAACAACCCGACTAATTGTATCTTCGATAACCTCACAAGAAAATAGCTTCATCCAGGGCTTATAGTCATTACACATGCTCTACTCATCCAGTCCATAACATCATCGAGTTCAGTCATTCCCATAAACATGAACCAGATCATATTATTTCTTTTCGAGCCTAAGTTGACGTTACACCGATACCATATGCTCCATCGACTACTTGCTTTACACTAATGGAAGTCATTGTATCATAATGAGTGGCCTAAGAGCCTAAACTACCGTGTCTATTTAGACAAGATGCCACTCTTCAAACCGGATTCAACAGTAAAAGCATAACCATCACTCATCATTTATTAATCGAGTTTAAGTTTTAATTCGTTTTAGGGTGCCTATCTTAACAATCATCACGTAAGTTACTACGTACCTTTCATATTATAAATCCAAACAGGGATAGAAGTCAGATCAGAAGCTAACTCATAAGATATATCAAATATCCATATTTGTAGATTCAAGAATTTAAACTTGTATAAGAAATTGTACTCATCATCCATTTATCTTAAACTTTATTAAGACCTTATTTGATTAGACATCAAATAGGAACCCCGCTATGGCTGCGAAGATCGCCCACCAAGATACGAATGGTTTTCCTTTGTCTACCAAAGTATTTCTTTTCACTTTGATTAGAGTCATTTATTACAAAAGCATCATCACATCATTCATATTCAAATCAAACAAGCATTTGAAACAACATATTCTCCATATTAGACTAAGGTTTATCATAACATATTAATCTAATCCAATTTTAGTTATTAACCCATTTTAACTTAATCTAAGCAAATCAATTAGAGTCAATCATTTAATTCAATTATTAAGCTAAGTTGATCAAATTTAATCAACCTAATCCATTTTAACTTATTCAAGCCCATTTAGTCAAGTTAGACCAAATTATTAACTAATTCATTTTATAACTAAGATTCATATTAACTTAAGTCTATTTTAGCATAATCTCGGCTAAATTGATTAAACTTAATTAATCTAATTCATTTTAGTTCATTCAAGTTTATTAAGCCAAGATGAACTTAAATTATTAACTAAGTTCATCTTATATCCAACTCTATGTGAAATCAAATTATCTATTAAATCTATAAATTCACTAAACTCATACTTAATCATATCATTCAACAAACGTAACACATCAAATATCATTTGTCTATCTCATTTTAGCTCAAAAAGATTCATTTTATACTTAACTACTCGCTTTTATCTAGTAAAATAAGTTTTCAACTTTGTTTGAAAACATAGTAGCTGGAAAGAATTAAAATTTAAGCCTTAATATTTTTTGAATTTGCAAAAACTTAAAACATGAAAGTTGCAAAAATTTTAAGCTTTCCAACCAATTTGAATCACTTCAATCCAAGTTTGTATGAAAAAGTTATGATTAAATCAAAAACATTGTTTGCACTACCAAAGGCTTATCATGCCCGTGATTAGAGTAAAAATGCATGATTAGAGGCTATCACGCCATTGATCACACTCGTGATTAGATAAAAATGCATGATCAGAGGCTATCACATCCTTGATCATGCCCCGTGATTGTCCTTAAACTTCAAATCTGAAAGAATAACGAGTGTGATTACACACGTGATTGCTCCCCTGTGTTGATTTTCAACGTTTTTCCTTTGTCTTTACTTCAAAATTCAACTTCTTAACTTTGTCATATTTCACTCAAAAAATTACATAAACAACATACAAATCCATTTTAAGTTTAAGTAACTCTTCTATACTCATCCAACAACTTCAAACACCATCAACCCCACAACTACTATTCATCATCTTCTCCAATATGCATAAACCATATATGTATCATTCATCCATTTTTATCACAAACTCAACCTAAATCTAGCATCAATGCATCATATATACATGTAAACAACAATTAAGACAAAGAAAACAACAAAAACTTATCATAGTAATAACTCAAACTTCTTGATTGCTTTTATCACTACTCCGCTTAAGTTCTTGAAGCTTCTCCTATAATGATTACCACCTTCTATCTGTATTTCTATCCTTGATTCCATGATCTTGTTTAACTTAAGATTTTGGAGTTGAAATTGAGAGAAATAAGAGAGAAAGAGGAGGACAAGGAAGAGAAGAAAAGAAACAGGAAAGGAAAGAATGAAAACAAAAATGAAAAAAGGAAAAGGAAATAAAAAGGTAAAGATAAGGATAAATTAAATATATTTTCAAAATAAGGTTTAGATTTAAACCTTTTTGGTAATTATATTAAATATCAACACTAATTAGAAAATAATTTGAGAATTTATTTAGTACAAATAAATATCTTGATTTAGAAACACAATTTGGAAGCTCAGTTTTCAAGAAACTGATATTTGAATCAAGTTTGGGTTTTAAACTGATATTTTTATATAGGTAAATGAAATCAAAATTGATGGGAATTAAAGATATGGTTACCAAAATGAAATTTGAAGGTTTAGAAGTTTGTAAAAACATATAATTTGAAAGTTTAGGAATTTAAAGATTTAATTTTCAAGAAAGGAGGTTATATTTGTAAAATTAAAAGAGAAGAAAATTCCAATTTGTAAAGAATAGTTATATAAAACAATTAAACAATTAGAGAATAGATAATCTAAATCTCAATTTCAAATTAACCTATTTACTAATTTAATTATATTGATTTGCCTATTCATTTTCTATTATTTATTTGTTTTACTTATTTAAATTATCTAAACTATATTTACAATTAATTATCTATTAGATTATTCAACTAAGCCATCCTAATTTAACTAGGTTAGGACGTAGGGTATTTCACTTTATCTACCCGTTGAAGACTTTAGGATAAATATATCATTGGAGATTCAAAGAGATGTATAGAGAAAAACTTGCGTGAAAGAAAGCTCCATTTACTGCGAACTCTTTAGCTCACTTGTGCTCATATACTATTACTTTAAAAATTTCTTTACATGCACGAAATTTAAAGGATACTTTAATTATTCATTCCTCATTTGATTTTGATTACTTTGTGTGAGATAGATTACAAGTAGACTTTGAGTTCAGAGATAGCTAGTGTTAGTGTGAAGTCTGATAGAGTGAATTGAGATACTACTTTTAATCGTTTTATATTGGATATAGTGGAACATATAGATATAGAATACGGGTTTCCACTTGGAGCTGGAAGAGAGGACTAACACTCAAGGCGGAACCTCTATAAATCATTGGATAAACTTCTCTTACCCTTCTCTTTAATTTTCGTGTTCATTTAATTATTTATTGCGATTGCAAGAGCAAACTCAAAGCCATACTTCTTTATAACTACTTGGGGTAGTGTTTTAAAGTTTGGTAAAATAAAGTTAAAGTTTTTGTTTTAAGAAACCAATTTATCCCCTCCCCTTTTTTTGGGACCAACATGTTTTCGTTAAGAAGTTTGCTAGTGGTGAGTTTTGTATACTCCTACTATATGTAGATGATATGATGATTATTGGCCATGATGCCAAGAAGATACAGAATCTGAAAATTGAATTGAGTAAATCTTTCAAACTTAGGAGCTAGAAACCAAATTCTCAGTATAAGAATCATTCGTGACAGGAAGAGTTAGAAATTATGGTTATCATAGGAGGGATACCTAGAAAAGGTATTGGAGAGATTCAACATGAGCAAGGCGAAACCTGTTTGTTCTACACTTGCAAGTTACTTCAAACTCAGTTCTCAACAGTATCCTAAAAGTGAGGCACACAAAGAAGACATAAAGAAGATACCATATGCTTCAGCTTAGTAGTCTAATGTATGTTATGGTGTGTACTAGATCGGATATTGCTCATGATGTTGGTATGGTTAGTCACTATCTCTTGAATTTAGGTAAAGAGCATTAAACTACTGTAAAATGAATTCTTAGGTATCTTGGTGGTACTTCTAGGTTATATTTATAGTTTAGTGGTAGCAAGTTTGTATTAGAAGGGTTTTTAGATGCTGATATGGTTGGAGATCTAGATTGTAGGAAGTCCATTTCAAGTTATCTGATTACATATGCATAAGGAGCGTTGTCTTGGCAATTGAAGTTGCAAAAGCGTGTTGCACTATCTACTACTAAAGATAATGTATTGTTGTGATTCAAGCTTGCAATGAAGTCTTGTGGATGAAGTAATTTTAAAGGAGCTAGGTTAGGAGCAAGAAGACTTAAGGCTGTTTTGTGACAGCCAGAGTACTATACAACTCAATAAGAATCCAATGTTCCATTTGATATCCAAACACATTGATGTTAGATATCATTGGATTCAAGATGTATTGGAATCAAAGCTTTTGAAGCTTGAGAAGATCCATATTGATGATAATGCTTTAGATATGATGAGTAAAGCTATACCCAAAGACAAACTTGTTTGCTGTAGATAGACAATAGGTGTGATGGAACAGTTTATTGGGTTATAAATTCAACCCGTAGGTCTATAATTAAGGAAATTCTAAGTATGTTACATATACTTAGAAGAAGACTTAGATAATAAGGAGATTTGTGCAAACAAACGAGTTAGATTAATGTACACTAGCCTTCAGAGGACTAAGTTACTGGCCTTTGAATGTCAAATGCCAGCTTTGAGTTGGAATTTTTTTTCGAAAGCACGCTTTAGGAAAGGCTAGCGGCGTCGGAGTTGTCAAATGCTGCTAACCTTCATTTTTCTTATGGTATGTGTGCTTTCCCTTTGTGTTTCCATAAATACTCCTTATTTATCTTAGGTTTTTTGTGGAAGCTATTCCTAAATCCTAGAGGGAGAGTCTAGAGAGAGAGAGAGGCTGTTGTTGTTGAAATCCACCATTGTGGTGAGGATTTGAGTGATCCACTAGTGTTATCTAGTGAAGAAAAACTGTTGTATCTCATTATTATTGATATTGGAAGTTAATTTGAGTTGTGGTCTGGTGGTTTTTCCCCAATTGTGGTTTTCTACATAAAATCATGGTGTTGAATTTTTTTTATTACTTTGTTCATTGTTGTTATTCCATTTGTAGGAGGAAAAATTTTTTTTATTACAGGTTATTGAATGATTTTTCCTAACATAATTGAACAAAATCAATCAAACAAAAAACATCGTTTTTTTTAAAACAATTTAATTTAAAATATTCTCAATCCGAACCAATCCGTAAATTTATGGTAGGTTTGAATAGGTAAACTAAATCAATTTGTTAAACTCTAACCAAATCGTTTTAGAGAAACATAAAAATACTATAAACTTTGTTATGATCATTGATTAAATGTCATATATGCTCTTGTGATTTTATTAAAATATTTATTATATGACAAATATTGGTTAAAATTAACTTGTTCCTTTTTAAAATTATTTTTTAGGTAAAAGATATATTTTTCAGTTGGTAACATGTTGTTTTTTGTTAATCATTTGAACTTTGTGGAATATGAATTTTGTTATTTAGTTGTAAATCTTATAATGTATTAATTATTCATTAGGTTTTGTTAGCAGATCACTTTTATTCATAGATGACTTTTGCTAGTAGATAAATTTTTTTAGGCCAATTTTGTTTATAGATGGTTATATGGATGATATTTTAGAGGACTATAGATTATATGTTACTATGTATTAGTTACTGAGTGTGTAATTTATTAGTGGATGATTTACTAGTGGCTAAATGATTCTATGGGGACTATAGGTTATGGATATGATAGATTTATGAAGTATTTTACTTATAATTCACAATATGAACTTTGTAGATTAATTTCAATATTTAAATATTCATACAAATGTAAAATATAGAACAAAGTTATTTTTTTAAATTAAAATTTTGATTCAATCCATAATCCGATTTGAACCAAACAAATATTTAATGGTTTGGTTTAGGACAGGAAAAAAAACTATAAATTATGATTTGGTTTGGTTTTTAGTGAAAACGAAACCAAATCGATTCGTGCCAACCCCTACTATTAATTTTTACACTAATCCAGCAAAATTATGCCGTCTCATACTCAGAATCATATGTAACCCCATGCACACACACACACATATGAAATGATATCCCCTATATATAAGATTTGACTATAGGTATAAATAAGAATACAAGTTAGCAAACACACATAATTAGATACTAGAATCATGTAGTTAATTCATTTAAATCACTACCTTCTAAATCATATAGTTTCTTTAAGGTTGTCTCCCTTACGTATCAAGCAGTAACTCACTCATAATCACCATTAATAACACATAATTAGTCATCTTATCCATTGCAAAAAAATAATAAAGAAGAAAAAGAGATATGGAAACAAATAAACCAATCTAATAATAATATATCTCTTTTCTTCTTCACTCTAAAATACTCTCTTTATTCACAGACTCTTCCTTCCATGCACCCTTCACACTTTTTAAAAAGAAAACCTAAAACAATATTTATAAGCTAATAGAAATATCTAGGATTACACAAAATATCTCATTTCACATAATTACTAAAAGTACATAGCTAGAACACGACCGCGCTTTAACTAATGCTTACTATAAAAGAAAAAAAAAACTTATTTTAACTTATCTTTAATGATTTTTGTCAATTTTTCTAATGACTTACAATAATTGCTTCTTGCAAATCTTAGGGCATATAATTAATCTACTCTTTAAGATTTTCGTAATCTCCAAATCACATCAATCACCATCAAATTCTCATTTCTTCCTTCAAAAAATCCCTAAAATAAAATAAATACCAAATAAATAATAATATCAAGTAATATTTTTCTGAAATATATAAAATAACCCATAATATCCTTTGTAGTACTAATATATATGTATATATGAAAACGAGTCATGAACAAGGCCATCAAACTTACCATCTAACAATTAAAGTAATCCTAGAACGTAATGCAAAGGTTTCACAATTATCTATATATCCAAGGCATTTAATAACTTATAGGACTGGTCTCATAATAAAATGGATAGGTGCATAAATTTTTTTTTTCTTAAAATAAAGTTTGTTAATAAGTTTTAATGTTCCGAAACTATGTATCCATAGATATTTCTTGCAATTGCATGTTCCTATATATGAACAAAAAAATGTAATGAATAGAAATCTAGGTTCAATTCATATAAGTAATTATGTGTATATAGGTTTCAAAAGTTAACACTCATCCATCCTCGTAGAGGAAAAAAAGAAAGGAAATTCGCAAGGGGATTAATCATAAACTGTCAATGGCCTTGTAGCCTAGTGACATCCAGTCTAGGTCCTCATCATTAAGGTATCAAGTTCAATTCCCTGCATTAGCGCATTGTAATAATCTTATATGGTTACTTTGTAATTGCCCTTATGGCTTATCTAAGGAAAAAAAAAAAAAAACCATAAACATTGTTGGATTTAATAAGTAAAAACTATTTATTTCAAAAGGCCTCTTAACATTTTCCATATATTTTTCTTTATTCTCAACAATATTTTATTTAATTTAGCCAATCTTTATCTTAAAATTAACCTGGCTAATTTTACTTATGCTTCCGCTTTAATCTCAACATCAAGTATGGCTAATTATAGAATTGATCCTAAACTGTAATTTTTTCATTGTATCCATAAATACCATCTCCTGCTGCATTCCATAAGCATTCATGTATACACCTACTAGCATCTTTATGAAAGTCAAATGCATCAAAATGGAACTCTTGCACTATATCCCATCCTAAGTCACAATAGAAAAGAGTAGTTCCCTATAAATTTACATAAAAATGCCAATTATATTCACCTCTATCTACAACATTTTTTTCTTCCAAGATCATCATCCTTGATAGGGGCGGACCTAGGGGGTGGGGGGACCAATGGGAGCCCCGGCTCCCCCGACCTAAGAAAAATTAATTTTTAAATATATTTTTAAAAAATATACGTTACATATATTATAAAGAGATAATAATGAAATAAAACTAAGTGTGGTGATTATTGAATAGATATTATATCTAAATATATTTTATGATTTATTTTAATTATTGTTTGAATGTTTTTTTATGACGTTTTTTTTAAATATTATATTGAAATCATTATAAAATTCTCATAAATATATAAAATGCAATATAATTGTAATAGCAAGTGAATATAAATAAATAATTTTAAGATTAATTTAATTAAGATCCGGCTCTCCCAATCTATATTCCTATGTTCACCCCTGATCCTTGGATTGGCAATGAACTACCAAGTTCCCTCCGCCCTAGCTGGTTTTTGATAGTAACATAAACCTCAAGAATATAATCGTGATCATATGAAACCATTAGGTTAAAAAAACTAAAAACTATGACACCGATAATGGTTATCACCTCATATCTATTTTTCAAGGTGGATATTGCCATCACTTGGTGAAGTTGATGATGGTGGTGACTATTTTGATACTGTGAAGTTTGGTGTTCAATGAATAAAAATCATGAATCTTTTATATATTGCTTATATTGACCTTTTGGTTAATGGCATTTAGGTAGAAAAAAAAAAAAAAAACCAACATCTTTCAAGGCAATGCCATTTACACATTATTATTCAAATGGGGTATGCACGGGTCACAAAATTCATTAAAGTATCAATGCCACATTAATTTTTAACTAAGTGTCTCCAAGTTTTCTCAATAGACTATTATTCATACTTTATTTGACTCATTTTTTGAAATATTGATTCATCTTTTTAATCACTTGAAACTTAATATTTAATATTCTTTTGAGCTATTATCTTAAATACCTTCCATATTGAAATCTCTTTTGAACCACTGGAAACAATGTCTTGAATGAATTCACCTCAAATATTAATGCCTTTTGGCTTAATTTATCCATTTAAAAGGTATGGGCAAAATACAAATCAAATAATTATAATAAATGTAATTACAATTTATCAAAGTTATATTTTGCATAAAAAACTTGGATATTATATTATATTTCAATTAGAAAAATTATATAGGAAGACACTAATATATTTATGGATATGTTCACATAAGATAGTAACACTTCAAATGGTTTTAAAAAAATAGTCAACATTATATAAAGTGGTTCAGGTAAAGTATTTTCATACCTATTTGCCACCGTTTAAATCATTGATCCATTTTAATCATTCAAAATATGGATTATTTATTTAATCTACTTTGTGGAGCATTAGCTTTTTTTTTTTTTTTATTTAACTACTCAAAATACAAGACATTTCGTTCTTTATTTGATATTTCCTCCATATGTTGATTTCTTCATGTGTAAATTACCCCATTTCAAGGGCATATACATCATATAAGATAACATTCAGAATTTCAAATGCATTTACTATCTATTCACTTCGCCAAATAAGTAAGATTGTAATGAAATTTCTATTATCGAGGAATGAAATAGAGCTATAATATCATTTTCTCTTCTTAATTTCTTATTTAAATGGGATTATTTTCAAAAAATGACAATTCTAGTATTGATTGTCATTGATAGGTTTGAATAAAAAATTACTATTCAATTTTTTATAATATGAATTCCTTATGAAATCAATTTTACAATTAACTAAACACTGAAATAGTTATTTATAAGAAATAAGATTATAATGAAATTAATTATAGCGAAGTAAATGAACAATTGATGTACCCTTTCTTAATATTTAGACTTTTTATGAGTGTAGTAAGTTATTTCAATATGAATTTATTTATTTAGAAACTCTTATATTAAAATAAACTTGATTACATCTAACGAATCAAAGAGATCATAGTTTGAAGTCCCATTTAGAATAGGCACATCTTTTTTAGAAAAGTTGAACTGTCCTTTTAACAGATGACGAAAAATCAGATTTTGGCCAAAGAGAAATCACATGGAGATAGACAATAACCCAAAAAAAAAAAAAAAGGAAAAAAAAAGCCACTTATTCTAATATTATTAGCAAATTTATATCTGCCTGATCACCATGTCTTTGAGCTACCCACATATGTAGGCCTAAATTTTGCGAATGTAAAATAGTAATGTGATGGTTCAATAAAGATGAGAATAATAGAAAGGTCCACACACAACTACCACCACAATTGGTAGTTTAATACTTGCGGGAAAATTTATGGTCTTATTATTAATTTTAACAGGATCGATTTCATCATTATTCAACAGCTCACATCATATCAATCGTGATCGAACCATTAAAATATTAATATTTCAATTATTATATTTATTTTAACGATTAGATGGTTGATTGAATGATCCATCCAAAACTCCCCCTCTTGAGACCCATTTATCTCCAATTAGATCAATTACAAATTAACAGGTCGACTGATTGAGTGTTTTGACAAAAAGGACTCGAACACTTTCAAACACATCCATGTATCCCTTTTCCATTTTTCACGCACTTTACCTATTGTTAAGGATTCTAGTTTTACAATTTATATTAATATCAAGAATTGATCGGCTACGAGTAACCACATTAGAAAAAAAAAAAAATTTGGTGTCGCTACTCTTTAAGAGGCGCGAAGGCGATACTTCTAATTTTTGTGGTTTTTCCATAATCATGTTAGTCTTAAGAGGGTACTGTATTAATATACCCTATTTGGTAATGTCAATGAAAAATATATTCAAGGCCATGTTTGCTTTTAGAAAAAAAAGAAGCAATTTTTTCGAATTTTTTTTATTTTCATTTGTTTGTTTGGCTAAAAATATTCATTTAAACGGAAAGCATTTTCCCATGTTAAAAAAAAAAATCAACACTTTTTAGTTAAATGATTTAAGCTTGTGTAATGTTTCAAAGTATACTATGTAATAAATAATACTTTAATTGCACACTAGACTATGTTGTACATAAAATCAATTCAAAAGCTGTAAAGTTTTTTAACATATTTTTATAAATTAAAATCAAACACATAAAAATGTCATTTTCAGGATAATATTTTCAATGAAAAACATATTTATAATATGACAAGAAATTTGCCTTAAAACAGAATGAGTATAAGTTACATTTCCTTAATGATCATATTATGCTTATTGTCAACTTATATGACTAGTTTGTTAAGAGTATCGAGCAATTTATACCATTTATATATAAGGCATATACATTGTGGGTAATGGACATATAAATATTTGTGAAGCCTTGAAATTTCTTGGTGCTTTCAAGTCAATAGCCTAGGAAATTTTCTAAAGATATCCTTCACACCCTAAATTATATAACCAAAGATATTGAAAGTAAGATCAACATAACCCCAATGTGAATATTTAAACCCTGATCATAATTCATATATCGAACTCTACAATTAATTCAACAAACCTCATACACACCAAAAACAAAGAAAATTGGTAGAGGTCTTATCTAAATATAAAAAATTACCGGCATGGATTAGTTTTTGTTTTCTGTTTTTTTTTTTTTTAACCACCTCAAATTCCATAAAACTCAAACCGAAGATAATCTAAAAATCACATTTCAAACCAACATGAACCTAAGATTAAATCCCTAATGTAATTACTAATACGCTAAACCAATCAACTCAATACGATAAAAGCAAACCAAAATGACCCTATAAAAAAGTAATATAAACTTTAAACATAAAATTTAGAATTACAAATTAAAGCAATATCGATAATAAGTGCGATGAACCCAATGGACACCAAAACTTAATAAACCCAATAGAGATAAATTTGGTAAATTCCAAATAGGTAATTTATTTCAATTATCCTTGGAAACAATAATGATATCACTAAAATTCAAGTGTTATATGAACAAAATTAGGTACATCAAACATATATAAAAAGCCATGATAACTCTATTTGCATGGTTAATTAATTACATCTAAATCCTAAGCAAGTAATTTCTTTTTGAACATAAATCAATAAAATAACATAACCTACCTTACAAACTAGACCAAGCCAGCCATGATAAGTAGGGAGGGTTCCTTGCAATTTACATATTGTCAAATTAATCAAATTTAAACAACACTGAAATTAACATGACTATTCTACTTGAAAGTACAAACCCTAGCAACTACTAACTACCCTCTACATAATGGAGTCATTACATATAAGATGACAACTCAAGCAATGTTATTTCTTCTTGGTTCTTCTAAATGAAAATCGGCCATTCCGCTTGTATATATAATCCCCACGTATTCCAAATCTTCCTCTCCTGCACTCTTTATTCCCTCTTTAAAGCACTTACATTATCTTGCATTTTTCTCTCCCCTTTTCCAATTGAGAAAGCTCCACACGTCCAACCCTCCTTCTTGTCCTTCTTCTTCTTCAACTTATCTTGCTGGGGAACTACCACACTCAAATTTTAAACTCTTTCTAAAATGCTCAAAAATCACCAGCCAATAAAGCAGGTGTATATGCAACAATGAAAAAATGCTGGTGAGAACCAAGTCAAACCACATGGAGTTTAAGTTAGTTACTAGATTTGAATTCTTCCCTAATCTAAGCAAATCAAAATTTTTGAGTTTTCAAATTTTAACCTACTTAAAATTAATTCTAAAATTACCTCTACAATTAACACTAAATTTAACCACTAAAAACTACTCCAAGCACTAAATTACCATTGAAAAATGCTGTCAATTCACAAGTGTGAAATTATGTGATGGTACCATCAGGAGTTTCTATCATTACTTTGTAATTATAATTGGGTTTGTTCAATTAGGTTTCATTAAATTCATAAGAATATTAGCTTCTTTCTTGAGTTGGAAAATTTTAATTATTGCATAAATATTCCTTTCAAGTAATCTATCTATAATCACCACCTAGATAACATTTTTCTAACAAATCATGTTACTCGAATTGAATTTAAGATTCAAGCATGTGTCCATGTCCTAAACCACAAATTCAATCGCATTAAGATCATGAATTCTAAGATTCAAACCAAAATCATACGTATTCATGTCGATTTTGAGATTTTATTTTCTATTTCAATAAGATTTTTAAATCCCTTTTAAGCATCTCAAATGTTAGTTCATAAGAAATCTATAAACAAATTTTATCTTATGAGTATTGAAATAAAAATCAAAATTCCAATTCAACAAAACCCACTACAAGAACAAATCAATTACTCAAAAAATCTATCAAAAAATTCCACTAAATTAATCTAGCTCATACTCAGAATATCATTTGTTCATTAGTAATAAGCTAAACACTACTCATTTTACAAGATAAAGATATAAACACACCCAAAATCACAAGAATCTCTTCTTAAGCTTTTACGGCCTAGCTCTTCAATGATGAACTATGCCCACGACACAATAGATGATGGAGATGAATGGGAAAAGTGTGTGGAAATGTGGTAAGTGTATGACTGATAAGTGGAAATGAATGAGTGATACATGTAATGAGGGTGAACGGTAAGAGAATGAGTTCAATGAGATTATAATGAATGGGTTTATGAATGTATTCTCCATGTGTGATTTGTTCCAAAAAGTAAAATATAATTCTAAGGCCTCTGTGTGTGTGAAGTATATGGCATATATAAGTGAAGTATGGGGCATGTATATTATGTGTAAGTGATGTATTTTGTATAGAGTAGGTATATTTTGTAATATGTTTAGTAGATGGAATGTAATGTCTATGTGTTGCATTATGTGTAGGTGTATGGTGTCCATTTGATATATGGGGCCCGTGTGTGTATTTTATTTTCTTCTCTTAGTTGCATGTGTGTGTGTGGGTCTATGTGTAACCCTTGAGTTTTTCCATAAGTTGAGCTTATGGAATAGATTTAAAGTCAATGTGGTTTTAATATGAAAATTTGAATGAATGTTATAGCTACTACATTTAAGTATAATAACATGAATGTATAAGATAAATAATAATAGAGACTCAAATTGCATTTGATTCTTTTAAAGTTTCTTAATTATTTATTTATTTTTAAATTTCTCTTTAACTAAGTCTGAGAGGGTTAAAACTGCAAGTAACTCATTTCAAGTTGTTTATCACAAGTGTGCACACACCACTTTTTCTTCATCTTTTCTCCTTACAAATTCTCTTAAAATTCAAGTTATATTTCCATCAACAAGCCAAGAATCATTTAAGTAATCTAATACATACTGTCAATTTATTAATTTTGTTTAATAAGTAAGTGTAATTTAATTTTCTTGTTAGTTAATGTTGAATGTAAGGATTGTTGATGATGTTGATATTGGATAGATGAAGTTGGGTGATGAAATTGATGATTCAAGATCTAAATAATGGAGTTTCTAACTTTTGTTGGTTTGCTAAAGTTGATGTTATGTATTATTGACATAGTGTATGTGTATTGGTGTAATACCAATTTAAAGTTGTGGGATATTGGATGAAGTTGGGATCATAATAAGTAGTGGGAAAGTGTTAAAAGTTTGGAAAATATGCAAAATATTGAAACAAGATGTCTATTTATAATTTAGGAAAGAAAATAGGTCAGTATGGCCTATTCTGCACGACCATGCTTCGCACGGGGGAGGGGTATGCAGTAAGGTGGAAGGGTGTGTGGAGGGATGGTAGGGTTTAAAATTTTCATTTACCGATATTGGAATTCATAACATAGACAACTGTGCAAATTGGAAGGGAAGATATCATATTACTTGCTTTAAAATTTTTGTCTTCTTTTTGCCCTCTGATTTGTGCCCCACCTATCTTCCTTGCCCGTTCTGAAGGTAAGGCAGCAGTGACACTGTTCTGTATATTGACCATAAGTTTTTCATCCAAGCTCAGATTGATGTGATTCAAGATACTATAGAAAAGCTTAAAGAGAACTCTACAACTTTTATGTTCTAAGTTCTGAGATATTCTAAAAAGACAAAGGCTTAAAATGTAATTGTTTCGTATTATAATATATTCAGATAAAGTTAAATACCTATTTTTCTAGTTAAGTTAATATAGTTGAGCTTAATACTTTATAATTTCTTAAAGACCAATAGGCTAAGAATCTTATAACACAAATTTAGAACACTTAGACACTAATAGACATTCTTGATTAGTTACATACTTAGTAATATATGCTTATTGTTTTATATGATCTATCAACTAAGATTTAGACTTTTCGATAGACTACTACAACGACTAGCCAAAATGTACGGTGAGTAATCAAATCTTCTCATATCGTTTGTGATTGTAAAGTAGTAGCACATATTCTTAATTATGATAAAAAATTAATTGAATGCATGGGGATTAGGGATATTGTATTCTATATGTGGTATGAACGAGTAACAAATTCTAATATTCAAAGTGATAATTAGTTGCTTGATAATAATTGTGTAATTTGAATTAGTGATTGTCTGAACTTGAAGTGATCACTAAATAATATGAAATATAGCATTAGACCCTTAAACTTAAATGGACACGCATTACACAACATCATGAATTGCATTGCATGTATTCACATCACGTGTTATTGTTTCCATTCTGTAGTGATGCTTTGTTGTATCTAGTGAATCTGGTAAAGGTTCCTATTGGGTTGTCAGCTTTATAGGAACTAATCAGACACCAAAGGATGTTGCCTTGGTTAGAGTTAGTCATGAAAATTTTAATACTTAGTGAAGATTTTAAATTATAAGTGAAGTTGAGATTGTGTTTTATTAATGATATATGATTTTGAAATTAAGTTATCTTTCCTTAGTTCTTATTTCTCCTAGGCATTAATTACTTGATTCAGTCCTTCAACTCCTAAGAGAGGGCATAAATCTCCATAAGTTTGGGTTCCGATCATCCAAACAATGCTTGCTACATATAATTGTTAATCAAACCTTGGCTGATTTTGATGAACTGTGTTAAAAATCTATTATTTACCGAGCTTGTTATGCTTATGCTCCTTTAGACTGTTGTTTATAGGATTAAGAGGAAGACTAAGATCAAGATCAATTTTGGAGTTAGTATAGAAAATAGAACTATGTGAGTATGATTTTGAAAGAGAACTTTATGTATGTACTGGAGTTTGGAGATAAATGATGTAATAGTATAAGTTTATATTTTGTAATTCCTTTAAGATCCTTTCATTATAAGTGTAATAGTGAAGTATTTAGAGATAAAGTTTGTAAATTTTTCTTGTATGTGATGACTTTAGACCCTATAAAGTTGTTCTTATATATGACTTATATATATGCAATGTCTTTCTTGCTCTATATAACATTTGATCCGATTATATCTATCTACACCATGGGGCATGTTAGCTATACAATGATCATATACCTTTCCGAAGGCCTCATTTAGTTACATGATACATTGTTATAACTAAAGTATGCTGTGGGGGTATGACAAAAGTTGGTATCAAAGCGTGGTTATAAGAGTAAGAAAGAAATAGAATATGTATAAGTCTTTTATAAGAATACTTTTGCTTAGACCTAATGGAACCTAAGTTGATAAATGGAATTAAGTGTGGATTTAAATGAAGGAGTGAATCCAGACTTAATGGGTTAGAAAAGTATGTTTGTGGTACGTACTTATAAAGTATATGATATGTTTTATGTATTAGTATTGTTTAAATGTTGGAATACATAAGAAGAGTTTTAATGCTTGTAATGTTAAAGTTAATTATTTCGAAATTGACTTCGGTAGATGCGAATGAAGAGCAAGGAATGCTCAAGCTCTTGCACCAGAGGTTCAATCTGAAGCCTCTCTACTTACTAAGCAGAGATAAATCGAACCTCAAAATGTACCTATGCCACCTCAAGACAAGTTAGAAGCTATCTTAGAAGCTATACAACAATAGAATGCTTTGATTATATAGGCTTTGTAGGGGGGATAGCAACTTGGAGTAATGCCACCAGCAGCTCTAGTTAAGGCACCTGTTGTACCTCTTATTATGCCTCGGAGAATTAGGACTGTTACCCTACCAATTCTACCATTAGCTACTATACCTCAAGAGGTTCAATCTATCGAGTTAGTTGCTGAAAGTGAAGCACCACCTTTAAGTGTACATGAAATGCCAATGCATCCACTACCTATACATAAACCTTAAAGAAATTTGTTTCCAGAGTTTTATTAGGTGTAATATATATTTTGAAGATCTTTTAGGAAAACCTGAAGAGGTAAGGGATTAGTTAGCACAAGTGGAGAGATCATTCGATGTCTTTTAGGTACCTAATGCTCTCAAAGTACCTTATGGATCTTATCTTTTAAGATTGAGAGCTAGATTATGTGGGATTCAAAGGAAAGAACCTTACCCCAACCAATTGCATGGGAAGTTTTTAGAAGGGAATTTCTGATGGAATATTTTCCTAGTACCCGAAAGTCAAGTATAGTACTAATCTAATGAATCTGGCTCAAGGAAATCAAAGTATTGATGAATATGAGATTGCTTCAGTTTTCCCCTACAACTTATAGAGATGGTTACGAGTTAAAAATGCAAGTATTTTATGGCGAGTTTGGAACCACATTACTAGAGAAGATTGGTTGAGTTTGAGATCGATGATTTTTTTTTATGTTGGTAGAAAAGGCAAGGGATATTGAACGAGCCAAAAAGTATAAAACAGAAAGATATAAAAAGCAAGGTCAAGTTTTTAGAAAGAGATCCTGTGATAACTTTGGCATTAGTTTTGTTTTGTCACACCTCGAGGGGTACTCTAAACGTGGTAGTTCGTCGTACATAATATTAAAGCTTAGGATGAATTCCTTGGTCATGCAAAAGCTTTTCATATTATGCACAAGGCATACAATACATCAGAGGGAACACATCGGAGAAATGCAATTTACTTTGATAACAATTGAATAACAAGTCAGAGGAATACTTAATATTAAACATGGATAAGGTAAATTACAATTCCCAAGGGCATACCCCCGCTGATGTCTTCAAGACTATATAATTACATTTTCCATAAATCTCCAAAATATAAACATATCATATATAACTCATAAGGAAATTACATAAAAGTAAATCCATTCTATGTTTCCACCTTTTCCATAAGAGCTCAAAGATTCATCAATAATTTTCTTAATATTCGATCCTCGAACATGACCACAAACATACTCATTTCAACAAAAGCCTATGGGGGTGTAAGCTTACAACAAGCTTAGTGAGATATTCACTTTTATTCGTACCATCAAACGAGTTTATTAATTTTCATGCATATACTATGCAACAATCACATAATTACACAAATATATATGGTCATCCGGACACCATATATAAAATGGATTTACCCCTCCGTATCGAAGATTGGAGAATTTAGGTACAAAGATCCTTGCCATCTTCATTACTAGTCCCCGGGCACTTTGCTTTCAGAGATCGATCGGCACGGCTCATTCTCGGGATGTATCCCCAATACGCCTTAGTTCCCTAATAATGAGCTTGACCTCCAACCCTTTTAATTCCTTGCGTAAGAGTAGTAGTCCTTATAATGTGACTCAACAGATGCAATGTGTGTCCATTTAATTTATATCAAGGTTGAGTATAATTATGGTAAACTTAAAGGTGATCAAACAATCATCATACGTACATAAGTAACATGTAATATTAACGATATACTTAAACAATCATTTGTGGATTCCAATATGTTTAACATCCATTGTCACACATACATAAAGGCATATACATATAAACCCATATCCGATGTATGTCCATTTTATCTTGTACCTATAGATCTAATACAACTATTTACAAAGACAAATAAGGTAATGAAATTTAGAGGGAAAACTCACTCGTCCGTATCGCAGTCTTCTTTATCACAGTAATCCTCAGGAAGGGAAATCCCGTATTCTTTATCACCTAAAAAAAAAGAAATACTCGGGATGAGTATTTCATAGAAGTTCTACTTAAACTTTCTAATTCTATTTGGTTATTTTTGTCAAAATTCGGATTATGTGAAATCCCAACTTAGAATAGCCATAACTTGCTCATTTTAACTCGGAATTTCGCATATATGATGTATTTTTTCACCTACTCAAAGAGATCTATTTATTTCTAAGGTTATTTTTAACATTTGAAGTCAATTGGGTTCAAAAATGGGTTAGTACAGTTGTAGCACGAAAATTCTAGCCTCAATTTGTAATTTTACTCAATTTTTATTTCATCCAAAATTCTATAGTAAACACATAAATATCTATATAGTTGGAAATTTATTATATGCATGATTCTAGTGATGTTGTCTTAGAAATAAAAATTATAAACAATTTTTATGAAAGATAGAGTTTAGTGAAGCGTCATTCCTTGACTTGTGATTTAAATTGCTATCTTGTAAATATGTGATTTGATTAACGAGAAGAATCATAATTCAATATATGCATTTTCTAAAGGTCTTATATTTATTCTCAAACTCTTGCTTAACAATTTATTTTATATAACATAGTTTTGTGACAAAAACCTGAATGTAGTTTTCTTTAAAAGAATTTCTTAAGTTTTATTCTTTCAACAAAATTCTAATTCTTAGATTTGTAAACGTAAAACTCAATTTAAAGAAATTCATATTTTCATATTTAGTTTGAGTTCATGAATATTTTATTTTTATTCTAAATTTCTTTTAACTAACTATTTTCTGAAACATGAACCCTTATATGGTTGTGAGGAAAAATTATCTTAAGTTGTATGAAAACGTTTTAAGTTTTAGCTTATGAGGAAAATTAAAGGAATAGCATATTTTAAATTCTTATTCTCATAATACTCTTTTCTAAATTCATAATTTTTAAATACATGGACCTTTTTTGGAAAAATTCTATTATTTGTATTTCTTTAATTTCATAAAAGAAAATGGATTTTTACTTCATAAAACTTAGTTCCTTAAGTTGCACATCGATTTATTCCTAAGTGGATTTTTAATTAGTGAATCGATTTTAAACTTGACTTAGAAAAGTTGTTTGGTTATTTGTGTTTGTTAAAGTATTTGTGATAATCTTATAAATAAGTTTATAAGAAAATTTATGTATAAAAAATTATCAACCTTAAGGTTTTGGATGAAAATTTTATTTTGGTAGTTTGAAAAGAGGTAAGAGTTCTATTTAGTTAATTTTTTTTTAAAAAAAAGTCATAATAACAATACTAAAATCTATAATGAACTTGTCTAAAACTTTTAAAAGAATGGTGTTAAAATATAGATCCAAGTTTTAATGGGAATTTTTCCTAAGTAGCAAATATCATCTTATTATAAGGAGTAATTCTTATTTTCTTATTAAAGAAAGAAATCCTTTTATTTTATCTAAACAACAACAAGATGATCATGTATGAATATGAACTTGTATTTAGGTACCATGAACAAAATAATTCATGTAAAAGATAAAAGACGTAGAAATTAGATAAGCACATAATAAAATTCAAGTATTAGGAAGTCTTAACTTGTATCAAGACTTCTCGAACTTAGACATGAGCAAGTCCTATGAGAAAATAAGAAAATCATGGGAGTCTTAGATTTATTTCAAGACTCCCTGGACTTAGATTATGGATAAGTCCAAAAGAAAGAAAAAAATTATTTTGACTTAATGAGGATAAGTCTAAGATTAGAAAGGCTAGTTGTAAACCCCGGAAATTCTCAATAGCTAGAAAACCCCAGGAGTTGGAATCAAAAAACCCTAATCCGATCAGATTGAGTTTAGTAAATGAAGCCTAGAACCCTAAATCCGGCTTTCCTTCGGTTTCATAGTAAAATAAATATTACAAGTGAATGAATTCAAATTATTGTTCCAAGTACATTTCAAACCTTGAAGTATTAAATTCGGGAATTTTTCAATTCCGGGCTTCCCGAGCCCAATTACGGAAAAGCGTGCCCCGGGCCACGGATTCAGAAAAATATTCCGGAATATTCATTAGAACCGTAATTTTATAAGGATTCCAAAAATATCAATTTCATAATTTTCCGAGCTATAAAAATTACAGTTATAGCTTTTCCCGTGTTTTCGGAACAACCGGTAAAGTAGATGTCTTGTCTACTATTCACAAGTACAACCTACACTACACACTACCCATACCCTATTCTTACATCCTTACAACTACTCATTTCAATTTTCTTTTCCAAGAAAATTTGTCCTTAAATAATTATTACATTTATTACATTTATTTACTAAATTACAAATTTCATTTTTTTTTCAAAACTCACACACACACACACAAGGAGGCCGGCGCCCCTCCCTCATTTTCCCCTCAAATGAAGTATTTTTACTTCATTTTATTAACTAAACCCTAAACACTTGATATATATACTAAATTTTTCTCTCTCTCTTCATTTCTTCTCATTTCAAAATTGAAAAAGAGAAAACCTCTCTTCTTTCCTTCCCATTTGTGCCGAGCACCCCCCTCCCTCTCCCTCTTGCACTTTCAACTCAAAACTCCTCCATTTCTACCTTAGATCCTCCTTTGGTATGTTGATTCAAGCCTTGTTCTTCCTAGTTCTTGTAATGGCAAGACCATATCTTGTGTATTTCCTCATTAAAACCCCATGAGCTCATGCTAGGGACATGGAAACACATGAACAAGAATGTCAAGCCATCACAAGACATGGATCTAATGTTTAGATGTGTTTTTGTTAAGATCTCATCTTGTTCATGCATGTAAAGTAGTGATCTTGTACATATATTGTTATTCATGCCATGAGATCCATGCTTTATATGTCATATGTTGTAGATCTAAGGTTTAGACATTCATAACTTCATGTACATGCATGATCATAGGTTCATTTTGTTTTATGCTTTGATGATCATAAGAATGAAGTCTTGTTCATGTATAGAGATGTTAGATAGTATATCTTCACATGTAGAAGGCAAGAACATTGAAAAAGGAAGGGCTTTGTTAGATATGAAAGTTGAAAATTCGGATGAAATGGAAACCCTACCTTAAAGACCCCCAAAATCAACTTTAAACTCATATTTCATAAGAAAAATGGAGGGTATGTGTAATAGACATGTTAAAGGAATTATTTTCATGAGTTTAGATGAGTTTAGGCATAATAAAAATAAGGAAAACAAGAGGTGAAGTTAGAATGAAAAATGTTGACTTTAAATGTGTAGTCAAATTCGTAACTTTGTGTAATGCCTAAATAAACACTTAGTATTTAAGTCTAAAATGGATGTTTTATAAGCTAAATGAAGTCCTTAGATAATGTATACATTGAAGCTCCAATTTTTAATGCATTAGACAAGATTTCCCTTAAGAAAAATGTAAGAAAAGGAAATTTGGAAAATTCGGATTTTCACAAATAGCTTATTTAAAAACATGTTTACCAAATGAAAAATGTGAATTTTTATGCATGAATGGAGGCCATGACTATTATAGACTTTGAGAACCTATTTTAGTTAAATAATAAGTAGATTACAAGATTAAAAACCAAAGAAACCCTAAGGAGTATAATGTGGGAAAATAGCTTCTTAGAATTAGTCTTTATGAGACTTTCCCCAACACTTAGGAGTTCCTAAGAGTTTATTACTACAAAAATCATCATGACCATGCACATATTGAGTTCATTACATGGCATACACATTAGTAGTTCATTCCTAAATCATTCATGCATGAATCACCAACTAGGAACATTTCTTATCAAAAGCAAAGCACATTTTCAAAATTGGATCAATTGCGGAACAGAACTGATCCCACTGTTCCGTGACCCTATTATTTTCAAAACTTGGATTTAATACTTGAAATAGATAGATCTTTCGAAGTAGATGAAGATCGATATAAAATTTGCGAAATTCCGAGTTAAAATGACCAAGTTATGGCCGTTTTAAGTCGGGACTTCCGAAAATAGCGAGAAATCCGAATTCAACTAGTCTAGATATATAGTTTGATTTAATTACATGGTGAGAATCTCATTAGGATTATTCTTGATTGGTAGGTGATTCCGAGCAGGACGACACTCTACCTCCCGATTATATTATTAAGAAGTTTGGTGTCCAATGGCCGAGTGAGTTTACTTCCATTTCAATTAATGCATGTGATTGTAATGTAGTGGCACTAGTGTGTAGGCAAAGATAAAAGAAATTGTATAAGCATGGGGTACATGGGAATTATTTATGTTATTGATTTTGATATGTGAAATGGAGCTTAAGGTATATCGGAACCGGGTGTTAAGATATTGACTGCTTTACTAGAATCTTATGATGAATGTCTGCGAATACTTGTTGGTCACTTAAAAGAATTGAATTAATGACTATTCGACTCCGACTATAAATTGAATTCATTCATGTCACGATGGGGTTGGAGCATTTGCATTGTTGGTTAATCGTGATCCATAAAACGACTTGTTGGTTAATCGTGATCCATAAAACGAATTATTATTAGTTGACCGTGAGCTTAAACGGCGTCGTACCGCAGGATTCGTTAATCTGCTAACCCGGGATGGAGGGCGCAAGTCCATCCACATATGATTTCCGGATGGTCATATGTTTGATGAATCACATTTGTTTGATGCATACACTTGCCTGAATAATTACTTGTTTGACTGGTATGTTAATTGCGTTATGGAAGTATTGCTCACTAAGCTAGTTAGCTTACGCCCCCATAGTTTCTATCTTTTGCAGCACGACTTTATATGGCTTAGGCCAAGACAGGCTACAGCGCAGGTACCGGAGATAGGAGTTTCCCGTAGAAGTTTAATTCATTCCTTTTTGTATAGACTTCCATTGGAAACTAAGGACTCTGGATGACTGTAATAGACTGTTATTCTTTTGCGGGGGAATGCCCCTTAGATTTTGTAAACTTTAAATTATGCGTTTTGATTTATTATCTATGGCTAATGAATGCCTTGTTAAACTGTTTAACTCCATTTGTTGAAGTATTCTATTGTTGTAAAGGAACACTTTACATCTACTTAAGACTTCCGAAGGCCCCGGGTAGGGAACTCGAGAGTCTTACTTAGTATGTGGCGGGCTGTTACGTTTAGGATACCCTACGGGGCGTGACACTAGTCTCAATATAATAGCATGAAATACAAAAATAAATAAATTGCAAAGCATAAATAAATAAAAGTTATGTTAGTGAGCTTATATGCTCTAAGAAATATATATACATAAATATATTTAGTAACATATAGGAGTTAGATTAGAGTAATATTAACAATATAACAACAATAAAATAACATAACAACATAAGGAAATTTCGTGCATGAACAAGAACAAAACATGAACATAATGTTGCTTCCATAACATTCAAAGGTTTATAAAACACACGCCATTGTCATATTAAGTTACATGACATGAAGAAGAAATTTTGAGAATTTTTACCTAAGGTTAATATAGGATTTGAAGGTAGAAGAAATAAATGGATAGTGTGTTTGATATTTTTCTTAAAGAGAAGTGGGCGGTAGAGAGTGTTTGAGAAAGAGTTTTTAGAGCGAAAAGTTGAGAGGAAAATTTGGTAGATTTTTGGTATTTTTTATGAGATGTGTGAAAGAAGTGAAGGGAAAGAGGGTATTTATAGATAAATGTGGAGGGAAATTATTATGATAAAATAAATTAAAAAAGAAAAGAAATTAACAAAGAGAGATGGGAGGATGGCGCCAGTTTGAAGGGAGAGAGAGGAGAGAGAGTGACTTGTTTTGTTGTTTTATAATAAAAAATGATAATACGTAAGATATGAAAGATGTAAAATAGTATTGAAAATGTAAATTGTAAGAAACTAGATGTATAGGTAGTAAGAGTAGGTAGTAAGGAAAAATAGAAATAGATGAATAGTAGTGAATAGTGAAAATAGTATAATGTATAGTAGACTAGATAAATAAAATATCGATTGTAATAAAAATATGCGTAAACAGACTATATCAGATATTTTTAGATTCCAAAAAATTATAAAAACCTGATATTTTTGGAATCATCATATTATTACGAGTCTAATAGTATTATCAAAATATTATTACTTTTGGTGTACGAGGACATGTTTTTTGAAATCTGTTCCCATTCGGGTCCGAAACAAACTAAATTTCAAAAAATTTGATATTTTTAAGCTTTACTATATAATTACGAACTATAACCTATTATTAACTTACTTTTATCGTTTAAGAGTTTAGAGCACGGGATTGCCAGATCTAAATTTACTAGTATGTTATTGCTCTAGGTTGACTTTAGGGTTTCAGTTTGACTTTCGACTTTTTAATTTATTCGCAAGATCATAAAATTTTGGGGTTTTTGACCGTGTTATATCTTTTTTGGTTCAAAATTTGTGTTTGACTTTATTTTTATGACTTATTTAATATTTTTCGATTCCCGAGATTATTTAATGGAGTTTAAGATTATGGGTAAACTCTGTTTAACTTTTTTGTGGTAATTGAAATTTGTTATTCTAAAATTCATCGAAGGGTTTAGGTTTTAGTATGTTGTCGTTGAGTGTTATTTGGATATATCACCTTGATTTTCGTGTTAAGGATCAAATAGATGATTCGGTTAACGTACGGATGTTGAATTGAACGATTGTTGGATTTTCCATTTTGTTTTGAGTGTTCTCTTTTTCTCAAGGTTAAGAGTTTTCATATTTGATCTTATTTAGAATTTAGTTTTAACTTGGGTCAGTTTTTAGGGTCTTTGTTTTGTTATTTAACCTAGGGTTATTTTCTAAGAGGTATGGAAAATTCAAGGGTTTACATGTTCGTTGTGTAGTTCTTCAAATGTAAAAGCATTTTTCAAGAACACACAAAGTTGAAGTTTTCAAAAATTTATAAAACTAATAAGTTAGGTTCAACTTCATAGGTAACTACCAACATTAGGCAAGTGCACCTATCGAAGTAGCATGAAATGTATTAGGTCGTATTCCAATAGATCGTTGGCATCTATAAACCTTAAGATTTTTTTTATACTCTTAGATGAGAACCATAGAGCTAATATTGAAACAAGAACCCAAAAATCAAGCAAAGTTAAAACTAAACTCTAGAAATCCTAAATGGGATCAGATAAAATTTTTATAACCCTAGGATATCAAATGAATTAGGTGAAACTTGGGACCCTAAAGATAGGTAGGTTATAAAGATTGTATCAGCGTCAAAAGGATTGCATGTACAACCGAGTTAATTTAGTTCAACCTTAAAACCTAGAAACATCATAATTGACTCAAACCAATCACATGTCCAAGAAACCCTAAACAATGTTAAATAAGTTAAATAACCTTAAATGTTTGATGCATAGTATAGAAATAGGAAAATTCTAGATATCGAATGCTAAGAAAAACGTTTACCTTCAAAGACAAAAATCCAATGATCGTTCGATTTGGAAACCCTACACTAAACAATTCGTCTATCTGATCTCTAACATGCAAATCGAGGTAGTATATCCAAGTAATATTTAATAATGTAATAATAAGAAATAATTTTCTATAATATAGTATTAACTTATCAAGTAAAAAAAATTATCAGTTAAACCAAACCATCTCCGTACCCGACTGCTAGCATATAGATCGAGATGACATAATCAGATAACAATTAATAATAAAATTATAAACCCCTAGATATTACGATCAACTTGTAAATAGAACTTTAGATTCAAAAAACGGACCAGAGCCCTAAAGTGATCGACCAAGTCAACATTCAACCCTAAAAACCCTAAGCTCGATCAGATAGTCCTACAGACCCTAAAATATTGAATAAATTAGAAAAATAGAATAAACACAAATTATGAGCGGAATGTAAAGTATAAGTTCTTAAATGATCAGATTCGATAAAATTTCAATTGTTTTGAACTCATATGGGATCAATTTCCAGATCAGGACACGGTCATGCAGAACGAGACAAAACATTCCGACAAATAATGTAAACTAGTAATATATTAAGAAACTCATAAAATATCATATATAATTTTTATGGCTCTTAAAAATGTCAGTTATAGCTCATATATGCGTATTTTATCTCTATCGGTAATTAATTTGTCACTTCATCTTATTTTTTACTATTCATTATTATTTACTCTACTCTACTCTACTCTACTTTTTCTTATGCCTAATCTTACATTCTTACATACCTATCTCTTACATTTTCCTTTTCCATAAAAATTTTATTACATTTTTCACTTAACTTCTCTTATATTTTATTATACTTTTCTACTTAAATTAATTTTTCTCTTCTGCTCTTCCTCCTTCCAGCAGCTGCCCCCTCTCTTTTTCTCTTATATTTTGTTTCTTTTACATTTATTTTTACATCTTTAATTCCCTCAATTTTCTTTCTATAAATATCCATCACCTATAGATACCCCATTTTTACCCCTGAAATAATAATAATAAGACAAAAACAAACAAAATAATAATAATAATAATATGAGTAAGAAAATATAAAAAGTAAAAAAACAAAAACATATAAATAATAATAAAAAAATAATAACGTAAAATAATTTAAAAAGAAAAGAAAGATTTTTAAAATAATAATATTAAAAAAAGTGAAAAAAATCATATTTTGGCTCGGTCCATGTCACTCAAATTTTCTTTGAGTAACCAACATGATCGAAGCACAAGCCAACGGCTTGTTGGATAAGCAAACACATACACACAAAGGAGACTAAGGTTCGAATCGCGCTGGGAGTAAATCTATTTTTCTTTTGTCAGTCTCATGCACAGCACGCACCAGTGTGAAGCAGTCACGTCATCTTCTTCCCTATAATGGCCAGTTTTCTCCCGTAATCGACTCATTTCAAGCTCATTTTTTATTCATTTTCGCTTTGATTTTCATCAAATTGATTAGGGGATCTTGAAGCAAACATCTGATATTTTGTATCTGAATCAAAAACTTATCCTAAAATCATCAATTTGACACTTGATTATGGGCTAAAAGTTTGTGAAAATTCATTTTTTCACGTAAAGACAATTTTTTTAATTTCAAAATTCAATCCATCTAAGCTACTAGAACCTCTAATCTGATATTCTTATCTCCATTCTAGAAACCTGCTTGGTTTGCTAATTACCAAATTCATTCTAGAAGCTCGGATTTACGTACGAACCACCAACTCCGATTTCGAACTGCCTCCACCTAATTCGACATCCAAACACTATAAATAGGAGTCCAACACACTATTCAGATCATCCACAACTTAGAAAAACATCAATCACGAATCTAATTCACTCTTGAAAGCTTCGAATTAGAATTTGGGTGTTAGGGTTTCGATTTGAAGTTTTCTCTGATTACTCTTTATAGAGGCTAAATTAGAGCAAACTAAGGACATAGTTGGACTTAGGGGAGGTGAAAGGTTTATCTAGTAGCTTTCTCCTTCATCCAAAACCCTCCAATCACTCACCACAATCACTACCGCTGACTGCCACTTTTCTAGGAGGTTGAACCACCACTCCTAACCAATTTCGAGCCAAAACACTACCACATAAGCATTCTCCATACTTCATTTGTCAATTTCAATGCTTCTTGGGCCACCAATGATTGCTAAATTGCCACCACAAGCTTCCGCTGTTCGCCCCTACTATTGGATTTGAATCCGACCCGAACCCACTCCAGATCCGAATCTAACCTGAAGTTTAACCCGACCTATGTGCTCTGTCCAGGTAAGTCGACTTTCTTTTATTATTATTATTAGTAGTAGTAGTAGTAGTAGTAGTAAAAAAATTGTCAAAATTTAAAAATAAACATATAGATATAGTACGGGCATATTAGTATATATATATATGTATTAGATAAACGTATTAATACTTATAAATACATAAAAATGCAAAATGTATGTATAACCAAATAAATAATAAAAAATATTTTTAACACAGAAAAAGTTTATTTTCTAAAATAAAAAAATAATATGGATTTGATAGTTCATGGAGTCTCACATAAAAATTCGTTTTAAAGAAAAAAATTAAATTTAATAAATTTAAAGCGAAAAGAATTTAAAATCTTAAAATCCACTAACAAATTAAAGTTTTCTAAAAGAACTAGTAAGGTCTGATCCCGATTAGCAAATATGTAGGCGCCTCCAGGGCGATATAAAATCAAAAAAAAAAAAAATTTCTTGTTCCATCACATTATCTTGTCAATTTTAAATTAATTACTTTATTGTAAATATTAAACGATCTTGTCATCAATGTGTATATAAAATTGTAAATTTAGGAATTCAAGAAATTTGATTCATTTTTTAGAATTAAAAGGATAAATTTTTAATTTATGAATTTCAAGTGGTAACCGTATAGTTTTAATAGGGTAGTTCCCAAATCCAAAAATTTTTTGTTTAACAAATTTGGTATTAAAATCAAAATTTTCGCAGACTAGTAGCTAAGTTAAGATCAACCAACACATTGATCTTAACTTATAAATTTTTTTCCGATTTCAATCAGGTGACGACTCCAAAATGTTTTCAAAAATTAAATTTCTTTTAATTCCTAGTCAATGGTTTGTATTAAATGGGTTTGGGTTTAATACGGATCATATTAAAAGAAATTAAACCAAGAAATGAAAAATCCATGCTTGATAGCTTGGCGACTCCACCGAGGAGAGCTCATTTTTAATAGGGCTAGCCACTTAAAACTTTATATTTAAAAGTTTATCCTTTATTTGCTCATTCTTGTATATTATTTGTATAGCTATTAATTTGTAAATAGATGTACTAATTTTTTTTCCTTTAAGTGATGCAGAAAAGAAAAGTAGCTTCTATAAATTATAGGGGCATATGTTTGTTTTTTAGAATTCATAAAATGTGTGCTAGATACGATCAAAACCAGACCGTCTTAGGACTAATAGGATCCGGGGGCTATAGCTTTTCTACTCTCTAGTTCACGAAATGACCACCCATTATAGTTTAGTGTCGACTTGCGATCTACTAAACTTGGGGAACTTTTAGAACCCACCAAATCTTGCATTTATTATCATAGGATGATGAGTATGTTCTCACAGTGAATCAATAATAAAAAAAAGGAGTTGTATTTTCTTTTCCAAAAAAAAAATAAAAAGCCATTTCCTTATAAATAGTAGAGTATTCTATTTCCATGCAATGTAAAATTTTGATTTATTCAAGGAAATGATGTCCTCAAGTTAAAGTGCCAATGCCAACACCAGCTTATGGTCTCGCCTCACTAGAGAGCACCGTGTGGAAACTTTCAAAGATCCCATGCTTCTGTTAGACTGATGGATGGTTAGTTTCAACCCAGTACAACAATCATTCATTAAGGATAGACATGGCAATCCTTTGTCTCCCAAGGGTTCAGATTCCTTTTACTATGTTCCAGGCCCTTACTCATTTATGGGAGCTGAAAGAAGTAGCTTTTCGTTTGGGCCAAGATGTCTTAAGCCCAACCATTGAGGAATATGCCAGGTTGTTGCAGGTTCCACCCACCTTAGAAGGGATTTATGTTCTAGATCTTGCTCAGAGCCCGGCGCGTATCATCTCAAAATTTTTAGGAGTAAAGAGAAGACCAATAGCCAATTCTATGAAGGCCTGCAATAAATACTGCATCAAGCTGTCTTCCTTGATGGATTGGTTTATAACTCCTGATGATTTCAAAAATAAGAGAAGCCTTTTCTCTGTACCATCCGACACTGGGGAAGAAAACAGGGTCAACACCTTCATAACTATTATTCTCGCCACCATCCTATTCCTTCATGGGAACCTATTCATTCACTACTGGGTTGTTGAGCTAGTAGCTTAGTACTTAACCGGCAAATCATATGTCCCAGCCCTATTAGCTGAGTAGATTGGAAGTTTGAACCACATTAAAGCTAAAGGTCGGGGTAGTTTCAAGGCTAGTATACACTTGATGATGATTTGGTTCGTTAGTCACACCAAATACTATGGACGTGAATTAGCTAATGGGGCCCTTGTTTGCACCAACTATGATCTCGTTCAGTCTTTTATCTAATGAGTCCATCTTGAAGATGATGAACCCCTTTGGAACATAATCGCCATCTTAGAAGACATGAGACCTGAGGATTACTTGTAGCAAGCCCGTTGGTTCAGATGTCTTGTTGCTATTTTGGGTTATAAGGAATACCCTACAGTACCCTTAATTAGAACAACAGGTTGCACAAGCTATTATCCCTTTAGCATGGTAAAACAATATGGCATGCTACAAGACGACACTATCAGGCTAGATCTAGAACGGGTCATGGTTTACTTAGATCCGACCAAAACCCTCACAGCATTGAAAGCTAAGGTTGCACAAGTCAAAGCTTTATGGGATAATAGGGAAATCAAGCCCGTTTGTGAGGTTAAGCTAGAAAATAAGGAAACCAAGAAGTATAAGGCTACCAGATGGTACGTAGCCAGTCAATTGAAAAGAAACAAGGACATCCAATATGAAGCCCCTGACATTCTTGAACTAACACCATATGAATCCAACCCATAAATTGTTGCTTATATGGAAACTGTATCAACCCGCATGGAGGTATGCTATCGAGATTTTCAAGAAGGAGAGCAAAGCCTGACCTACAAACTTCAAGAAGCTAGGAGCAAGATTCTAGCTCTAGAGGCGGAACTGAAAGATGCTGGAAGAGAAATTCGTTTGTTTAGAAATCCTCATGTAATTTTTTTCTTTTAAAAAAAAAAAGGGAAAAAAGAAAAAAAGAAGATGAAGAAAGAAAAAATAGTAAATGTAGTAATGGAGATTTTAGACTCCTTTTTTAAAAAAAATGCAACTCTAATGAGATGTTTAAGATTCATCATAATTCTTTAGTCATCATCCCTTTTTGCATGCGTGTGCTGCATCCTTGCATTTTTGACATGCGATTTGGTCGTCTGCCTATTTCCCCAAAAAAGTAAATTTTCAAAACATAACTAACTAGATCCTTGAGTTTTTACTAGGTCTTGAAAGATAGCATCTAAACAACCAAGGAGTCCCATTAACACTAGGTCTTGCGCAAAAATAGTTAATTTCGGCAACAACACCTCTGATCAATCTATCGAATAGAGGCTCAACTCTATGGAATAGATACTATCTAAAGTCGCTAAAAAAATACAAGCCCTGACTCAAAACTTTGATCAGTTCAAGCCTCTTACACCACAGGAAGGGTTCTCAAGAACACAAAAGGGGATCGATGGTCAGCCCCTCGATGATGATAAATTCCAACATGAGTTCAATGCTATTGAACTCAAGAAGGAGCTTCAAGCTCAAGCTAAGGAGATGGAGAGGAATCTATATGGAAAAATGAAGACATTTGATGGTTTTGATTAATTTACAAGCCTAAACTTACCACAATTTGAGGAAAGTGCATTCCCAAAAAAGTTTAAGGCACCCAAATTTGACAAATATGATGAGACCGGTTGCCCTAACATGCACACAAGGTTGTGCATACGAAGGACAGGGCAATACGGCAAATTCGATAAACTGATGATGTAAACTTTCCGAGATAGTCTCACAAGACCAGCATTTGCCTGTATGCCTAACAGGATCATCAGGAAATTGTTACCTGAGATAAGCTGGCAAGGGCATTCTTCAATCAATATAAATTCAACATTGAGATGGTGACATCATTTTAGGATCTAAGTAACATGAAAAAAAAAAGATGAATCATTCAAAGAATACGCCCAATAATGGAGAGCTTTGGCTATCATGATCACCATCCCATTACTAGAGAATGACCTGACTTTCACTTTTATCAATACATTGGATGAGCCCTTCTTTTCACACCTTGTAGGGCATACGTTAGCTAGTTTTTCTGAAGTGGTGTAGTTGGATGTAGAATCGAAAATGGTGTCTCAACTGAGAAACTATAGTTTAAAAGGAAACCCCCGATGCAAAAAACCACCCCATATAAAGGAAAGGATTCCACTATAAGTGTGGTTAACACTTCAAATTTTACCAGGCCATCTCAGCCTTTTGCTCAGGCAACCAATCCAAGTTCGAATTTGCAAACAACAGTTCCAAACCAACATCCCGGTTTCGGTAGAAGACAAAAGTTCACCCGGATTCCTGTCTAGCTCATTCAAGTATCCGCTAAGTTGAAAGCTGATAAATTAATCAAATTTAAGGTACCGAAGGAAGATTATAAACCCATAAATTATAATCTTGAAGCAGAATGTGAATACCATCTCAGGCAAGTTAGACATTCTATAGACAATTACAGGAAGCTCAGAAACAAAATCAAAGATCTCATTGACGTAGAGGTCATCCAACTGGACTTTGTTGAAACTCCAAATGTTCAACTAATCCTTTGCCAAATCATGGTCTCATCATCAGTATGATTACCAATGAAGCTCCAAAGCCTGAAGTGAATTTTGATGAATTACCTATCACCATAGAACAAGTGGCGTGGAACATTCAAAAGATGGGACATTTGCTTTACATTAATCTGAGAGATCACACTAAGACTAAACCAGCTATCTACTAACTATTGCAAGATGGGGTCGTCAAGAAGGAAGATATCATGGAAATGTTAATCCCGAAACCAAGGAAACAAAGTACCCAAGCAGAGTTATAGGAAAGATACCAGGCAGGAGACCCAACTGTAGGAACTTTGGGAGAAGCAAGGAAATACTAATATTTAGTGGACTACTGGCTTGATACAAATAAGAATTTATAGGCATGATGAGGAAGAATTCAAAGGTTAGTAGCTTATGGCCTCATCTCTTGAAGAGACGAAGTCGGAGGCTATATTTTCCCACTTCCTTCTTCTTCTTCCCCATTCTGCTCATGAAAAATACCCAAAGCCCACTAGCAAAAAAACCCTAACCTTAATTTCACTCAATCCCAACGGTGGCTTTAATCTAATTGGCATTAGTTCTTGGTCAATATCAATCACCAGGCGTCACACGAGCGTCAATTCGTGCAATATTCAAACAATTTACCTTCAATTGTTGAGGAGCATCAAACTTTGCAAGTAAGAAGCTTGACCTCATCTATTGATTTTTCATGATTATTGATGTTGCAATGTAGATTTTTTAGTGTTATATGTTGTTGGATTTTTTTTTTCAAATGTTGAAGCAACATTATATGTTATTTTCATATGCGTAATATTATGGAGTGGTAATGCGATTTTGATGTTTGTTGTATGCTTTATTGATGTTGCAATGTGGACATTGTATGTTGTAATTTTGATGTTACTATATACTTTTAGAATTTAGGAATCACATTATGAAACCATATGTTATTATATGTCACATCTTGATATTAACAGAGTGTAATTCATAACTAAAGATTACATTTCATGTATTCAACCTATGTGCTTATGAGCTAGTAGGGTAGGTATGGAAATGGATCAGGCTAGGTTTATATTATATGCTCATGGCAATTTTATGGAGGGGAATGAAGGTTTTGGCTATGATAAGCGGCCAATTGCTGTGGTCAATAGGAACTCTACATATGTGCAAATACTAAACACCATTTACAGTGGACTTAAGATAAATAAGCCTACACATCGAGTTGAGCTATATCATAAGGTAGCTATTAGAGATAGAATGCTACGTTATGATGTTATTTCAATTACCAGTGATGATGTTGCATAGGAGATGTTGGTGTACTTGAAAGGGTCAGTGGCTGTATATGTCTAGATATTTGAAAAGGAATTGTCACAAGTACTTACGGGTGATATGGCCATTGATGGAAATGTTGGTAGCCAAGGTTGGTGTCTCACCCTTACAGAGTATCCTAGTTGTAATAGTACATTATGTAACCAACCGAGGTCTCCAGGGGGTTATGTCATGCCCCAAAGGGTACCCAAAATGCGACAATCTACCACACTCGATATTTTAACTTAAGTATGAAAACCTTAGTCATCCCACTATTTACATACCGGGTGTAAGGTGTACTTGCACAATTTTTAGGATCACACTTTGAATCGAATAGTCTTAAGAAGGCATCCAATAACATTAAGAATAGAAATCACAACAAAATAAATAAGTTAAGTCTTTACAAAAGTCAAGGGGGCATACCCCCGCCAAAATAATAGAAGTCTATCCAGTCTAAATCCATCTTACAAATATTAAAGTTTATGTTAAAAAGATTTTCATAGAAGTCCACGCCTATAATTAGGTCCTGACTTCTTCAAAAGCTCCTTAATCCAAAAAGATAAACCTGTGAAAATTGTTCTCTCAGAACAACCCAAAAATGGGAACACTGCAACAAAAACTATCTGGATGTAAGCTTACGAGCTTAGTGAGATTCATTTTCAAATATTTAATACTCAACAACAGTATATAACAGACAAGTTATTAACAACCATATGAAATGCACAAGCAAATGAGTATACAAGCATATGACTTTCCGGGAGCCATATGTGAATGGATTTACGCCCTCCATTCGGGGTTGGGGTGGTTCATAAGTCACGCAACCATGAATCTAATCTTGAGTGGGATGGTCCATAAGTCATGCGACCATAATCCTGATCTCTTTCTCTTAGTTATACAACCTCTATTGTTTTATTGTGGTAGTTTTAAGTGCCTACCCCACTTCCGTTAACTTAAGCGATTTCACATCCTTAATGTTAACACGGGCCCTTACGCCTCCGCTAATATACTTTTGTCCCACCAAAGGTACATAAGCCAATACAATGTGACTCACTATGTGATATGCATGTACAATTTATTCATATAATCGTGGCATGTTAATTATGTAGGTTAAGTACGATTATAGAGAATTTCAGACACTCCAAATCTATAATAGCTCATACAATGATTTTACAACAAGTCTCGTCTCGATATACTTGTCATTCATTCAACCAAGATCAGATCACTACTCATCATAATTTTTCTTTTCCTAATTCTAATGCTACTACTATTACAAGCACATACATGAGCACAACTATTTAAGAAATAAACTCACTCGGCCATGGAGAGAAATCCACTAGTCGTAGTAGTCCTCGGGGAGTGAAAATCCATCCTCCAAATCACCTAAGTACAAGGAATACCCTCAGTGAGTATTTCTTATGAAGTTCTAATAAACTTAACAATTCTACTTACTAAGTTTGTTAATTTTTGCCTAAGTTGAAGTCCTAAATTAAAATGGTCATATCTAACTCATTTTAATTCGGAATTGCGTATATTATACATCAATTTCTATCTAATTTGAAAGATCTAGCCACTTCCCAAGTTAAATCAAACATCTAAGGTAATTTGAGGGTTGAAAAGCTACTGTACAGCAGGTGTCACGCCCCGGAGGGTACTCCAAACGTGGCAGTCTGCCGCATATAATATTAAAGCTAATGAATGACAACCTTAGTCATGCAAGAGCTTCGATATCACATGCAAGGCATTCTTCCAAGATAGTAGGAGACTCACAGGGGTATTACATTTAAGTAGATAATAAAAGCAAGCAAGAACTTATATAAATAATCATAAGATTTTCATAATAACATCCTTACATCATCTTAGGGGCATTCCCCCACTTTAGAAGTCTTTCAACAAAATAATAACAACTATAACACAAGCCTACTATAAAAATTTTTCCTAGAAGCCTATGTTCAAAACTTAAATACATATAACTTCTCCCAAAAAATCCTAGTAGCTTAAACTCGTACCTGACATACGGGGCTTCTTGGGGCCAACCAAAGGTAATCGTACTGTAACAAAAAGCTATAAGGGTATAAGCAAAACTAGCTTGGTGAGATAATTCCATCTATAAGACATTTCCATAATCCAAACAAGTATTTAATCAAGCATACGAGAATGCACCCATCAAATGAACAGACAAAATACACATGATTAACCGGAAATCAAGTGTAGCATGGATTCTACGCCCTCCATGTCGAGGGTTGGGAGGTTACAGGCCCATACGACCATCAATATTTGTAGATTTACCGGCTCCTGCTCGCCCTGTAGACTTTTTGGCTCCTACTAGCCCATGTAGACTTTCCGGCTCCTACCAGCCATCACTACCATTTCTTTGTTTCCCCACACGAAGAATAGTAGTGAAACAAATGTGACTCATAAGTATGATATGCATGAATTGATTTCAATATATATTTAACCAAATAATGTTTAGTTCAAGTTGAAGGCGATCAACACAATTTTCATCATATCAATACAAGGATCACAATTTATTTATCAAACTTTCTTTCGATATTCTTAACTTATATTTAATCAATCATAATTCCAAGTTACACAATAATTATTCATTTTATCTTATTCTTAATTGCTAGTGCTATTACTTACAAGCACAAAACAAGGAAATGTAACTTATGTCAAGAATTAACTTACTCCATGTCGTAGATCCTAATCGAAGTAATCCTTCGGAAAAGTGATCCCAGGTCCTTCTCTACCTAAACAAGATGAGATATCCAAAATGAGTCTTTCATGAAGTTTTTATTCTTAAAGATTCTAAATTTTCTTAAAATCGCGATAAAATCGTATAAGAGGAAATTCCAACTTAAAATGGCCATAACTTGCTCATTTTAACTCGGAATTTCTCATATGATATACTGTTTTCTACCTATTCGAAAAGATCTATCTATTTCTAAACTTATTTTCATCAAACTAAGTCATTTGGGTTTCAAAAAAGTAGCGGATAGATTCATCACGAATTTTTATAAACTTGTTTTCCTTCTTTTATCCAAAGCTCATTTGAAGAGATAAGTAATATAATAGCTTGTAAAAACTTTTGGAAGGTATATTCATATTTTTATTTACTCATAACAAATGTATGAAGTTAATGAAGTTGTCTCAAATTATGAAAAAGTAAAGTCTTTAAAGATTTTTGAAACTTGAGAGTTTATGAAATATTCATTTTGCTTTGAAAATATCTTAAGTTTATCTATAATGAGTATTTCTTCTCTTTTCCTAAATTTTATTTTCGTAATCTCTTTAAATTCCTAAGGAATGATTTTTATTTCCTAAGCTTAGCTTCCAACACTTTCTGAAAGTATTAACACTTCTATATTTAGAAAAATAATTTCTTGATTTCTTGAGATCATTTCATTTTAATGAAAAGAATTTCTATCATTTGAAGAAAAAGTGAAGTTGTTGTAAAATCTTTGTTTACTTCAAAAAGTCTTTTCTTTGTCATGTATGTTTATAGAATTTCTTATGAACTCCTCTAAGTTTATTTAAGATGACTTCTTAGCTTTTTTTTTTTTTTTAGAAAAGTTTACTTCCCACTTTTATTTCTAGAAAAGACTCTTCATTTTAAGAAAACATTTCCTCATTTTATTTTGTTGAGACAAAACCATTATGTTCATGCATAAATATGAATCATAAGGTTAAGAAAACATAAAGAAACATAATAACTTGAAAGAATAAGCTAATAAGAATAAATCAAGTATTGGAACCTTAGCTTCATCAAGGTATCCCAGGACTAAGAAAAGACTAGTCCCAAAAAAAAAAAAAGAAAATGTTTTGACTTGATGAGGACAAGTCTAAGACTAGAAAGACTAGTCTTAAAAATAACATGAAAGTAAATAAATTGCAAGGAAGTAAATAAATTGCAAGGAAAGTAAATAAATTGCAAAACAATGAGCTTATATGCTCTAAATAATATATTATATATATATAGCTATATAGATATATTAGATAGTTATAAACATAAAAACAACATAAGGAAAGTAGATTATGAACAAAAACAAAGTATGAACCTATTGTTGCTTTCTTAACCTTCATGGTTTTAGAAAACACACACTATGTCACGCCCCGTAGGGTATCCTAAACGTAACAGCCCGCCACATACTAAGTAAGACTCTCGAGTTCCCTACCCGGGGCCTTCGGAAGTCTTAAGTAGATGTAAAGCGTTCCTTTACGACAATAGAATACTTCAACAAATGGAGTTAAACAGTTTAACAAGGCATTCATTAGCCATAGATAATAAATCAAAACGCATAAATTTTAAAGTTTACAAGATCTAAGGGGCATTCCCCCGCAAAAGAATAACAGTCTATTACAGTCATCCAGAGTCCTTAGTTTCCAATGGAAGTCTATACAAAAAGGAATGAATTAAACTTCTATAGGAAACTCCTATCTCCGGTACCTGCGCTGTGGCTTGTCTTGGCCTAAGCCATATAAACTCATGCTGCAAAAGATAGAAACTATAGGGGCGTAAGCTAACTAGCTTAGTGAGCAATACTTCCATAACGCAATTAAACATACTTCAGTCAAACAAGTAATTATTCAGGCAAGTGTATGCATCAAACAAATGAATTCAGCAAACATATGACCAACCGGAAATCATATGTGGATGGACTTACGCCCTCCATCCCGGGTTAGCAGATTAACGAATCCTGCGGTACGACGCCGTTTAAGCTCACGGTCAACTAATAATAATTCGTTTTATGGATCACGATTAACCAACAAGTCGTTTTATGGATCACGATTAACCAACGTCGTTTTATGGATCACGATTAACCAACAATGCGAATGCTCCAACCCCATCGTGACATGAATGAATTCAATTTATAGTCGGAGTCGAATAGTCATTAATTCAATTCTTTTAAGTGACCAACAAGTAGTCGCAGACATTCATCATAAGATTCTAGTAAAGCAGTCAATATCTTAACACCCGGTTTCGATATACCTTAAGCTCCATTTCACATATCAACAATCAACAACATAAATAATTCCCATATACCCCATCATGCTTATACAATTTCTTTTATCTTTGCCTACATCACTAGTGCCACTACATTACAATCACAAGCATTAATTGAGAGTGGAAGTAAACTCACTCGGCCATTGGACGCCAACTTCTTAATAATAATAGTCGGGAGGTAGAGAGTCGTCCTGCTCGGGATCACCTACCAAGCAAGAATAATCCTAATGAGATTCTCATCATGTAACTAAATCAAACTATACATCTAGACTAGTTGAATTCGGATTTCTCGCTATTTGCGGAAGTTCTGACTTAAAACGGCCATAACTTGGTCATTTTAACTCGGAATTTCGCAAATTTTATATCGATCTCTATCTACTTCGAAAGATCTATCTATTCCAAGTATTATTTTCAAGTTTTGAAAATAGTAAGGCCACGGAACAGTGGGATCAGTTCTGTTCCGCAATTGATCCAATCTCGAAAATTTGCTTTGCTTTTGATAAAAAGTATTCCTAGATGATGATTCATGCATGAATGATATGGGAATGAATTTCTAATATAGATGCCATGTGATAGACCTAATATATACATGGTCATAATAACTTTTGTGGTAATAACTCACATGAACTTTTAAGTATTGAGGAAATTCTCATAAAGACTAATTCTAGGAAGCTATCCTTCCATATTATACTCCTTAGGGTTTCTTTGGTTTTTAATCTTGTAATCTACCTATTATTCAACTAAAAATAGGTTCTCAAAGTCTATATTAACCATGGCCTCCATTCATGCATAAAAATTCCCATTTTTCATTTGGTAACATGTCTTTGAATTAGCTTTTTGTAAAAATCCGAATTTTCTAAATTTCCTTTTCTTACATTTTTCTTAAGGGAAATCTTGTCTAATGCATTAAAAATTGGAGCTTCAATGTATACATTATCTAAGGACTTCATTTAGCTTGTAAAACATCCATTTTAGACTTAAATACTAAGTGTTTATTTAGGCATTACCCAAAATTACGAATTTGACTACACATCTAAAGTCAACATTTTTCCTTCTAACTTCACCTCTTGTTTTCCTTATTTTTATTATGCCTAAACTCATCTAAACTCATGAAAATAATTCCTTTAACATGTCTATTACACATACCCTCCATTTTTCTTATGAAATATGAGTTTAAAGTTGATTTTGGGGGTCTTTAAGGTAGGGTTTCCATTTCATCCGAATTTTCAACTTTTCATATCTAACAAAGCCCTTCCTTTTTCAATGGTCTTGCCTTCTACATGTTAAGATATACTATCTAGCATCTCTATACATGAACAAGACTTCATTCTTATGGTCATCAAAGCATATAAAACAAAATGAACCTATGATCATGCATGTACATGAAGTTGTGAATGTCTAAACCTTAGATCTACTACATATGATATATAAAGCATGGATCTCATGGCATGAACAACAATATATGTACAAGATCACTACTTTATATGCATGAACAAGATGAAATCTTAACAAAACACATCTAAACACTAGATCCATGTCTTGTGATGGCTTGGTATTCTTGTTCATGTGTTTCCATATCCCTAACAAGAGCTCATTGGGATTTAAATGAGAAAACACCAAGATATAGTCTTGCCATTACAAGATATAGGATAAACAAAGTCTAAAACCAACATACCAAAGGAGGATCTAAGGTAGAAATGGAGGAGTTTTGAGTTGAAGATGCAAGAGGGAGAGGGAGGGGGGTGCTCGGCACAAAAGGGAAAGAAAAGAAGAGAGGTTTTCTCTTTTTCAATTTTGAAACAAGAAGAAATGAAGAGAGAGAGAGAAAATTATGTATATATATCAAGTGTTTTAGGGTTTGATTAATAAAATGAAGTAAAAATACTTCATTTGAGGGGAAAAATAGAGGGAGGGGCGTTGGCCTCCTTGTGTGTGTGTGTGTGTGTGAGTTTTGAAGAAAAAATGAAATTGTAATTTAGTAAATTAAATGTAATAATTATTTAAGAGACAATTTTTTTTGGAAAAGAAAATTGAAATGAGTAGTTGTAAGGATGTAAGAATAGGGTATGGGTAGTGTGTAGTGTAGGTTGTACTTGTGAATAGTAGACAAGACATCTACTTTACCGGTTGTTCCGAAAACACGGAAAAGCTATAACTGTAATTTTTATAGCTCGAAAATTATGAAATTGATATTTTTGGAATCCTTATAAAATTACGGTTCTAATGAATATTCCGGACATTTTTCTGAATCCGTGGCCCGGGGCACGCTTTTCCGTATTTGGGCTCGGGAAGGCCCGGAATTGAAAAATTCCCGAATTTAAAACTTTCAAAGGTTTGAAATGTACTTCGGAACAACAATTCAAATTCATTTACCCCATAATATTTATTTTACTATGAAACCGAAGGAAAGCCGGATTTAGGGTTCCTAGGCTTCATTCACTAAACTCAATCTGATCGGATTAGGGTTTCGCTTCCAACTCCCGGGGTTTTCTAGCTACTGAGAATTACCGGGGTTTACACACTAAGCTCATATTAAGTAAATGAACATATGGAAATCTTGAAGAACATTTACCTAAAAGAACTACACTTGAGAGAGAGCTTCTTGAGAGGAATTTCTTTGAGAGATTTTTGTAGGGTAACTTTAGTAGAAGAGAGGTGCGAAAGAAGTGGAAGTAAGAGGGGGTATTTATAGGAAAATGTGGGAGATAATTTGTGTTAATTAAACAAATTGAAAATAAAACAAATGGGAAGGAAGAGAGGGGTGGTCGGCGCTATTTTGAGAGGAGAGAGGGAGTGAAAATTTATTTTTTTGTCTTTTGATTAATTAAAAGTAAGATATGAAAGATGTGAAGTTGTATTGGAAATAAAAATATGTAAAAAATAGGTGTATGGGTCGCAAGAGTAGGTTGTAAGAAAAAGTAGAGATAGATAAATAGTGTAGAATAGTAGTAAATAGTGTAATGTAAAGTAGACATGACAAATTAAGTACCGGTAGTAAAAAAATACGCGTATAAATACGATATATGATATTTTTAGTTACTAAAAAATTATGAAATTGATATTTTTGAAAATCTTATATTTTTACGAATCTAAAGGCATATTCGGAATATTTTTACTATTCCGAGCTTCGGAACACTTTTTTCAAGAACTGTGTCTGATCGGGTTCAAAACGAGTCGCGATTTTACTAAACTGGTTTTTTAAGCTTCCTTGGATAATTACGTACTATTCTACTTACAAAACTCTTTCTTACTCTCTTAGGGTTTCTTAAACAAGAATCCCGGACTTAAGCGGTTACGGTAAACTAGGGTTTTGTTGACTTTAGAATTCCGGTTGACTTCTAATTAGGGTTAAGCTTTAATTTGAATCCAAAACTTTGGAGGTTTACAGTAGGGTTACAAAAATTCCAGTTTTTAGTTATTGTTGAAAATTGTTACTTTTGTTCCATTTAACTTTTTAGATCAACTTATATTGGTTCTACACTTGTAAAGAGAACTTCTAGCCAAAGATAAAAGATTTAATACTTATATGATCCTAATGATATTGTCCAAATGAAAATTCCAAGAATCAACTTTGTAAAAACCGAAATTTTGAGATGAAACTCATTTTCTTGTTTTAGAAAATTCTTTTGCTAAAACTAACATGACTCAATGAAAATAATTTTCTTATGTCACCCATTATCAAAGCATTCAATTTTCCACATAAAACTCTTGTTTTGAAGTCTAAAATAAGGTTTTCAAAATTCATCTCTTCCTAGATCCGAATTTCTTCCTTGAGTTTTAGAATGAAAATAAGACCTAGACTTGTCTTTTACAAAACTCTCTATTTTAGAAATACCTTTTGGAAAAACTCATCTAAACTTATGAAAATCCAATCCTTAGGATATATATACCAACAACCCTTTATATTTTTATCTAAATCTTCATTTTGAGGGTTAGATAATAGGTTTTAAAAATGGGTTTTAAAATTTTTTTGAACATATCTTTTGATAAAATCCATCAAGACTTATGAAAAATTATCATGTACATATCCTATCTTAAAATCCTTCCATTTCTTGAATAAAATCTTCATTTTTGAGTTGTAAAACATGTTTTTAAACGATGCCTTGGCCTAAATCCAAAAATAAGATTTTTGTTTTGATAAATAATCTTTGAAAATCACCTTTGAACCATGTAAAATGAAGTCTTGATAATATATACCCATTAAGCCTTCATCTTTTCAACTAAAACTTCCATTTTGGAACTTGGAAGGTGGTCTTTCAATATGGGTCTTGCCTAGATATGAATTTCACCACTTTTATTCAAGTTCAAATCTAAGATCTATACATAATATGAACATGAATATAAAAGAAATACATGGTAGTAAGCCCTAAACCTATAGATCCAAACATAAACATAACCAAAGCTTCATAAAAATTTAGATCTACAAAGTATAATATAAATATGAAGATAATAAAGTCTTAAAGACAACAAATATAGCAATATCAATATGAATCATAAACAAGAGGAGTGTTTCAAAGTTTTGGCATCATCATCTCTAGCCTTTAGGCATTATGGAGAGTCATTTGATACATGAAACCTCCATATAATCAACCTATAGCATCTATAGAAGCTTAAGAAGAAAGTTTACTTAAAGAATCTTCAAGAATGGAATGTGGAAGTAATATTTTGAGATAAGGTAAGAATAAGGCTAAGAAAGAGATAAAAAGAGGAAAAGAGAGTAAATGATGTAGGGTTGCAAAGAAAGAAAGTTGTAAGTAAGAGGCTTTAAAATAGAGAGAGGAGTATGATAAAAGTGTGTTAAATAATTGAAAGAAAAAAATAAAACAATGGCAGAAATTTTGGTGTGTGGGTGTGGGGGGGAGGGTGCTGGCGTGATTTAAAAAGGGAGAGAGAGGAGTGTTTAGTTAGCTTGTAACTTGAATTTTGAAAGTGTAACTTGTGTTACTCAATTTGCTAATTAAAAGAGACTTTAAATCATTAAATAAATCAATAAAATAAAAGAAAAGTGGCTGATTTTGAGAGTGTGGTCAGCTACCATGTATGGGAGATTGAGTGTAAGAAAGAGTGAAAGAAAACATGAATAATGTGTAGAAGTGACAATTGAAGTGTACTTGAAGTATGGTTGAAAAAGTGCTTTTTTAAGAAAAATATATAAAATAAAATTAAGAAAAATATTTTTAAATGAGTGGCAGAAATTTCATAAATAAAATTAAATAATCAATTGAATTATTTTAGTGTTTCAGCAAATAATTTACCGGTACGGTCAAAATATGCTTATATAAGTTGTAACTGATATTTTTAGATTTCAAAATATTACGAACTCGATATTTTTGAAATCCTTATGAAAATACGAGTCTAAAAATATTAAAGATGTATTTTTAATTTTTCGAGCACCGGGACACGTTTTCCAAAAGCAGTATCCAATCGAGTTTGAAATAAGCCGAAAATAACCTAATCTAATATTTGTAAGAAATCAAATATATTACGGACTATTCTACACACTTTACTTAATTTTCGACTTCTTGGTTTACGAACACAGAATTTCCAGATCTAAACTGTAGGGTTTAACTTGAGATCTGTTGACTTAAGGTTTCCGATTGATTTCTCGGCTTAGGGTTGAGGCTTAGGATTACTCTAAAAACCAAGGGTTTACAGGTTACATTAGTTTTTTACAACTAGCATGCCCCGTAAGAAGTGAATACAAAATAGGATCAAAAGTTGATTAGAGTTAGAAAGATTTTGTATATATATAAGACATAAGCCAAGATAACAAATTTACAAAGACTAGATCATCACTTAATATTGCATCCATGGTTTTCAAGGCTTCACCTGAACACTTATACATAGAAATTACAAGAAAAGAAATAAAACATAACATAAGCTATTATAACCACTACATACTAAGTCTCTATTACAAATCAAGGTTTTCCTTGCAAAAACTCTACTATATAGATTTTTAAGGAATAAAGGAATTCTAAACTTATATACTTTCATTTAATAAGAAACAAAACATACATATATACATATATAAATATTATTAATTAATAAAGAATTTTTTTTAAACCAGTAAGTGAAACACCCTATCATGCACCATGTATGGCCCCTTGCATGAGTCTAGAACTTTTGACTAGAAAGTGAAACATCTTGTCGTACACCCCTTATGACCCCATGTATGAGCCCATAACTTTTGACCAGAAAGTAAAACGCCTTGTCGTACACCCCTTATGACCCCATGCATGAGCCCATAACTTTTGACCAGAAAGTGAAACACCTTGTCATATACCTTGTACGGCCCCATGTATGAGCCCAGAACTTTTGACTAGAAAGTGAAACACCTTTTCATACACTCCGTATAGCTCCATGCATGAGCCCAGAACTTATGACCATAAGGTGAAACGCCTTGTCATACATCCCGTATGGCCCCATGTACGAGCCTAGAACTTTTGACTAGAAAGTGAAACACCTTGTCTCAAACCCCGCAGGGCCCCACATATGAGCCTAAAACTTTAGACTATAAAGTAAAACATCTTACAATACACCTTGTATAGCCTCATGTATGAGCCTAGAACTTCTAACTAGAAAGTGAAACACCTTATCAAATGCCATGTATGAATTTTCCATGCTTTCTAAATTCTCAAAATCGAAATTTTACTTCCCCAAACACAAGTTTTGATCTCAACTTCATCATATACACTTCCCTACTCATACATAACCCATAAATCCTTTAAGAAACATCACATGAGTATAACACCAACATCAAAATCCAACATCAACTACACCCAACACCAACCCTTTCAACCAACAAAAGCTTATGATATCTAAGAGTTGGGACTCATAACATCAAATATCACTTCTCAACTTCATTTATCCAACTTCAAACTCACCCACAACCTTTCTACCATCGAAACCCATCACAAACATAAACTTCAAATGCTCAAATTAACAAGAATTAGCAAAGAAAAAAGAAGTTATAACTTACCGTAAGCTAGCCTTAACTTGTTGATGGAATTAGTTTGAGTTCTTGGTGAGCTTTTGAAAGAGAACATGAAGAAAATGAAAGTATAGAGGTGGGTGCATGTGTTTTATGGTTTTTAGTCTACCAAAAGGAAAGAGAAGAGAAATTTTTGCTCAAATATTAATTAATTATGTCTTAATAATTAAATAGAGTTTGTTGACTTTTTGGGCATTAATGCAAGGCTCTTGTGTGTGTGTGTGCATGTTAATTAAGGTAGATTTAGATGTCAAAAAAAAAAAAAAAAAACAACAAGAATCAACTTGAATTTTGTAATTAAAACATCAACATACTTTTTAATGGAAATCAATACAAAGTTTGAATAACTTTAGCTTATAGATTATATTTAAAAGGAAATTTTCTTGTAGAAAATTATATAGGAAAACTTTATAATTTAGAGATTAAATTTTTGAAATATAATTTTCTAAAAGAGTTTAAGAGTAAAATATTTAATATACCACTTGAAATGAGTTACTTAAACTATTATCTTCAAAGACTTATCTAATGAGAATTTTGAAATTAATTAAACTAATAGACAACTTTTAAAAAGATTTACATGAAATTTTGGATTCTTTTCCTTATTTATCTAATTTCACACATGTTGACATACTTAAATATAACAATCAAAGCATTCAACAAAAATTATATACTAACACTTCGTTGAGTTTTAATTCTATTTCTCAAACTCTAAACTTAGAAAAACTTAGGGCTTTATAGTTGGAAGATGAGAACTCCATTCTAACTTGGACAATAGTTAGCACATAGGTCCAGATGAGTAACTTTGAAATGGGTGCACCTAACTAGAGTTGTAGTCATGATACTGATGTAATGCAATACTCATCAGTAAGTGAATCGAGTGAAGACTATGCTGAAGATAAAAATGATTCCATGGTAGGTTTTTCCCAATAGGTTGCTACTACTGATATATGAACTAGGGTTAATGACTGACACCGTTTCATGGTCTTTATAGATGTTGATGCAGCTGGGAGCTCAGTGTTAGCACCTTTTTCCATTACAAATGTAGGTATTGTATATGATGCATTTGATGTTGAGCAAAAAATGAGTATTGTAAATTGAAGCTTTAGTAATGAATTCAAGGTTTGGATGCGGTTGAAAGTGAAGATCATCTTATACAAGTAGTTAAAATGTGGCACATATTAAACCATTATAATTTTAAGGTGGTGGACTTGAATCCAAGGTTATGGGTAGTTAAAAGCATTGATACCTGCAACAAACGTTGCAAGTGGAGACTTAGCAACTATAAGAAACATGGTGGGTGAATTCACATTACCAAATATGAAGGGCCTTACACATGTTTGGATGAAATCACTAGACAATATCATTCTTAGTTGGACTCCACTAGCATGTCTAGGTGCATTATAATGAGGATTCATAATACTCCAAATGTGAGGGCAAAAGACCTCCAATTAACTATCTTAAAAGAGTTTGGGTATAATGTTCATATTAAGAGAATTTGTAAGGCGAAGTGAAAGGCTATTGAGCAGGTGTATGGAAGCTGGAAGGATTCACATGCGGAGCTCCCACATCGAGTATTCACATATGGAGATCCCCCATCTACTTAATGAAATAGCAGAGGTTTATCCAGGAAGAAAGGTTAAGTGTAGAATTGTTGAATCGGATATTACATGGCATATCTTCCTTAACAAACTCTTTTTGGCATTTTTTCATTGCATTGAAGCGTTTCATCACCACAAGTATATTCTGGATACATGATTGAATGTATACTAAACGCTTGATATTAGTGAACTAATTTATTTTTGTTAATACTTTATAGACTCGTGGTCACAATTGATGGTACCTTCTTGTATGGTAAATGTAAGCACAAATTGCTTATCGCAGTAGTATCGGATGGAGCAAAACATATCATGCCATTAGCATATGCTCTTGTCTATAAAGGGGTAGAGGATACATGAAGTTGGTTCCTTTAAAATTTGTTAGAACATGTTATCAAGGACGACTCTAACATTTGCTTAATATCCGACTGACATATTGGTTTTAAGAGTTTAGTTGAGGGTAAGAATGATGTGTGGCCTAGAGGCTGGCCTTAGCGATGGTACATCTGACATGTTACTAGCAATTTTAACTCGAAGGTCAAGAGTAAAGAATATGAAGAATTGGTGAAAAGAGCGGCCTAACAAACCTAGACCAAGAAGTTCCATGGTTGCTTTGTTGTGGTAAATCAAAGTAGTTCATGGACATTGTGTTATATTCGCGAATTACATCCCCATATGTGGACTTTATCTTAAGATGAAGGCATAAGGCTTGGAATTGATACAATAAACATGATTGAAAGTTACAATTCCGTTCTTAAAGATGCTGAATACTTAATCGTGGCAGCATTAGTGAAAATAACCGTTTACAATTGCACCTTAATTTTCAGCAGGCAAAGGCACAAAGCGAGTGAAGCAATGAATTTGGGTAAGGTGCTGACAGATTATGTTGCAAAGAAGTTTGAGCGGTGGAATAGCGTGTCAAGTGCTTATTATGCAGGTGTTTTGACTATTAGGAACATTATTTAAGATTCTAACTGCACCGTGACCTATAATGTATAATCAAAAGGGAGATCACATACAAAAAGTCGAGTTAAGGTTAAGTAGATGTAAATGTAACAAGTGACGGACTGATAAAATTCTATGCTCACATGCAATTGCAGCAATGGTACTCTACATATGGATTATGTCGGGTACGCTACATATGGATTATGTTAGGTACTTTATGTATGGATTATGTTGTTCAAGTGGGGCAGTGGCATAGGTGAGAAAATCAGCTAAGGATATATGGAATCATACCTACAGTAGATAAGACAAATTTAACTCATATTAACATTCCAACATGGCACCTATTCCATTGACATATAAGAAATAAGGGGCAAGATTAGAGAGAAATGCTTCCAAAATGAGATGGATATTCAAGAGGGCCCACGGGGTTGCTCATGCTAGTCATGCAGCTAGCTAAGGCACAATATTAGAAGTTGTCCAACTAAGTGAGCCACTAAGAGGACAGTTATAAAATGGTCAAGTCATAGTTGTATTAAAATGTTCAAGTGATTTGTTCTACTGCACTTATATTGCCTATTTTATATGTTCTTTGCTTCCTTTGTTACTTATGCCTTCGCTGACACTATGTAATGCTTTTTTCTTTACAGGTATATTCGGCACCTCTAGATGACTTTGTGCTTATAGGACAGGTTGTTCATAGATCAATGCTAGCATGGAAGGCTAGGTAAGATTTTTACCTTTCCTCTTTACTTAGAATATCTAGAGAATATTTCTCATGGAATTATTTTCAAATGTAGGAGCATGTCATATTACATTATCACCGGAGAGAGGTGAAGCTAAAGCACCAAACTGGTATGTCTTCATACCTAGACGATTGACTTGTTCCATTTCTATCATAGTCCATATTCAAAGGTGATACCATTTGTTCAGCTAGATTGCAACTAGCTACCGCATTAGTTGAGAGATGGCAACCTAGGACACATACATTCCATATGACGATAGGAGAGTAGACAATGACATTGCATGATATTGTAGCACTCACCGGCCTATATATCAATAGGCATGTGGTTGCCAACATGGCATGGATGGATTGGTCAAATTTATGTAGTTGTTTACTTAGAGTTAGACCCGTGTCTGATGTTGACATTGATGGTGGGCACTTGGAGATATCGTGGTTGGATTTATACTTTAGAGAATTACCTGATTATGTAGATGATATTACTATTCAATGCCATGCCAAGGCATGTATCTTATTGTTGTTAAGGGGTTCATAATTAGGGATAAATTGTTGAATCTAGTTTATGTCATACACCTCCAACTGCTTGAGGACTTTTAGATAGCAGGACAATATGCATGGGTAGTAGCTTACCTGACATGGCTACAGACAACTAAGCATGGCATCACACATTAATACGGGTGACAGCTAGACCTTTTGTTTATCTACAAATCAAGGCTTGCAAGCACTTCCCACACTCTACCCCCATGCGTTGACAGTCACATAAGTTACCATAAGGCGCCCTTTCATCAGTTACTGGGGACCCACTACTTTTGATGTCACTCTGTAAGTCCCAGAAAATTTCAGTAAATAATTCTACGATGAACTTCGAAAATAAACCCTAAATCACTTCAAATTAAAACTGAATTTCAACTAGTCCTAAATCACGAATGAATTTGGAAACTTCTTAATCTTGAGAAAATGAAAATCCTTAAAAAAAAAAATAAGAGCTCAACATACTTCAATTCCAAAACCACTACGTACGAAGAATTCCATAATTAACTCTGACTTATAAAATCGGGTAATATAAAGCCCAAAAACAAATTATTAAAAAGTAAATAATGATTAACTTACGGAAATGAAACCCAATTCAAAAATTCTGAAAACATTAAAAGATATTAAATACTTACAAAAACGAAATGTAAAATAAATTTCTTAAAGTAAATACGTTGTATAAACATAAAATATCAGTTTCCAAATTGGCAAAGACCTAAACCGGAAAATCACCCGGAAACCCTAAGTGGAATACAATAGTTTAAGTTCGGCAATCTAGCGCCCCTAACCCTAGAGGCCGAGATGTAGTTTAAATATATAGAATAACTCATAGTAATATAAGTTTGTTTAAAAATATCATATTGGTAAATTTTTGACCTAATTCGAACTCGTTCGGATACAAACTTCTAAAAAGCGTGTCCCGGGGGCTCGAGATATTAAAAAAATACCAATAGCACCATTGGACTCGTAATTTCATAATATTTCTAAATATATCAATTATATAATTTTTCGGGTTATAAAAGTTACAGTTATAACCTTGTTATCATATTTCCATTATTACCGGTAATTGATTAGTCTTTTGCACTATTCAATTTTATTTCATTACACAATTTTATTATTCTTATAAAGTCTTATATTTTTAGATAAATATTTTACATATATAGAAAATTTTGTTTTTCTAAAATTTAGTTTGTTTCGGGTCTTTATGGGATCAGATTCTGTTTAAGATCCGATACTAAAAATAAAATAAATTAATTTAATAATTTTAAAATATTTTAAAAATATTTTTATTTTCATAAAATAATTTTTTTGAATTTTTCGGGTTATAAAAATATCATTTATAATCAATATTCGCATATATTGATCATACCAGTAACATATTTGTTGAAATACTAAAATAATTCAAATAATTATTTCATTTTATTTATAAATATTTTGCCATTCATTCAAATATATATTTTCTTAATTTTATTTTGTATTTTTCTTAACAAAAAGCACTTTTTCTAACCCATACTTCAAGTACACCTTACACATATCACTTCTTTTTCACTTTAATCTTTCTACACTTTACTCCACACTTCATGGCAGATTTTGACCCTCTTTATGGCTGTATTTTTTCCTTTGAAACCCTCCAAAAATTAATTAAAATAACTCTCTTTCGATCCTTCTTCAAAAAGTCACACATACCATTAATTACATTACAATTTCATGTCAAAACTCAACAATTTCCTCTCTCTCTCTCTTCCCACAAATCACGTGCAGCCCCTCCCCCTATTTTCTGCCCTTGTTTTATTTTTTTCTCTCTTTTATTCAATTAATACACTCATTTTCTCTTTCTCCTTCATTTACTCATTCTTTCCTTTTTCATTCTTTGGTTTTTCTCTCTCTTTTTCCTCTCTTTCTTCTTCATTTCCTCTTGTTCTTACATGAAAAACAAGCTGCCCCCACTTCTAAAAATTACTTCCACACTTCATTCTTGAAGATTTTTAAGCAAATCTTCTTCTCAAAGCGTCCATAGGTGATATAGGTAAAGTATAATGGAAGTTTCATGCATCAAATGACCTTCCATAAGCTTAAAAGCTTAGGATCATGATGCCAAAAAAATGAAACACTCCTTTTCTCTAAAGTTAATCTCTTGTATCACTATTATTTTCTTGTTTAAAGTTGTTATATTTTGTAGATTTAACTTTTTGTAGCTTTGATTTTTGTTTATGCCATAGATCTTGCTATTTGAGTTATTATTTTTGTTATTGCTCATGATTTATGCATATATTTCTCATTCACATGTGTTCATCATTTATAATTAGTTTAGAAGACTAGATCTAGTTGTTTTAGGTTCATACATGCATTAGACTTATGTTTTATGTTCATGAACAACTTGTGTCACGCCCCGAGGGGTACCCTAAACGTGGCAGTCCACCGTACACAATACTAAAGCCTAGGAATGACTACCTTAGTCATGCGAAGGCTTCCATATTATGTACAAGGCGTACATCACAACCAAGGGACGCATCGGAGTAGCACAATTTATATTGATAGTAAATATAACAGACAAAGAGAATACTTATCATAAAACATACGTATTGCATTTCAATTCTTAGAGGCATATCCTACTTCAAATAAATATACATCTCTTATCATATAGGTCATTTCATATAAAGATCCTTACAACATTACTTCATCTTATGATCCCATTTCCTTCGTAGAAGCTTAACCATCCATCTATGACTTCCTTAATGTCATGATCCTCAATTTAAGCCACTGGCACACCTGTTTCAATCAAATCTATAGGGGTATAAGCTACAACTTAGCTTAGTGAGATATTCCTTTTCATTCGCACCGCATTTTCAAACAAGTTTATTTATTTAATCACACATATGCTATGCATACAATGCAACAATCACATGATTACGCGAATATATATAGTCATCCGGAAACCATATATAGAACGGATTTACCCCTCCGTATCAAAGGTTAGGGAATCGGGGTTGAAGGTCCTCGACCTCCTACTGCTAGTCCCCAGGTCTCACCCACAGCGTTCGGTTGGCTCGGCTCCGAACCTAGAGTCGCTTTCCCCGAGCGATTTGGATTCTCCAGGAAGGAACATGGCCCGTGGCACCGCACGATCACAGCCAATCCAACTCTACGCGTAGGAGTAGCAGCCTTCCGAAAAGATGTGACTCATGGATGCTTATGCGTGAACGTTTTATTGTTCTTAGGTCAAACCTTATTAAGGTTTATTAGGGGCGATCAATCAATTTAGCAACAATAAACAATCATACAAGTAAGTAAACAAAATTATTTAAACAAGCAGATCGAAGTTGCGATATTCTTAATTCTCATTTCACGCATAAACATAGAATCATATGTATACACATAATCCCGAAATCCCCAAATATATGCGTTTTTATCTTTTCTTAGTATACTAATGCTACTACATTACAAGCACAAGCAAGGTAACAAAATTAGAAGGAATAACTCACTCGTCCATTTCGCTATCTTCTTAGTCGTAGTAATCCTTGGGTAGGGTATTCTCGTATCCTTCGTCACCTAGACAAAAGAAATACCCGGGATAAGTCTTTCATGTATTTCTATTCTTGGAGATTCTAAACTTTTCTTAAAATCGCGGTAAAATCGTATAAGAAGAAATTCCAACTTAAAATGGCCATAACTTGCTCATTTTAACTCGGAATTTCGCATATGATATACCGTTTTCTACCTATTCGAAAAGATCTATCCATTTCTAAGGTTATCTTTGTCATATAAGGTCATTTGGGTTCCGAAAACGTCAGGTACAGATTTAAAACGAATTTTCTAAACTTTTGCAAAATCCATTTTCTAACTCAACTCCATTTTAAAGAAAATCCTTTTGTAACAATATAAATATATATTTGATAAACACTTTTGAATATATAGGTATGCTCATTTTATATGCAAAATCCCTAATGGTAGTGTCTCAACAATTTATTTCATAAAACAATTCTTTTTAAAGTGTTAAAACTTATTTTGATAAATTCCTTTTCAAGTATTTGGAAGAAACTTTATATTTTTATTATAAATGAGTACATCCTTGTTTTATTTCCTTCATTCCTTTTTCCAAAACAAGCAAATTTTCCTTTAACCCTAGTCTTTCATAAATTTCATTTCTAGTGATAAAAGATTAATTTATCAAAACTATACTAAGTTTTCGAAAACCTTTTCATAATTTGTTTATTTAAGATGGCCTTAGAAAATGAGTCTTGTTTTCTTATATTCCTTTCTAGAATATAAGCATTTACTTTCCAAAACTTGTTCTTTTATCTCTTTTGAAAAGAGTCATCTTTTATTGATAAAATCCATTATTGTCTAATCTATTTATATTCTTTTGGAAATGAGTTCCTTCTTTTTAGAAATTTGAAAATCATTATTTTTCCTAAGTGGGTTTATCACCTTATGAATTTATCTTCATTGTGAAAACTAGTTTGTTTTCTTAGTTTTATTTAAAAGAGTTTAAATCTTGGGCTTTTTGTAAATACTTTTAATATTAATAAATTATATTACTAAAAGTTTAGGTTGACATAATATACAAAGAAAATATTTATTTCTTATGATTCCTTGGAAATCTATCTTTGTTATTTATGAAAACGTTGAGAAAACTCCATTTCTATGTTGTTGATAATAACTCCATGATTTTGTGATAAATCATATGATTGAAAACTTAGCTTTGAGTTCATTTAGTAAAACAAAATTCTATTTTTAGATTAGTTGAGATATTAACATTATGTAAATGCAAGTATCATGAGCATATAAAATAATAAAGAACATAAGAAAATACTAAAAATAGTTAATGAGCAAGAAAATAAAATATCAAGCATTGGAACCTTAGCTTCATCAAGGAATCCCGATCAAGTATTGGAGCCTTAGCTTTATCAAGGCATCCCGGGACTAAGAATGGACTAGTCCCGAAAGATTAAAGAAAATAAATAAAAGATTGTTTTGACTTGATATGGACAAGTCTAAGACTAGAAAGACTAGTCTTAATAAAATAAATAAATTGCATAACTTGAATAAATAAATAACAAATGAGCTTATATGCTCTAAATAAATATATACATATATACATAATATATATAATAATAAAACAATAATAATAACAACATAATAAAATAGGAAGCTTATGTACAAGAACAAAACATGAACATGTTGTTGCTTTTACTACTCATATGAGTTTCAAAACAACACCATAGTCATGTTAAGTTACATGACATGGATGAATAATAGATGGAATAAATATTTACCTAAGGTATGTAAGAGGTATGAAGGTGTGATGAAATGGGTATTATGTGAGTAGTATATGTGGTTGATAGTTTATGTATGAGATGATTTTTGTGAGGAATTGGTTTGAGAGAGTTTTGGTAGAGAGAATTCTTGAAGAGAGAATTTGTGGAGATTTTGAGAGAGTTTTGGTAGTGTAAAGAGTTGTGTGAAAGAAGAAAGAGGAAGGGGGTATTTATAGAATTTTTGGAGTGAATTTTTGATGTAATAAAATAAATTGAAAATGAAATAAAATAGAGATAGATGGAGGGGGGGAGGCGCCGGTTTTGGGCATTGAAGAGGGAGAAATTGTTTTATTTTTATTTTTATTTGTTTGTGTAATAAAAGTAATGTGTAAAGTTTGACGTGATTAAAGTTGTGGGAAATGAAAAAAGTAAGAAAATAGATATATGTGAAAAAAGTAGAGATAGATGAATAGTAGAAAAGTACTATGAATAGTAGACTAGACAATTAAAGTACCGGTAGTAATAAAATACGCGTAATAATGCGATATCTGTAATTTTTAACTACCGAAAAATTCTAAAACTGATATTTTTGGAACCTTGTATTTTTACGAGTCTATTGGTATAAACGGAATATTTTTAATATTCCGAGCTTCGGGACACGCTTTTCGAGAACCGATCCCGTTTGGGTCCGAAGGTCACTCGAAATTCGCGAATCTGATATTTTTATGTTACCCTATGTTATTACGAACTATTCTAGGTCATTAACTTAATTTTGTTTTCTAGGGTTTGAGAACGCGGGATTGTCGGATCTTAAACACTAGGGTTCGTTATAGGCTTGCTGACTTTTAGGATTCCGTTTGATTTCCGATTTTTACTGAGTTATTCGTAAGATCATATAATTTTTGAGTTTTGATCGTTTATATTCTAGCTCGACGTCTATGGTTTATCTTATTTTATTCGTGATTATTTATTTGTTTTAGTTCTCGGGATTTTTAAACCGAGTCTAGGTTTATGAGTTGACTCAATTTGACTTTTGTGGAAAATTTGGATTTGTGATTCTAAAATTTTACTGAAGGAATTAGGATTTTATTATCTCGTTGTTAAGCGGTATTTTGATCTATTGTTTCGATTTGCGTTTTAGAATTGGGTAGATTATTTAATCGACGTACGGACGTTGATTATATCGGTAATTGGACTTTATATTTTGCTTCATGGGTCCTTGTTTTCTCAAGATTGAGAAAACTCTTTTTTGTTCTTATTTGGAATTAAGTTTTAACTTGGTTCAATTTTTAGGGTTTCGATTCCAGTGTTTTGACTCGGTCTAGAATTTGGTTTGTATCTTGAGTTGATTTTTGGGATTTTAAATTTCTAAACTTTTAGAATTATTTTCTATGAATTATAAAATTTTTTGGGGGTTTACAACTTGTAATAGCATGATGATAGTAGGAATGTTTTAGAAAACTCAAGATTTATTTTATTTAAAAAAATAATAATTTTTGGAAATTCGGATGAAAATGGAATCATATTTAGAAAAGTTGTTTTTCAACTTCAAAATGTGTATTTTTAATTTGAAATGAAGGGCTTAGGGTATAGACAACATAAATGAATGATTTTGATGAGTAAAGTTTAGCTCTATGAGTTTATAGTTTACTACCATGGGTTTCTTTTAGATTTATGTTCATATTATGTGTAGATCTTGGTTTTGAACTCAAACAAAAATTATGAAATTCGTATTTTGGCAAGAATCCTATTTAAAAACCACTTTCCAAGTGTCAAAATGTAATTTTTACTTAAGATAATGAAGGCTTAATATATGTATATCATCAAGACTTCTTTTTACAAGAATCAAAAGTGATTTTCAAAAGTTATTTTCAAAATAAAAATCTCATTTTTGGATTTTGGTTAAGACACATTTTAAAAACATGTTTTCCAACTCAAAAATGAAGTTTTTATTCAAGAAATGAAAGGATCTTAAGATAGGATATGTAAAGGATGGGTTTTCATAAATTTAGATAGATTTTATCAAAAGATATGACCAAAAATGAATTTTGCAAATTCGGATCTCAACCAAGGTCAATTTTTAAAACCCATTTGTCAACTCCAAAACTCATGCTTTATGTGAAAAATGAAGAGTATAGGTAATAGGTATCATTAAGTAATGATTTTTATAAGTTGAAATGAGTTTTGATGAGATTAATGTATAAAACAAGAAGTAGAATCAATATGGAAAATTTTGAGTTAGTAGTCAATTTGTGAAATTCGTAATTTTGAATGAAGGCCATAAGAACACCTATTATCCAAGCTCAAAATGAAATTTTTATGTAATGAATGGAGTCCTTAAGTAATAAGTACCATAAAGTCTTAAATTTTAATGCCTTGCACAAGTTTTTCCCAAAGGAATCATTCAAAAAGTGAATTTCTAAAAATTCGGATTTTTGAATAAATCATATTGGAAAATATATTTGTAGAGAGAAAAATGCAAATTTTTGTGCAAGAATAATGTCCTTAGTGGTTATGTATGATTGAGCCTTAATTTCCTAAATATCAAATGATTTTTACCTAAAGAAATCACTCAAAAACTAATTTTTACAAAATTCAGATTTTAGAATCAACCCTACTTGAAAACATGTTTATAAAGTGCAAAATGAAAATATTTATATAGAAATGAAAGTCATAAGTAATAGATATAATGAAGACTCAATTTTAACAAAAATAATTATATTTTCTTAAGAAATAAATGCAAAACAAATGGAAATGATCAAGTTAGGAAACTAGTATCCTTGAAAGTAGTTATCCTTGAAGTCTTGCAATATAAAGAGTTATAAAATTTCCTTTTGGCAAAAATCATCAAGATCATGCATACGTTAAGCTCATCTCATGTCATTCATGTTAGGAAATCACTCATATTGCATGTGTAGCTAATTTATATAGTAGGAACATTACAAACATTTACAAAACTATTTTTCAGAAATTGAAATTATTACTGCCCTAATCTGATCTGAACTTTTTGAAGCTTCAAAGTTTTCAAAACTTGAAAATAATATTAGAATTGGATAGATATTTCGAAGTAGATAGAAATCGATATATAATTTGCAAGATTCCGAGTTAAAATGACCAAGTTATGGCCGTTTTAAGTTGGAAATCCCGCTTAGGACGAAAATTGCGAATTTGATAGTTTGTATAAGATAGTTTAGATTAGTTAAGTGATGAAATACTTATTAGAGTATTTCTTCCTTTTTAGGTGATCACGAAATCGACGATTCCCTACTGCCGAACTACTATTACTAAAAGACCGGTGATCCAATGGCTGAGTGAGTTTTCTCTTTATTTTGTTACCTTGTTTGTACTTGTAGCTAGTTGCATTATAATTATAGGAACAAGATAAAAATCGATATGAATGGGGATGGGATATATGATGAGACTGTGATGAATGTATGCCAAAGAATACTAAAGCATATTAAAACCACGATTTGATTGGATAACTATACTGTTCATATTATTTCTGTTATATGTATGATATTGGTTGGTTACTCTAAAGAATGTATGAATATTTTGACATAAGCAAAAAATTAAATTGGTCATGCATCGCATCGGACATATTACATTTGGCAGCATGCGACTCCTACGCAGGTCGATCGGTATGGTCCGTTGATAACTCGTTGGATAACGAGACCGGTGCCAGAGCTCATTCATGGGTACTAAGGCGTATGTGGATGTATTCCTTGGATGAGCTTAGCCGAGTTGAATGCTATGAGCCTAAGGCTTGGGGACTAGCAGCGGTCGTGTAGACTTCAATATCATTCCTAACCTAAGATATGGAGGGCGTAAATCCATTTTGTGTGTGGGATCCGGATACCCATGCATAATTGCTTGCTCACGTATTTGTTCATGCATAGCATATGAATGATTTATAACTTGCTTGTTATGGTACAGAATTAAGAGAATTCTCACTAAGCTAGTGTAGCTTATACTCCAATAGATGTTTGAATGAACAGGTTATTTGAAGAATGCTAAGTGAGGACTGAGATGGTTGGAGCCAAGAATGATTTTGGGATTCCGGCAAGAAATGAGAATGCTTGAAGTGATCAGCTAGATTTTAATGTTTTGCCATGTAATAGTTTATGTAGGGAAGTCTGTGGATGAATGTAATTGAAGTTTAATTATTTGTATTTTGAAGTATAGTGATTCGTATATGAAGCGTAGTGATTTGTATCTGAAGTATGGTAAATTGTATTTCCTTTACATTGTTACTCAAGTGTATCAATATAAGATGTATCTCTCCAATGTGTCTTCTCTATGTGCTAGACGCCTTGTACATAGTATGGAAGCCTTCGCGTGACTGATGTGGTCATTCTTAGGCTTTAATATTATGTATGGCGGATTGCCACGTTTAGGGTACCCTTCGAGGCGTGACACACTCAATGCATAACACATCTGTTGTTTGATTATAGGGATGCATAGAGCGATAGGTCCACAAAAAAATACAGTTTTTGATAGAGGCATGGCTAGAAGATGGAGAGTAGATCCACTTGAGCTGTCACCTAGACCGGCTTCAAGGACTTGGGTAAAAAGATTTAAGGATGTACTCAATAAGTTGATCCAACAAGTTTAAGAGGAGGAAATCCTTGTGTACACCACTGAGGATTATCTCAAGCTAATCAATATCATCAAAGTCAGCTCGGGAATGGACCAAAATGATGGATAGATCGATCGAGATCAAAATCAGCTCAGTATGGTCAGATCAAAGTCTTACACCAGATATATTGCAACGCTATGCCGTTAGCCTTGCAACTATGTAGAAAGAGAATAGAATTGAAATCTTTAACACCGACTCCAATGTTGCCTGCTTACCCATTTACACTGCTGGCATTGAGCTCCTACACTATCGGTATATGTCGATTGAAAAGTGATCAGTAGCCTTTTCTTTAAGGCCATCTTGAACATTGGTAGTGTTCATTTTCTACACCGCCGGTTTTCCCATGTACACTGCAAGTGTACATCCTGTGTACGTTGTGCCTAGAACATTATTATCATTATTATTTTCAGTTTTTGCTTATAAGCCACCAGCGTATATGTAATGGCTACTAGCATAATTTGAACGATTTATTAGTTTCTTGTTTTGTCTTTTGTTTTTTTTTTTTTTTTTTTAAGTTATAAGTATCCATTTGGTTTGTATTTAGAGAACATAACTTTGATAATAGATTTGAGAGATTTCTCTTTAGTTCTTAAATGAACATCTTCTTGAATGAGTTCCCTTGGTATGCTTTCACGTTGTTGGCATGCACGAGTTCCCTTAGTATGATTTCACGGTGTTGGCATGAAGGAGTTTCCTCGATATGCTTTCACGTTGTTGGGTGCTACTATCCACACAGGGTGCTCGGATAGTTTGGTAGTTTACAGGTGATCCCAGAACCCCCATATGATATAAGAACCTTACATGAACTTAACTTAAGGGGGAGTTTAGAGTGAATAGGGCGGAAGAGCATGCTAGGTGGGTTGCAGAGTGGGACAACAGACGCAATCGCATTGTGGACATGCCGAACATCCTGATGTACGCTTGAAGATTATTTTGATTAATATAATGTGATCATTAGGTGCTGGATCAATTGTACGAGGGCCGTTATACGATATATGATAAGTTCAATGATTATATATGGATGTATATCGTGTTCGTTATTTCTTGATCTAAATGTTTATCTTGATTAGAAGTAGATTTTACTTACAAATTCCCCGATATGCCACTTGAAGACACTCTTGCCACTACACAAGATGTCATTCGTGTAGTTGATGAATTCATGAGACTTAATATCAACGTTCCAACACCTGCACCAGCATAAGCACCCGATATCATTGGTGGTGAGAATGACCCATAGCGTCAACTTCAACCAGTATAGAGACGCAAACCACATAGATAAAGACGTGGGCAGGGACGAGGTCAGAAGCAAGGACAAGGCCGAGATAGAGCTGCGGATATTAAAGATGAGCTTCTGCCCCTGCATGTACATCATGAGTAGCTTGGCCCTTCATATGTTCCATATGATGAGTTTAGTCCATCATTATCATCATTTGCTCATATGTCGGATATCCCGATGCTAGACATCTCATATATAGAGGTCCATACCCCCTGGGCTCTCCATAAGAAACGATCGTCACTGCTAGATGATATAGGGGAAGGACTTACCTAGATGGATCTAGACCCTATCTCATTTCACCAGTACAATATTGGTGGTGGAGATGGGGATGCCACAATCACAAAGGTTGATCCATTTATGGAGCATCCCCAACAGACACTAGATCAACTTAGGATATTTCGTCGTACATTTTCAGGCAAAGATGAGAGATGTGGAGCACCTAAGAGTATATCATATTTTACTTATGCTTATGTATGTAATATTACATATGGATTTGATGTAATGAAATGAACAATAACGCAACCATTTTGTATATTATGTTTTATGAGTTTTTTATTATATATGTGGTGAAGGGTTTGATAATACTGTTTTGATTGGATTAATTGGATTTGGGAATACTGTTGTTGTTGAATTATGTAGTTAGATGTTGTTTTTCTATGGTGGATGTCTAATGATTTATATAGCTAATTATACATGATTTTGAGTTACAATTGTTTAGGATGTCTAACGTAATAGCACCATAGGGGAGAGAGGGAATTGGGATTGGGATTGTGTTAACCTCATTTCTTTAACAGACGAAATCAACATTTATAAAGATAACGCGTCTCTTTAAGAGATAAGTTAGTTCTGTACTTTTAAGACCTCGTCTCTTGAAAAGATAAGATTATATTGTCTAAAATTGAGATTATTTCTATTTCAATGTTATTTTTATAATTTTTTAAAATATAAATATTAATTTTCGTTTCCTACCCGAAGTGTATGCTAATGTCAATGCTTTTTCCTTTAACGGTGGATTCGGATGCATTATTTTCTAAAATGTCCTGCTTTCACCTTTTCCATTTCAGACTAAACCAAAGCATGTGCGGGGAGGCCGTACGTCCTGCAATGACAGGACAGGAAAAGAACCATTAATAACAAAAAGCGGTTGTGGCTATAGGCAGGCGAAATATTTTATATTCAATTATTTTTATACGGTAAGATATTAAATTTAGTAATTGAGTCTTTGGTAAAATTTTAGTATAATATATTTAAATTTTAAAATGGTTGATTTAATATTTAAACTTCGGCTTATTTGAAATCTTTAAAGTTAATCCTAATTTACTTTTATTTTACAGTATACGAATATGTTTATAGCATTAACGCGGCATTTCCTCAATTTGATATGTTTACGATGGCTGAAAAACATATCTTTCCATATCTTTTTAATGCAAATTGCGAAGTGTTACTTGTGTCAGACTTGTTTCCCGCACAACAATCATAACATTGGCATTTCCAATCCGGATCTGACCGAATCACTCGAAATAACGTAAAGAAGTCTCATTTCGTTCTTATTTTCCTGCGACACTCTGTGCGTCTCTCACCCGACAGTTCACTTGTTTTTTAGTTGCATGCTACCTCACTACAAACTTTAATTTCTTCCTACATCGTTCTACACTACAACCCTAAGGATGTCGAAGACTAATGATAGCAAGAGCAAGAGGATCTACAATGTTCTCGACGACACTGATCCTCCAGATGTTATAAAACTCAAGGTCACCGGACAGGTAACTGCATCTATACAAATGATATCTTATACAGCTTCTTTATTTACTCTTTTTTCTTCTTTTTTTTTTTTATTTGGTTATTGTGCCATGACAGTATTTTAATTTCTAGTTTTGCTTGTGCATGTATTTGTATATATTTTTTTGTTTTTTCAGTTTAACTCATTTCATTCTTCATGTCATTTGTAATATAACAGTTTGGTTTCATATTTGCATTTATGTTTTTGAATACATAGGGCCAAGGAGATAAATCTTCTTAAAAAATGGTAATGTGTAGAACATCATAATTAAAAATTTTATGGCAAAAAGAAATACAAATGAAAGTTCATTATTTAATATATTGATGATTTTAGTTTGGAGAAAAAGTGAAGAGACTCTTACTGACGGAAAAAAGGGGGATTATTATTTTTTTAAATATTTTTTTGGTATCATTTCTTTTTCTTATTAAATAGATGTTTGATGATAAAGATCAATGTTTGAAAGGTTCTTTTTCTTGTTATGTGTGATGTAAAGGTTTCATTGATGTATTAAGTGATCTAATTTCTCTCTATACATATTGTGATAGCAATATATAGTATTCTTGGTGAAAAACAGAAAGATAAAAAAAGGGAAGCGGATGATCTTTTCTTAAGTCTTATTTTTGACATATATATCTGTTAATGCGAATGTTAGCTGTAAAATGAATAATCGAGTCTGAATTAGATTACTATAGGCATTATTGCGGAGTTTTTTTATTCATGTCTGTTTGTTTGAGAAAAGTTCTTTTTCTGGAAAATATGTTTTCGACTTTTATTTGTTTGTTTGGTTAAAAACTTGGAAACGTGAGGGAAATCTTTATTAGGAAAACGATTTATGTTAAAATGGGAAATCATTTTTCAAATTACTTTCCCATAATAAATAGTATTTTCTTTATACACCATAATATATTTTATGTAATAATAGTTTTAAATACATTTTTAATATAAAATAAAGCGAAAGATATGGGTCTGTTTGTTTAGTTTTTTTCTAGTAGATATAGATACTTTTTTTAAATTTTTTTCTAACAAATTATTTATCTAAAAATGGATACAGATAAAAAAAAATTGGTAGTTCTCATAAAAAAATCAAATAGATTAAAAATAGACAAACTATAGATGCAAATCGAACATATTTACACACATTGTTTCGATATAAAGGTAGATATAGATGATAAATAGACTATCCAAACAGACCCTCATTTTTGAGGAAAATTTTTAAAATATATATATATATTTTCTATTGATAAAAGATTTTCCTTAAAATAAGAAGGGTTAATTGTTTATTAAATGCAAATATTACGGAATTTACATTTTCTAAAGACAGATATGAAATTGGAATTAAGTTTGGATGCTTCTGAGTTCTGCATGCAAATTCATGTACCCCATAAAATCTGTTATGCTGTACAAAGCTTGGTGTTTACATTAACACGGTTGTACTGGGATGGGAATTGGCTGTCCGAAAATGCTGTTATATTAATTTTTTTTTTTTAACGAATAAGGGCATGTTATATGTTAATTAAATTAGAAAAAAAAATTTTAAGATAAGATAATTAATAATTATCATTTCATTATACATGGTAAGTTAGGAATGGGACAAAATGCTAAGTTACCTTTTAATTATCTCTATCTATACTTTTTTTTGTTAATTTTGGGTTGAATTTTATGATGAAATAAGGATGGGCGAGGGGTTTCCTTCAAGGTGCACCTGGATAGAAATCTAGAGAGAGTTCTGCGAATGTATTGCGAGAAAACACAAGTGGATTATCGGACAATGCGATTCTTTTATAATGGGGATCGTCGTGTCCATGGTCACGAAACGCCTAGACAAGTAAGAATTTCATGTTTTTTAACCATATGTTTAGTCTTCTATTTGTTGAAATGCCTTGGATTATGAAGGCATATGGACATGGTGATCATGAGTGTGTGGTTTCGAATGTTTTTCTCAATTATTAAAATTATTTTGTTTTATGATCAATTCATCCGGACCGGGGTATGGAAGATAAAAAATTTTCTTATTTATTTCATAATAAAAGAAATAAATATGATATTTATAATTTTAAAATAAAATAAAGTAATGAAATTGCTATTTCATGAGTAATGGATGCACAATGCCAAGTCTACTCAATAATCAAATGCAACCTCAAGAGTGGACAAGACTTTTAGGATTACTCTACACCTGTTTCTCTGAATCTGGAAAACACATTGCCATGATTATAGATGTTTTTAGGTGTGAAATCTTTGTTTATTGGTTGAGGAAAAAATTGTATTTATTTTTCTGTTTACTTGGCTGCTAAGTGACTAAGGATTGGAATATGATTTTCATTTGGTAATTTTATATTTAAACAAGCATATTAAAAAAGAAAAAAAAAATTCCAATTCTACCATTGAATTAATATATATATGTTTGAATAATGAAAGACTATATAACATATAGCATTCCATAAAAATAAATTTTGTAATATAATTGGTATTATAGCAAAGTGAAAGGACGGTTAGTATTTATTTTTTGCAAAGCATTTTATGGCTTATAATGTTGTAATTTTCGTTTTTTTTTTCTTTATGAGATTCCTGCCTGTAACTTACTCCATTTGACCATGTAGCTTGGGATGGAACATGATGATAGTATTGATGCCATGACGGAGGCTGATGGTGGAGGGCCATTCATCTCCCAAACCTATTAATCAATAATAATAGCATTGCAACTTTGAATGAACTCTCTCTCTCTCTCTAGCAAGTCATTCAAATACTTGATTTCCCATTATGATCAGAACTTTAGCCAAATTAACTCATCACTTGATATGCCATTGAACAGTTTGTGATGTTTTATATCTACAACAAACCCCGTAGTGTTTGCTTAACATTGTTCCCTTCCAATGGATGATTTTTAGAGCAAATTATTTCTTACATTAGAAAAACTACTTTGTGTTGTTCGAAAATTTCCTAGGAAGTGTAAGAAATGTTTCTTGGTAAATTCTATTTTTGTAGGTTTTGCTTATGTGTGGTTCAATTTGGTTGTATTTGTGGGTGTGACCTAGGTGGAAAGGACCCATACATAAATAATATTATAGATGTGAAAAATTAGATTATCATGTCTTAGAAGTAATTATATATACTATGAGAATGTAAGTGTATAAAAATATATTAAAATATCATATTTTCACTCATAGCAAAGTGCCTCGGGTAATATATTCGAATACATTTACATCACTTCACTGTATTGCGATGTAAAGCATGTGCCTTCGGGTTATATATTCTTTCACATTTATATTATTTTTACATTACTTGTTATATGTCGACAGTCGATATAAAGTGTCTTTTGTGTCTCGACAGTTTTAACTTTTTATTTTCCTTTTTAATTTTAACGATTATCAAACCCGGTGATATTATCTCCGCACGTAATGGAAAAACCAACTTATATCAATTAATAAATCAAAATTAATAATCATCTTAATTTCAACTTTTTTTAGTTTAGACTGATGTGGATTAGTTTAGTAAATTATTTACCGTTAGTTTACTATTTGCTCATCAGTCATAATCTTTCGGGAGATCTATATTTTTTATTCTCATTCTATCTAGTTTTTAATTAACATTTATTGTATTTAGCGTTTTCATACATTCATAACTTTGGGTAGAGAATAGAATGAAGTGATTTGTAAGGGGATTGGTGTTCAAGGGTTTGAGGAAGCTTAAAGCATTGCTCAATGAAAAATGAGCATAATCATTTTTTTTTTTTTTTTTTTTTCAAAATGAAATTGGAAGCAGTGTTTTAAAGAGGAGGTCGTAATTGAGAAAGGCACCACTTCCCTTTGATCATTAACCACTGACGATGCTTCAATTTGGTAGTCAAATCACCACCAAATAAATCAACCATCATATTTCTGATCATTTAGTTCTTGTATGCAAAATTCATAAAATATAAAGTCCCCCACCGAAAAAAAAAAAAGAAAAAATTCCTAAAAAATGTTATTGATTGTGATTTCTTTTAATTGTCTACAATTTTTTTGGTAGTTTTCATTATTTTGTATGATTGTTTCATGAATTTTTAAAATAAAGTAATAGATAATAAATTCATTTTTTTTCCTTAAAATTTCCAAAATTTCAATTCTCATTTTTAAAAACTATTTTATTGACTTTTGCTATGTTTCGATGTTATTTTGGTGGTAAGATTAGTATTTCCAATTTTATAAATAAAAAAATGTGATATTATGACATGTAATGACTAAAGAAAAAAAAAAAAAAAACACAAATTACAACAAAATCAGGAATATTTCTAGGGGAAAAAAGTTTTTTTCTTTTTACTCCTTTGTAAGGACTAGCAACATGTTTTCTAGGATTTTATAACATTCTACTAAGGATGTAAATGGGGCGAGTCTAGGACGGGTCATTCAGAACCCGAACCCAACCCAATTTTAGGGAACCCGAAACCCAACCAACCCAACCCACTTTTAGGGAACGCGATACTAGTAATTGTACATGCTGGGAAAAATAATTTGAAAAAAAAAAAGAAAAATAAATCAATTATGCTTATTCATGAGAGTAAGTAGACTTATTTATATCCTATTATGTGACTAAATACATGAATAACAAAAAGATTATACAAAAAACATCAATCAACTAATGAAAAAGTAGATTTCTTAAACTAAATTTTTAAATTTTTTAATTATATTGAGTCGGGTTATGAGTATAACCCAAAACTCGATCCTAAACCTTATAGGATTTTTAGTGGGGTAGACGGTCGAGTACCCTATAACAACCTGCCCCTGTTGCATCCTTATATTCTATGACCACTTTTTTTGAGGTCACTCATGAATTTTTTTTTAACTAAACATACTTACCTTGAAATTTTGATAAATAACTAGCTTTTATCAAGGGGCGACTCAATAGTTAAGTGTATGTATAAAGGGTGCTATAATTGGCTAATTATGTGCAATAAACGTGTTGATGGTCATTGAAGAGGACTCAATTTGATGACACGTATATGACTGCCATGTAATAGGAGGGAGGAAGAATGGGTAAATTGGTATGTTGGGTGTGTGTTCATGATATAAAACCAAACTCAATATTCTTGAATGTTCTTAACCTACTCTTCATAACTTAAGTGTTTTAATAATTTTGGAGTGTTTCAACAAAGTTTCAGTGTCTTTCTCAAACTTGCCAATATTGAGAATGTTAGAAAATGAGAAAAGGAGTCTCCTATTTTATAAATTTTAAAAGTTAATCATGATTGTCTATGCTTTGAAATGGATGGCTGAGATTAAGTATTATAAGCAGGGATGGACCCATGGCGGGGCTTGAGAGGGCCTCGGCCCCCCTTCCGAAAATAAATAAACAAATAAATAAATTGGATGTATAATGAAAGATATTATAAGGTGATTAATATTTTTAGAATGCAATTGCTCAATTGCATTGCTCTAGCGCAGTGGTTAATGCATTTTGGACTTTATCATAGGTCACCAGTTCAAGTCTACGTTGCTCAAATTTTACATTGTGTGTTTTCTCTACCTTTTAAATTAATTTATTAATAATTGATTAGGATAGGAAAAAAATTTGTGATATATAACTAATAATTTTACTAGCGGATCTTCAAAAATTTCATGTAACGTTCATTAGAAATTAGTTAGTAGTTGATATATTTATTAGACTTAGTAAAACCAATATTATTTTCAATCTATTATCATAAAACATCTTATATATATATATATATATATATATGCAATTTCTACATTTATAAAGAGATTCCTTTATATTTGTAAGTTATTTAGTGATTACTTTTTATATTTATGAATCGTTTTATGATATTTTAATACGTCGCTTTTTACATTTTCAATAAATATAGATAGAAATTGTGAAAAGTTTTTTTTTTTTTTTTTTTTTTTTTTTTTTGTGGCATCTCTAAAAGAGCTATTGTGTATATGGTAATTTAGTGGGTATTTAAGTAACCATAAAAAGATCATTTTTCATATTATCAAAATATATAATTATTTTCTATAATATTTACTATTTTACTTTCTTAAATCTTAAAAAAAATGGGAATAGAAAAAAAAACAATTATTTTTAATAAAAAATTGCAAAAATACTACTATATAAAAAATAGTACCAAGAATAGGCATGTTAAACTCGTATTTTGAGGGGATGAGATCAAGACTAATTTAATGATTTGTCTCTTGAAAAGACGAGTTTAATAAGGTGACTACGTGCTAAAGAAGTTTCAATGGAAATGGTGGTAATTAGAGGTAAAGTATATTGGTCAAATAGTGTTAATGAATTGTATTAAATTTTCTTTTGTGCAATGTACAGTTGTTCTGAAGGATGCGATGATTGATTTATGAACTAAGAGATAAAAGTGTATAATCAAAAGAAAATCTTTTGTTGAGAAGTAGATTTGATAATTATAGAAGGATACTAAATCCAAGTGAAGAACAATCACTTAATATTGGGGCAAAGAATGGATTTGTATGGTAAAATTTTGGAGACAAAGTGCATTAGTAATCTAAATATCAAGAAATATTGGAACGTTAAGTATTGATGTCAAAGGATGAGTTGGAAGTTATCTAGTAATTTTGAAGGTTTGCCTAAGGACATAAGTGTTAATTTTTAAGCTTTATATATATTGATGGAAAATATAAGAAAATATATATCGAAGATTGAGAAAATATATTGGAAATAATATGGTTAGTTAATGAGTATTTTGAGATTCGATGAATGGTATGCGAGTGATGTAAATTATTTTTGATATGGAGCAATAAAGATAAAAAGTAAGTTGAATCAATAGAAGTACAACTAACACAATGACATTTGAAGCTCTAGATTAATGTAAGATTTGACCTTTGGAATTTAAATTGGAAAACATAGCTATAAGATTTTAAGCTTTCTAAACATCGATCGAGGAATTGAATTGAAGATTTAATACAATGGGGTCAAGGCAAGATTTCTTGATGGATATTGTTAATAAGTTCAAATTATATTCAAGAGGTGTGTTATAAAGTAGTGGAGGAAGTGAATCTAATTTGAGTGGTCAAAGTTAAGAATTAAGGAGACGTCAATGGAATTATATTCTACTTGGAAGATATAATCTTGAAGATGGATCAATAAGGTGAAAAAAGTCAAAAATAAGAAGAAAATTAAATGAGTAACAAAGAATTGATGGATGCATGGATAAAAAGAAGATAATGATTCAGGTAACTTTCTAGGACGAAAGTTCTTTTAAAAAGGGGAGAGATGTAATATACAAATAAATAAATCTTAGTGAAGGGTAATATGATAATATAATGACATTTGAGAGGGTAATTTTGTCATTTAAATAGATGAAATTGGTTAAACAAGAGTTGTTCGCGAAGGAGATTTGAGTAGGTTTAGGTCGGCTAAAAGCTGCTAGCTTAGATAGCCAAAGCCGCCGGCCTATCTTCTTAAGCTGCCAACTTTCCTTACCAGCTTATATTTTCACGAAATAGAACATCATTTCTTAGTTCTAGGGTTTCCTAATCCTTATTTATAAGCCTAGGTCTTTTGTTCATTACCCATATCTCTCCTTAAGGAAATTCTAGATAAGAATTTCTCTCAAACTCTTTTGGATTAAGTTTTAATTAGATTTTGGTTTCTAAAAGTTGAATTCATATTGGTTTTGAAGGAATCAAGTTACTAGAGATAGAATTCATTGGAGACAAACCCTAGGTGTGGTTGGATTGTGAGTTCTTGGTGATCAAGGAAGATTTGAAATCTCATCCTAGATAAGATATAAATCTAATTTATTGTTGTGATATCATAAAAGTAGTCTTTTCTTATTTGTGGTTTATGTCATGCTACGAAAGGGATTCTAGAGATTTGGTGAATTGTGGAGAAACACTAAATTTTGGTTGGGGTCACCATGATGCAATGGTGATGTCGACCATTACCACTAGGGGGCCAGTGGTGGGTTTGCCTGCCCTGGCATCGCATCGCCGTCGCCTGCGGGGCGGGGTGTGACATAAAAAAGGCACCTTTTTATGTCACACCCCGCCCTCTCAGGCGACGGCGATGCGATGCCAGGCAGGCAAACCCACCACTGGCCCCCTAGTGGTAATGGTCGACATCACCATTGCATCATGGTGACCCCAACCAACGCATGCTCCGCAGGGTACCACGGCACTATAGGTATTGTTACCCTTAGGCAGAGTTGAATCCAGTCTGCAGCCTCTAGGATTCGAACCCATGACCTGAGGCTTTTGCCTGCCCCAAAGGCAGCACCTCTTACCAATTGAGGTTGGGGTCACCATGATGCAATGATGGTCGACCATTACCACTAGGGGGCCAATGGTGGGTTTGCCTGCCCTGGCATCACATCGCCGTCGCCTGAGAGGGCGGAGTGTGACACTAGGACTGTTGAATTATTATATTTATTTTATAAAATGAAATTTTATTATGAAGCTTATATTTTAATAAGGGCCTATCATTGTGCCCATGGTTTGTGTTACTCAGTATACTTCATTTTGAAAAACTTAAATGTATGAAACTTACTTATATAAATTGGTATACTCTCTAAAGTAGTCTATTTGAAAAAAATGTCGTGTAAAATTTATTTTTCAGTACAAATATAGTTGTCTCCAAAAAACTAATTTAATGATTTTAGAATATAAAATTTATTTAGCAACAATCACGATTAACTATGGATCATGTTAGTTTTAGCGTATAATCCTTAAGCGTTATACGTAACGGACCGATACACCTTGAACCAATTCGAGGTGTGACAAAAATAATATATGATAGCATAGAAATTTGTATCTTTATGAGGGTATGCTCATTTGGAGATATAAACGTATACTTTTAACCTTGTCTTTTTTTTTTTTATTTTTTTAATTGTATTTATTAATTTATTTATTTTGGGCAGTTTCATTTGATTGCTGAAACTAGAGCAAGATATTAGTTTGAATTTCTAATTATTTTCCGCATATCAGTAAAGAGGGTAATTTGATTTGGTACATGATAAAAAACTTCAAACCATAAATACATCCTCTAATAAATTTACAGGAATAAACTGATATACTCTAGGCTTTTAGAGACATGTAAGCAGAAACTGACCACCTATGTGTACTTCAACCTATGACAATCTATATAGAGTTGATTTTCCAAAAGATGTTAACCATTATCCCTAATTCACGTGGACAATCTAGCATACAGTATTTGATCTTCAATTTGTTGACTTTACACCAACCCCACCCAATAATTCTTCTATTGAATCCCAAGAGCATGCATCCTTCTAATCATTGACAAAGATGTCACGTTTTGCTGCTTCCATTCTGCTTCACTCTCCCTTTGTACTTCATTGAAGTATTGATCATTCCCATCAAGTATGCTCACAATCTTCCTCATTTTTGGTCTTGATCCCGGGTTCGAGCTCGTGCAACTGACTCCTAGTTTCACCAATCTGATCAATCCCCTCCTGTCATATTCACCATCCAATCTAGGATCAACAACTTCTTCCAATGATCTCTTCTGCTCCAAACCTTCAACAACCTTCCTAACAAGTAGCCCCTCGGGGCGACGTAAATCCACTGCCATCTGCCCTGTAACCACCTCTAGGATGACAACTCCGAAGCTATAGACATCAGCCATAGGTGTTACTTCTCCTGATTCAACATATTCAGGTGACAAGTAACCGAAAATCCCCCGAACAGATCTTTCGAATTGCTGGCTGCAGCATGGTGATCATGGTCATTTCTTGTCAGGAATTCGCCAGGGCAAAGCTGCTGAGCCTTGGATTCATGTCAGGATCGACAACTATTGCAGAGGATGTAATGTTCCTATGGATCACTTGCTCGTCCCATTCCTCGTGAAGATAAAGAATTGCTGAAGCAAGTGATTTAATGATACTATACCTATGATGCCACTTCAACGCAGGACAGGTTTGGCCTTTCCGGTTTCCATCGTCATGATAAAACAGAAGATGACTCAAGAGACGACTCATTGAATAATCATAGACAACCAACATCTCTCCTTGCTCTGTACACCATCCTCGGAGTTGCACTAGGTTTCGGTGTCTAAGCCTGCCTATATTTTTTAGTTCATTTGAAAACCGAGCCTGAAGAGCAGGACACTTGGTCATTCCTAGCCTCTTTACTAGTACGTGTTGGTTGTTTGTAAGTACTCCATGATATGCAGTTCCAAAATCCACCTCTGCCAACCTTCTTGAATCGGAGAAGTTATCCGTGGCAGTAGCAAGTTCCTTGTAGGAAATTTCTCTTGGAGTATCCACCAAAAAATGTTTTATAGATCTGCAGCGGGGATTTGGCAAAGAGGGATTGGAGCTAACCTCATCTTCTGGTAATTCTGCGGTTGCATAGATGGTTTCTTTATAGGCCGTGACATAATGGGATGAAATGGATGTCACAGTGTTGTTGCTGGAGGAGGACTGAGTGGCGGTGGTTGTGCCGGTTGTGGTTGATATTTTTGGAGAGGATAATGAGATGTATGAAGGATGTGATTGGAAAGAGGGCAAGTCTGGCAATTTTCCTGAAGAATCGGACAAGGCTTCAACAATCCATTTCATGTTGGGCCTAGATTGAGGATTGTGAAGTGTACAAAATAGTCCCAAATTAAACATCCTCTCCATCTCCGAGAGCATATAAGAGCCATCCTGAAGCCTCTCATCCCCTGCATATAGAAGTTTCTTTCATCAGACAGCCTCCTAATCCAATCCAACAGCACTATCTGATCATCCGGATAAGTAAAATCGACCGCCCGCCTTCCAGAAGCCACTTCAAGTACCACAATTCCGAAACTGAAGACATCTGATTTTGCGGTTGCAAGCCCTCCTTGTCTTTGGAAACTCTCTGGTGGTAAGTACCCTATTGTGCCACCAATTTTCGTAGTATCTGCCAAATGGAATCCGTTGCCATTTTCCTTGAGAGATAGCTTTTCGGGTCGGTAATATTGGAGCTCATGTTCTAGCCATCTAGCCAACCCGAAATCGCCTAGTCTGGCATTGAATTGGGAATCGAGCATCACATTACTTGTCTTAACATCGCGGTGGATGATCTGAGTTTCGAGCTGCTCGTGTAGGTAATGCAATGCAGCAGCCAAACCACTCACAATTTTCTTTCTCCTGTCCCAAGTAAGAGTACTAGAAACCTTGCCTTTTTCGGGTTTTCTGAATAGAATCCGATCCAGACTTCTATTAGGCATATAGTCATAAACAAGTAGCAATTGATCTTCATGTACACACCATCCTTTAAGCCGGACAAGGTTGCGGTGGCGGAGATTTGCAACTGCCATTAATTCCGCGGCAAAAGTCTTCTCAAACCTCTCTCCTTTCTCAGCCAAGCATTTGACAGCAACCAGTGTTCCATCACTAGGCAAAACCGCCCTGTACACTCTGCCAAACCCCCCACTTCCTAGAACTTCATTTTCGCTAAAACCATTAGAACCAATATAAAGCTCGGAATAACTGAAAATCCTAGGATTGTCCCTGCCAACCTTGTCAAACAATTCAACACCGTCCGTGTCAAAGAAAACGCCAGATTGTTGGGATTTCATTCCATCACAGTGGAGAAACTTGGTCCATTTTGAGGCATAGAACCGGCTTAACAATTCGCGGAAAAGATTCAGAACTCGACTTCCACACTCACGATAAGGATGTTTTTCTACAGCATCTTGCTTTGTTTTCGGTCTTTCTGGTTTTCGGTCATGAGGCAGGATGATTTCGCCAGAATCGGCTGGTAAAATGAAGCATACTCGATCAATATGCATGGCTAGTTTATGGTGGATATGAGGATGGTGGGGACTACCTTGACATGAATGAAAAGGCAGGGAAGGAGGGAATATGGAAATGAAAAGGCTTAGGGTTGGATATGAAACATCATGGTATAGTATAAAAGGTTTTAGGTGTGCGCTTTAAATAAAAAATTCAACGTTGGCAGGTTGCATGATTTGAATTTCAACATTTATGTTTATAGGTATAAACCGTCCATTATGATACTGCCCATGTTTACGTCATATAAGTGGTTTTGGTGGATGTTAGAAAGTTAAACGTAGGATCTACATTAGCTGATTCTCTTGGATCGTATATAATTTAAGAGTAGATAATATAAAATTCGTCACGAGAAAATGGCTGCAAATGAGCTAAATTTATTTGTAAAATATTGGGATTCGATTTGCAATCTATATGAGATCCTTACATGAGTCTCATTCGATCATAGAATTGAAGCTAAACTTTACTATACTTGATCGATGGGCTCAAAAAACTTAATCAAAATTAAGTTGAACTTAAATATGAGTTGAGTTTCAACTAAATTTATATATCAAGTTTATTTCAATAAAAGTTTTTATTTTTTTTCCCCTTCCTTTTTGCAGAAAGCCAAACATAAATGAACTCAATAGAATCAAGCTTAAGTTTATCACTTCAAATTGAATTTGAACTTAATAAACTCCATTCAATTCATATTGAGTATGAGATTAAGATTTTAAATCAAGCTTAATTTTAAACTCAAACTCCAACCGTAACATTTCAATTTAATTCGTTTACAGTCCTATTAAATCACATCCTCATCTATTTCTAAAGTAAATAGATCCAAAATTTTATTCATATGGGTGTAAAAAATAACCGAACAAATGAAGGAAAAGGAAGGCAAATCATGAAAATAACAAAGTATAACATGCTTTCCTTTTCAAATTTTTATAGTTTCAAAGACTTGGAAAGAACTCTAAAGTCCGGGATGGTGATCGTTTTATCTAGATCTTCAATATGCATTTACCTAATGCTGTCCTATATGAAAAATATTTGATTTAATAAATATTTCATACTTATCAGGAGTATGCAAGAAAATATTATTTCTAGGCCATGAGGTCATGAAAAATCTTCATGTAAATCTCCCCCTTTTCAAGGCTATTAGTCCATATTTCTTTCGCCAAAAAAAAAAAAAAAAAAAAGTCTATATTTCTAGAAATGGTAGCTTTCCAGAATGCTACAAGATTACTTGTCAAGGTGTGTGAACGCGCTTTTAATTGCTGACCCATGGACTTTGATTTAATGTTTTTTTTTTTTTGGATGCACGGATGAAACATTTAAAGATGGAAAATGAAGGAAGCATCGATAGACGATAAAATAAAGGAACCTTGATAAGGAAAAGAACAAAAGCTAGACGTAGACGGGATTAAGATGGCTGGGTATTTTCACATCTAGCCTAGCACGTTCGTCCATATATGTGGTGGTAAAAAAGACAAGGCGGTTAAATCGGGAAACTTGAAATGACTGAAAGGCCCATGTCCAAGATAGACGATTACCAATCGTATTTTGAGTATATGGAACATCTATGATCTATGGTAATGGGACCACCAACCTCTAGTTAATTATTTCAATATTAAGATAAGTATACTAATTAATTCATTAATCATTTTAATAGTGTAATTATAATTGGATATAAATCTGAAATATTAATTAATTGATGAGATCGATATCATTAAAACTGATGATAGGATGATAAGGTTTTTCTTAAGTATATACTACTGATATGAGATTTTTTTTTTTTTTTCCTTTCCGAAGAGCCAATAATTTTTTTTAGATAACCAGGATTTATATTTTATAATTATGGGACGTGCTAGAATTTCATTGTTACACCTGGCATGAAATATACAAGGAATATTACTCCCATGGGGAACCGGCCAAGTGATAAATATTAAATAGCTCGTCAGTATGTTTTCTCTGGATGAACAAACTACATTAAATTTTACGCTCCAAATTGAACTACTCCAAAATTTCAAATTCGAACTCCAAAGCATGAATTTTAGTCATGTGGATAGTGATGTAATCAGATGGATTGTTGTAGGATATATAATTGAACCTACTAAAAATCCTATAAAATATGATTTTATAGGGCTTGAAATCGGATTTGAGAATTTTTTTTCTATCCTATAATGTTTAAAGTTGGGTCTTAGGTCATAGTTATGATCCAATGAGAAACTCGACCCGCCAAAACATAATAAACTTTAAAATATAAAATGAAATAAAAAATTCAATTCAAATTAAAAGAAAAAAAGAAAAAAAAAAACTCCAGTGAATCAGAATCTTCATCACTCACTTGTTGGGTTAATAAATTAACCATGTGGACTTATATGTTAATTACTGTGTATTACAAGTTATCATATTAAGTCAAGCCTAGTTAAGTGATCTAATAAGGTCATGGGTTTTTATGCATCTAAATAAAGCATGGGCTCATATGTGTAGGCACCAAAATATTGTTTCCAATTTTATAATAGGCCAAATGAAATAATCATAGTTAAACCTAGGTTAGCTCAAATATATTTATATGGGGTTATGGTCCTCAAGGGACTACAAGGTTTTCTTCTTAGACATCACATCATCAAGAAGAGAAAATAACCTAAAGCTTCTCTTGGAAGATAAAATGTTGAAGTTACCCAAAGTCTCAGTCACGCTATTGCAATGGATTCAAGTATGCTTCTATGTCAAAATTATTCTTGATAATTTGACATGATAAATTCGAGTTTATATTTTAGATTTATTCTAAAATCCAACGAGTGGTATTAGAGTTGTGCCATGATTGAGTTATTGAGAATATAATTTTCGATTTTCAATAGTTTTGCCATGAATTATTGTTCAGTTGCTTTTATAAATAATCAGTTTGTTTGAAATATTATATCATTAAATCACAGACTTCTATTGGGGTTTTGGTTTTTGGTTTACTCAAATTCTTACCGATGGTACTGTGCAAGTGTACATATACACATATTGATTTGTGAATTTTGATTTCCGACATGAATCTTGCTGGTGATGTTGATTCCATGAATTGAAAAGTTGTGAATGCATCCATCATGTTCCTCTGTTCTCATAATCACAATTAATTATGCTATCGGAATAAAATCACCGTGTCAGAATCAAATACAATAAATTCACACTTTATGAAGTACATATAATCCTTTTATATAGATACTTGCTCATGATGGTTAATGTTGATGGTTTCTGTGTATTCATCCGAAATAGGAATATTTTAATTTTTTTTCCTATAATATAAATTCTTGTGTTGTATATGCTAATTCAAATGTTTGAATTTTAATTTTTCATGTTTAGAGTAAATTTCAGTGTTATTTTAATTAGTTAATTTCTTTGATCAAGATTTACATTTATGGGGGGGTTTTTTTTGTTAAAAATTTTGTGTTGGATGAGGATTCTAGTTTGATTCGATCCAACAACTAATCCATTGATATTGGCCACTGTTGTTAAATTTTAGGCAATTTAAATTCAAATCTTGGTAATTATTTTGGATGTCTATTGTTCTAATATATGAGTGAAATAATATGCTATCAAAGTAGCCTCTTTTATGAATGTCATTTGTCTTTAGGATATAAAGATGGTTGTGTGTATGTGAGTCATGTGGGTATTAGCTGACCAAAAGGAAGGTTAATATTTGGCCAATTTACATACAAACCTGTGGTGATAAATATGTGACAATTATTAGATTTTTCGTGAGAATAATGAGTCGGTCCAAAGAAAGGCTTGTTATTTGACAGGAGTTTCTTGTCAATTTTTTATCACTATACTAAGAGTACCACATACAAGTTGATATTTCTATCCAAAAACTAAACATCAATGTTATGCTAAGTATCTTGTGATGGACCTTACCATTATTTGAATTTATTATTTCCATAATTTGATGGTAATGTGAGTTTTGTTTTGATTTGTTTGTTTTGTTCTCTATCCAATTGCTTGTTCTACTAGAAATATCTCAACTAGTATGAATTTAATTCCTATGCTTAATGGCACTAACTTCAAGGCATGGCAAGATAATGTACTGATAGTTCTTGAAGTCATGGATCTAAACCTTGCATTAAGAGTTGATCGACCTCCTACTATCACAAAGAAGAGTACCTCTAATGAAAAGAGAGAGATAGAAAAGTAGGAATGATCAAATCACATGAGTCTTATGATCATAAAGCGTGCTATTCCAGAATCATTTCAGGGCACTATGTTTGATGTGATTGATTTGCTAAGGGTTTCCTTAAGGATCTTGAGAAGAGGTTTGCTAAAAATGAAAAGGCTGAAACTAGTACACTTTTGGCAAACCTTATCTCAATGAGAAAAAAAGGTAAAGGAAACATAAGGGAGTGCATTATGGAAATGTCTCACCTTGCTTCAAAACTTAAGGCTCTTAAATTGGAACTATCTGAGGAATTAGTGGTGATATCTCTTCCAACACTGTTTAGTTAATTTAAGGTGAGTTATAATTTCCAAAGGACTCTTGGTCCCCCAATGAGCTCATCTCACACTGTGTTCAAGAAGAGGAAAGGTTGAAACATGAGAAGGCTAAAAGCGCTCCCTAGCCAGTACATCTAAGGACAAAAGGATCAAGAAAGGAAAGAAAAGTGAAGAAGCTGGGAGATTAGCATTGCAAAAGAAATAGCAAAAGGAACAACAAAAGGAATGAACTAAGGATACTTGTTTCTTTTGTGGACCTAAGTGTCATAAGAACAAGGAGTGTACCAATTATCACGCATGGCGTACAAAGAAATGTATGCTTCTTAATTTTGTATGTTTTGAGGTTAATTTGACTTTAGTACCCAGACACACATGGTGGATAGATTCTACTACAATAGCTCACATCAGTGTGTTTAAGCAGGGGTCACCTAAGTTGTCGAAAGCCTAGTGATGGTGAAAGATGCATCTACGTTAGTGAAGGCAAATCAGTAGAGGTTGAGGCAATAGGAAAATTTAGATTATTTCTAAGAACTGGATTTTATTTGGATTTGAATGAGACTTTTGTTGTATCATTATTTCGACGAAATTTGGATTCTATTTCTGTTTTGGACAAAATTGAATATTGTTGTTCATATGGAAATAGCAAGTTTAGTCTCTTTTATGACTCAAAATTGATTGATGCTGGTTCTTTAGCATATTATGATAACCTATATTTGCTTGATACAATTGGTCTTTTAATGAATCATCGCATGTTAACACATGAGGTCTAAAGCAAAAATTAACCAATGAGAATTCGGCTTCATTGTGGCATAAGAGATTGGGTCACATCTCCAAAAGAAGGTATTCTCGATCCTCTTGACTTTACTGATTTAGATATGTGTGTTAATTGCATAAAGGGGAAACAAACAAATGTTACGAGATATTATGCCAATAAAGCTTCAAAAGTCTTAGAACTTATACACACAAATATATGTGGACCATTCCCTACATCTTGTTGGAATAGTCAGTAGTCCTTTATAATGTTCATAGACAATTTTCCATGATATGGCTACCTATATCTCATTCATGAAAAATCACAATCACTATACATGTTCAAAAGCTATAAGGTTGAGGTTGAAAACCAACTTTGCAAAAAGATTAAAAGGATTAGATTTGATCATGGTGGAGAATACTGTGGCAGATATGATGGATTATGTGAACAATGTCTACAATCATTTGTTAAATTCCTAGAGGAATGCAATATTGTCTCGCAGTATACCATGCCAGCTTCACCTAGCATGAATTGTGTTGCTGAAAGACGAAATAGGATGATTAAGGACATGCTGAGGAGCATGATTAGTTATTCTACCTTGCTAGAATCACTCTAGGGACAAGCTTTAAAGACTACATCATACTTACTCAATAGAGTTTCAACTAAAGCAACTAATAAGGCCCCTTATGAGTTTTAGGTGAGCAAGAAGGTTAGTTTGAAGAGCTAGCATATTTGAGGATGTCCAATCAAGGCAAGGCCTAATGAAAAGAAATTAGATTCAAGGACTATTAGTTGCTATTTTATTGGATATTCTGAAAGGTCCATGGGTTCCCACAACTAACTCAATTTTTGAGACAATAAATGCTCAATTCTTTGAGGATGTTAAGTTCGTGGTAAGGACTTTATCTTTAAAAAGGAATATGTTGATATTCCTCCAATTGCCATTGATAATGATCAGGATCAAGCCACTATACTTGACATTGTTCAAGAAGCAACTCTAGGTCTTGACACTCTACAACCTCAAAAACTAGTGCCGTTAAGGAGATCCACTAGAAAGAAGAGGAGTGCAATTTCGAATGATTATATTATATTTCTCCAAGAACATGAGGTTGACATTAGAATGGTGGAAGATGATCCAATCAAATTCCATCAAGCCATGGAACGTTCTAACTCCCAAAAGTTAATTGATGCCATGAATGAACAAATAAGTCCATTAAGGACAATGATTTATGGGAACTTGTTCCTTTGCCTGAAGGTGCGAAACCCTTTTGTTGCAAATGCATATTTAAGACAAAAAGGATTCAAAAGGAAACATAGAACGGTACAAGGTATGTCCTATTGCTAAGGGCTTTACACAGAACGAAGGCATTGATGATAAAGAGACTTTCTTTCTAGTTTCATCAAAAGATTCTTGTAGGACAGTTATGGCACTTGTATCTCATTTTGACCTTGAGTTACATCAGATGGATGTAAAGACTGTGTTTTTTAATGGTGACATTGATGAGACAATATATATGGAGCAACCAAAAACTTTGTTTCGAGAGATTCAAAGCAAATGGTATCCAAATCAAAGAAATCCATCTATGGAATCAAGCAAGCATCTCATCAATGGCATTACAAATTCATAAGTAGTTATCTCATTCAGTTTTAAGATAAATGTTGTTGATGACTGTGTATAGCATAAGTTTAGTGAGAGTAAGTATATTTTCTTGGTTTTGTATATTGATGACATATTGCTTGCCACTAATGATATAGGCTTATTGCACGTAACCAAGAAATTCCCATCAAGCAGATTTGAAATGAAAGACTTTAGTGACACTTCTTTTGTATTAGGGATCTAGATACATCAAGATCGTTCTTGAGATATTCTTGGGTTATCACACAAGAGCTATATCGAAAAGGTAGTTAAGAGATTTGGTATGCAAGATTATAGACCAAGTGACACCCCTGTCGCTAAAGGAGAAAAGCCTAGCCTTGATCATTACCCCAAGAACAATTTTGAAACTAAGGAAATGTAGAAGATCCCTTATGCTTCAGCTGTTAGGAGTCTTATATATGCTCGAGTTTATACGTGTCCGGATATTCAATACATTGTTGGAATACTAGGGAGATATTTAAATAACTCAGGAATGAATCATTGAAAAGCAGCCAAACAGGTCATGTGGTATTTACAAAGAACAAAAAATTACATGCTCACATATAAGAAATCAAATCAATTAGAGATCATCAGTTATTCTCATTATGATTTTTAGGGGTACTAAGATAGTCGTAGATCCACTTCGGGCTATATGTACCCACTTGATAGATGAGCTATTTTTTAGAAGAGTGCTAAGCAAACTCTCGTATCTTCTTCCACCATAGTAGCTAAGTATATAACATGTTATGAGGCATCCAATCATGGAATACGGCTATAAAACTTTGTCACTAGGCTACACACTGTAGATAATATAGAAAGACCACTAAAGTTATTATGTGACAATAAATCGGCTATGTTATATTCTAACAATAATAGGAGCTTAACAAAGTCAAAACATATAGACATCAAGTTACTAGTTGTGAAAGAAAGTGTTTGGAGTAGATAGTTGTCTATAGAGCACATTGGAACAAATTTCATGATTACGAATCCGCTTACTAAAGGATTACCACTCAAGGTCTTTCATGAGCATATTGCTCATATGGGTGTTACAGAACTTTAAGATATACAGTTTTAGTGGGAATTTGTGTTTGTTTAGTGCTTGTTAATGTAGACACATAATATTATCATTTTGGATAAAATTTATATATTAATTTTAAGGTTGAGATTATTTTTTGTTATGAAGTATTTCGATCATTTTATCTCTGAAATTATTTAAATTGATCCCACTAAGTTATAAGGTTGGACCAGTTGGAAATAGGCATGCTTAGATCACATTGCATATTATTCACATGCTACATATCCATGCTTGGTCCATGTCATTTGGTAGTATTAACATATGTGATCATTGATGGGTTTAGTTACGATAAATGTGACAAAAGTCACTTTGGTCCCTTGTTAATATCTTTGATGGATGGGATTGTTTGGAGATGCATAGAATAATGATAGCAAATGTTTTGTGTACTCATAAGGTTTTATTAATACACAAATATGAGATAACACATATAGCCCAAGTGGGCTTATATGTTAATTACTGTGTATTACATGCTATCATATTAAGTCAAGCCTAGTTAAGTGATCTAATAAGGTCATGGACTTTTATGCATTTAAATAAAGTATGGCTCATATGTGTAGAGACTAAAGTATTATTTTTAATTTTATAATTAGTCAAATTAGAAATAATGATAGTTAACCTTAGATTAGCTCATATATATACATATAAATATATATATATGGGTTTATGGTCCCCAAAAGAGCATAAGGCTTTTGATGGGAATGAGACAGTGTCGTCATGAGAGATTAACACATTTCAAAAAGTGTAGGAGCTTCAAGGACAATATAGAAAATTACGGAACAAATGAACAAATTCAAAGCTGATGCAAAGGATTGAAAATTGGAAATAACAGACATCTACGTCGGCAACATAGGCCGCTAACCTTCAATTATATGTCGCCGGCATTGGCACTTAGGCCACCAGCTTTCAGTCAGCCTTCAACATGTTCAAAATTGAAATTTTTAAAGCTGCCTTCAAGGCCACCATCCTTCATGATATAGGCCGCCAACTTAGGAATAAAGGTCGTTAGCCTTCTTTGAGCGTCATACCTATTTTATTTGGTGTCTTTTTGTTTCCCTTTGTTTTAACATATATGGACCTTTGTCTTTGTTTTGACATCAGTTTTGATCATATTAGACATTTGACAAATATACTGAGTGAATATTTCCTTTGAGAGAGAGGGTTTTCTCTTGTATTGCAACTTATTGCAATGATTGATGAATATCGAGAATTTCAATTTTCTTTATTCATTCTCATTTATAGAATCATAGATTCTTTTAACACAGTGATCGGTTTTGTAATTCGTGAAACCTATCGAATTACGATCCTTATTACGAACCAGCTTGATTTTATGATTCGCAAGTCATATCGGATTACAATTTCATTCATATCTTTTATGCTTTTCTCAATTTATTTTATCTATAGAAACCCTAAAAAGATTAAAGAACCCTAATTCCTGACGGAAAGAATTTTCGATCCCCTTGGATCCTCATCAGTTTTCTTCTTAGATATCTCATCATCAAGTGGAGGAAATAACCTAAAGCTTCTCTTAGAAGGCCAAAATAACTTAAAGCTTCTCTTAGAAGGTCAAAGGCCAAAGTTACGACAAAATCCCAATCACGCTATTTTAATGGATTCAGGTGTGCTTCTATATCAAATTTATTCTCAATAATTTGACATGATACATCCAGGTAAATTTATTCTCAAATCTAGCATCTCTCTCTCTCTCTCTCTCTCTCTCTCTCTCTCTCTCTCTCTCCATTCATACTAATTGTCATATGACCATTAAAACTCAACTCATAATTATGTATTTATCTAGGTTAAACTAATATATATAATGTAAGTACATTATATATTTTTTTTTTTGTTATATTGTGTAAAAGTTGAATTTTTACAAATAATATGCTAATTTTTTTTTTAAATCGATAGAAATTTTTTTTTCATATTATTTGGAGATATTCTTCTTTTTTTTTTTTAATAACTTAATTTGGATTTCCTATTTATTTGTAAATTTAGACTAATTAATTAATTACACTCCAAATTTTGATATAAAACAATAATTATTTTTATTCTTTTCGATCGTTCCCACTTTTGGTTGCTTAAATGGTTCTCCTTAAAAGCCCAAGCGAGGTTCACGCATGTTAGATATGAATAAAATTAGATATTAGAAACATAAAGAATACCTCGGAATTAGCTTAAAATAGATGGCCAAAATGCATAACATGATCAAGGCACATAATTGTTGTGAGACTTTTAACGACCCACCTTGCCAAATAACTGTAACAAGTGGAACATATCCGATTGAACACGGTGATATTTGCGCTATAGGCACAACAACGCTAGCAATTTGTCCCAAAAATTGTTGTAATCCATCTTAAAAGGTTATTAATAGACAAAAGAAATTCTTGATGAAACTTTATGACACTCTTTAGCACTAAAAACTTCCAACTATACCACATTAAATGCTTTAAAATTATCCAAGACGATAGAAAGAAGTGTGCTTGACGCTTTAAAGTTCATATACCTTTACTATAAGTGTTTTAATAAATGGAAAAAATTAAAACTTACAATATATGCTTCTAATTATTTGGCAAAAGAAATATATACTTCTAAGTTCTAACTATACGATACGAAACGTTAAATCATTAAGTTCCTGTATTGAAGTGTTGATAATTATTGGAAGAAATTGGATATGAAATGCCTACCGAGAAATATAATTGGATGGTTTTGATATATATATATAACACACACATACAGATATAAAAGTTACTTAGTTTTGTTATCTATTTTTGGTCCACGTGTATTTTCCTAATTGGTCCACATGTCATAGTTTGTTATTTCAGTAGCTACCCATAATAGTTCATGTGTACAACATTTTTAGTTAGTTAATGAAGCTTTCTCTATCCTGCTTCATTCTTCTTCTTTGAGAACATACTTTTCATTCTTCCTAATGATACAAAATAGGTCGTGCTTGTTCATATGGGATCAAAGCTCAGTAAGATGCATTGATTTCGCTCTTGATCTGTTCTTTTACTTCGTTGTGTTGTTGTTTGATTTCTTGAGGATGAGAAGTTCAATAGAACAATCTAGTACTTTGTCAAATGACGTGATTTGTAATGATCCTATGTATCTTTTAGGGTCGAGCAATATCATTTTTGATGGAATGTGTTACTTACCTTAGGCAAGGTCTGTTAAGATTAGATTGGGTGTTAAATTGAAATTAGGGTTTGTGGATGGTAGTTTACTCAAAGTTGATTTAGATTCACCTATTTAGATGCGTTGGGAAAGAGCTTATTATATGGTTTGTATGTGGATTTTGCATTTAATGTCGAAAGAAATAGCATAAAATTATGTGTTTACTTCATTTGCCTTTGATTTATGGAATGAAGTTAAGAAATAATATGGTCATAGTAATGGACCTTTAGTGTTTCTGACTAAATATTGAATAAGCAATTTGAAACAAATGAATCAATCGTTTGCTGCATATTATAATAAGATGAAGAAATGTTGGAACGAACTTCAACTTTTGCATGCTTATCCTTCATGTACATGTAGAGCATTTAGTTATTGTTAGTCATTGTGATTATCGTCTCAAAGAAAGAATTCAAGGCTTTGAATCATAAACAAGGTTAATCCAGTTTCTTATGGGATTAAATAACAATTATAAAAAAAAAAAAAAAAAGATGAGGAATCAAATACTTGCTATAGATCCTTTACCTATAGTGAACAAGGCTTATTATTTGATTCAACAAGTTGAAAGGTAATGTAGTATGACATCAAATATATCTATTGATTTTGAGGTGTCAACTTACCAGTTAGATAGATTTGATGCTTCTTCTAGCATGAAAAATTTCACTAGCTAGAAAAACAAAAAGGGAAAAAGGATTTTTTGTAAGCATTGCAAGGTTGAGAGTCATAGTATTGAAACTTACTTTCAATTAGTCGAATATCCTGATTGGTACAAAAGGTGTAGATCAGAGAACATTAGTTAGAAAATTGCTATAGATCCTTTACCCACAATGAACAGGGCTTTTCTCACATTCTTTATCAACACTATTTGAAACATTTTTTGCACTTTGCAAATAGTTTTATTTCAAATGTAATAAATTCCAATGTGAATGTAGGATACCAAGGTTGGTTGAAATTTTGTACAAAAGTTATGAAATTAATGCAAAAAAGATAAGGAGGTGAAACTACTACTATAATGAGTTTGATTATTGTCATAGGCAACATCTATACTTCTTCTTGTTACAATGCGATGAATAATGCAATTGATAGATGGATAATTGATTCAAGAGTCACAAATCACGTTACCCTTTTTCATTCTCTTGTATTTGATACACACACATTGCTATACCAATTACAATCCAATTACCTGATGGATCCATGAAATCAATCCAACTTCATGGATGTGTGTATTTTACAGCTAACCTTACCCTACTCAATGTTTTGTTTGTACCAAATTTTTCTCATAATTTTCTATCTGCACATTAACTTCTTAAAGATAGCAAATTGATTGCTTATGTTGACCATCTTTCATGTACTTTTCAAGATCTAATTAGTAACCTTCATGTTGCTCAAGGCAAAGAATCCAATGGACTCGCTCAAGACTAATGTTACTCCTTCTCATGGTTCTTTTGTTTTGAAATCTTCTGCTATTCGAAACACAGTCAAGCCAAATTGTGTTTTGCTTCATAAAAGACTTGGTCATGCATGTTTTGTCCAAGATGTAACATTTTTCTTTTAATTCTTTTTCTTATGTATCACATTTGGGTTGTAATGTTTGTGTTGAAGCTAAGATACATAGGTTTCCTTTTGCACATTCTTCTTCCCGGTCGGATGTTGCCTTTAAATTGATTCATGTAGACATTTAGGGACCGTATTCCACGGTTGCTTTCACTTGGTAGAGGTTATTCTAAATGATTTTATTCCATGTACTTGGGTTTATCTCATGCGATCTAAATCCCAAGCTATCTATTTTCTTGATAAGTTTTTCAAGTTAATCAAAATCAATTTGATGCAACTCCCAAAGTTATATTATCAAACAATGGTAATGAATTTTTGTCTTTGTTTTTTCAATCTTTACTTGTTAACCTTGGCATTATTCATCAAATGTCTTATCCTTATACTCCTCAGCAAAATGGTCATGTTAGGAGGAAGCATGTTACGCCTCGGAGGGTATCCTAAACGTGGCAATCCGCCACACATAATATAAAAGCTAATGAATGACAACCTTAGTCATGCAGGAACTTCGATATCACGTGCAAAGCGTGCTTCCAAGATAGTAGGAAACTCATAGGGGTATTACGTTTAAGCTGATAATAAAAGCATGCAAGAACTTATAAGGTAAACTTGTAATAATCATTAAGATAAAGGTTTCTTACAACTTCTTAGGGGCATTCCCCATTGTAAAGACCTGCATCAAACTAAGTCATCTTCAAAATATACATGAATATAACATAAGTCTACTATAGAGATTTCTCTTAGAAGTCTATATCCAAAACTAAATATATATAAACTTCTTCCAAAAACTCTAAGTAGCTTTGACTCATACTTGACAAAAGGGGCTCCTTGGTGCAAACCATAAGTAATCAAAGTGTAACAAAAAGCTATAAGGGTATAAGCAAAACTAGCTTAGTGAGATAACTCCCATCTTCAAAACATTTCCATAAAACATAAAAAAATTTTAGACAATCATATGGGAATGCATCAATCACATGAGCAACAAAATACACACGATTAACCGAAAACCATGTGTAGCATAGATTTTACGCCCTCCATGTCGGGGGTTGGGTGGTTACCAACCCATACAACCATCAATAGTCGCAGATTTACCGACTCCTACTTGCCCATGTAGACTTTCCAGCTCCTACTAGCCACCACTACGACTCCTCGTTTCCCCACACCAAGAATAGTAGCGAAAAATAAATGTGACTCACAATATGTTATGCATGAATCGTTTTTAATATTGGTTTATTCAATTATCGTCGAGTTCAAGTTAAAGGTGACCAAAAAAATATCCGTCATACCATTGCAAGAAAACATAAGTTATTCATCAATTCCTCTTTCGATATACTTAGCTTTTATTCAAAAACCATATCATGCAATCATGAATCCAAATCGCACCACATGTATTCATTTATCTTTTTCCTTACTTTCTAGTGCTACACTTACAAGCATAATCAAGAAAATGTAATTAGTAAGGAATTAACTCACTCCATGATGATCGCTCCTAGTCGAAATACCCAAAATGAGTCTTTCATAGAATTTCTATTTTGAAGATTCTAAATCTATCTTCAATTTGAGGTAAAATCGGATTTAAAGGAAGTTCCAACTTAAAATGGCCATAACTTGCTCATTTTAACTCAGAATTTCGCATATTATATGTCGTTTTCTACCTACTCGAAAAGATCTATTCATTTCTAAGGTTACTTTTACTATAAAAGGTCATTGGGGCCTCGAATTAGAAGGGTATAGATTTAAAACGAAATTCCTTTCTTGAAAACACTATTTTCTAATCCTTCCTTTACTAAAGCTTTGTTTAAGTAAAACTCAAATATGTATATTTTTGAAAAGAATTCCTTATGTATATAAATAGACTCATAATTTATGTATGAAGCTATAGGTTTTGTCTTATTTAATTTAATTCCTTAAAACAACCTTTTCTAGTGTTTTGGAAATTTGGATTTGTTAGACTTTACTTTATGTGGATGAAGTAAATTATAAAATTTTGGATGATCAAAATCTAATATACTATATTTTGATTCTTTAGTTTTATCAAAAGTGAATTGAAAATAAAGTTTGGTCTTTTGAGGTTATCTATTAAATTTATTTCTAGGAATTGAAAAATAGAGTTTCCAAAAGTTTCCTTTAGTAGTACTTAATGAGTTTATTTTTTGAAAATTCATTTTCCTTGTAAATTGATTTTCTTGAAAAGTTATTTAGCTTTTGGTTTAGAAAGCTGATAAAAAAAATAGTACCAAGTTATTATCTATATATCAAGACTTCTTTTGTTATTTGAAAAGGAGATATCTTTTAGACTTTAAAGAAACTTCATTTATTAATAGTTTGAAATTTCATGATGAGTTTTACATAAACTTTTAAAAAAGATTTATTTAAAGATATTTTTCTAAGTTTTTGGAAAAACTTTGATCAAATTTTATTCTTTTATCAAAAGATTCATTTTCTTATTTGGACAACAACTTATTAGCCATGCATGAATATGATCATACAGTTTATAAAAGCTAAAAATATCACAAGATAAGATAATAATAAAGAATATAAGAAATAAATAAGCTTAATAATAATTGTCAAATATTGGGAGCCTTAGCTTCTTCAAGGCTTCCCGGGACTAAGAATAGACTAGTCCGAAAAGAAAAAATTGTTTTGACTTGATGATGACAAGTCTAAGAGTGAAAAAACTAGTCTCAAAACAACTTAAAAGTGAATAAATTGCAAAGTAAGCAAATAAATTGTAAGGAAAGTAAATAAATTGCAATAACAAGTGAGTTTATACGCTCTAAAAGATATATGTAACTATATAAAAATATTTAGTTAGATATTCATAAAAACTACGTAAAGGAAAATAGATTCATGAACAATAACAAAGTATGAACATATTGTTGCTTTCTTAGCCTCCATGGGTTTAGAAAACACACATTATGCTCATACTAAGTAAATGAACACATAGAAAGCTTAAACTATTACCTATAAAAGAAGAAGAAACTAGAGAAAATTTGAGAGAGCTTTTGGAGAGATTTTGAGAGAGTAAGTGTAGTGTATGAAAGGTGTAAAGGAAATGGAAGGAAGAGGAGGTATTTATAGGAAAAAGTGGAGGATAATTTGTGTTAATTAAATAAATGAAAATTGAAACAATTTAAGAGGGAAAGAGGGAGGGCCGATGCAAATATGAGTGAGAGAGAGAGAGATAAAATTTATTTTTTTTTGTATTTTTGTTAATGAAAAGTAATATATGAGAGATGTGAAGTTGTATTGGAAATGAAAATTGTAAGAAAATAAGTGCATGGTTGTAAGAGTAGGTTGTAAAAAAAAGTAGAGATAGATAAATAGTGTAGAATAGTAATGGATAGAGTAATGTAAAGTAGACATGACAAATAAAGTACTGGTAGTAAGAAAATATGAGTATAATTGCAATATCTGATATTTTTAGTTACCGAAAAATTATAAAATTGATATTTTTGAAAAACCTTATATCTTTACGAGTCTAATAGTATATCCAGAATATTTTTACTATTCTAAGCCCCGGGACATGCTTTTTGGAAATTGTATCCGAACGGGCTCAAAACAAATCACGGTTTAACTAATCTGATATTTTAAAGTTTTCTTATGTTTTTATGAACTATTTTACATACTAATCTCTCACTTACTCACTTAGGATTATGAACACGGGATTGCTGGACTTGAACGGTTGCGTTTGGCTATGGTTTTGTTGACTTTAGGATTTCCGATTAACCTTCTAATTAGGGTTTAAGCTTAATCGATCATAAAACTTTAGGGGTTTACAAAGCATAGATAAATTATTGAAACTACTAGAGCTCTAAGGCTTTAAGGTCCTTTACCTGAAGCTTTCTAGGGTGAGTGTATTATCACAGCTGTTTATCTCATCACATCATGCCTATGGCCTCTTTAGATTGACAATCACCTTATGAGATTCTCTTTAATTAATCTCCATCTTATAACCATTTGCACATCATGGGTTGTTTTATGTTATGTTTTGATCATTCTTCACATGTTGATAAATTTGACTAAAAAGGATTTTGTTGTGTCTTTCTTGGTTACCTGTTAGGTCAAAAGGGTTATAAACTCTATGATAGGACTAAAAGAAAAATTATTATCAGTCGTGATGTTGTGTTTCAAGAAAGTGTCTTCCCTTTTGATCAGTCTTCCTATACACATTCGTCAAACATTTTTCCTATACATAATTCTCAAATGCAATCTTCCCATGTCCCACATATACACAATTCTCAAACACATTCTCCATTACCTACTCTTCCGAGTGATGATCTTATTCATATGTCTAAGTCTTACACATCTGCTAATTCATCTTTGTTTCGTGCTTCTAGTTCAAGTTATGATTCTACTTTACAACTTCAACATCATTCTGAGTTACATAAGTCTCAAAGGGTTTGATAACCTCCACAATGGTTAAATTCTTATATACATAATTCCTTGTTTGTTGTTGCTTTCTTTGCCGACAATAATATTATGATATGGATTGGAAAATACGCATGCTTTACAGATCTATCATTATATTGCAATTTAGGGACTTATATAGTGTTTTAGGATTTTTATGTTTTAGGAAAAAAAACTAAAGGATATGCACTATCAACCTAGGATATGATGTACCAAAGAATGAATCGAACTAGTTGTTCCAATCAACCAAAATTATGCACAATTAAAAGAAACAATAAAGAACAATCTTGAGAAGAAAACTCAATCTTATTCATGGAACAAATAGTCACAGAGGACAACTCAATATATATATATATTTTACTAAAAACAACTCAATGTTAAGAGGGTAAAAACTACCTAAAAAAATATTTAACAATCCTTATATACTCCCACAAGATGGGGCAGGGGCAAATTTAGAAAATTAAAAGTAAACAAAAAATGTATAGACTCAAAACAACCAAACAAGGATTGCATCACGCTGTGGATCACGACCATGACTCACGTCATGATCTCCTTGGCTTCAATTTCTTCACTTCCCTTCAAGTGGATCGCAGCCACAATTATGAGTGTCATGGCTAGCATTACAAGCGTAATTGGACCCATGATCTCTTTTGTCTTCAATTTTTCTTGATGATGACATTTTCATAAACTTCATCATGGGCAAAATGGAGGGGTATCATGGCCTGGATCACAGCTTTATCATTAGGGGTGATTTTCTCTGTAACTCGATCTTTATGATTCATTCCTATCACTGTCGTCATCACGGACGTGATTTCCTCATGCAAATATTTCCTTTTAATTTGAGTGATTTTCCTACACTTAAGCATATTAAATCTTGTCTCACACGAAAGTGTATCAAATATCCTCTAAAATACCCTAACTTATCATCATTTGTTTCATTCATAAGTACCTACTAAACTAAGTTTAACAAACGTCTAGCTCTAACTCGAGTTATTGGTCCAAACAAAACATGATTCTTATCATATTACTTCACATCACTATCTTTACCCCCTTTTTTATGTTAACCATTTTTTAGCTTACCTACATGATTTTGTTGATACCATGGGACTCGTACTTAATTCCCATGAATTAGTTTCATTTTCACAAGCTGTTAAAAATGATTAATGGGTGTTAGCTATGAATAAAGAGCTTGAAGCTCCTAAAAATAATGATATTTGGGATGTAGTTGATTTACCGAGTGGAAAACATCTCATTGGTTGCAAGTGGATTTATAAAATTAAGTATTGAACCAACGGTTCCATTAAGCGTTATAAAGCTCATCTCATTATAAGGGTTTTACACAAGTTGAAGGGCAGATTGCCATGATACTTTTTCTCCCATTACTAAGCTTAGCACAATTCGTATTTTGTTAGTTGTAGTAGCTACCTTTAATTGGCCTTTGCATCAACATGACATTAATAATGCCTTTCTTCATGGATTCTTTGATGAGGAAATTTACATGCTACCTCCTCCTAGGTATTCTAAGGATAGTTCCCCTAAAGTTTGTTGCTTGAAAAGATTGCTTTATGGGCTTAAGCAAGCCTCTAGGCAATGGAACAAGAAAATTTTCAATTTTGTTGTTGAGAAAGAGTTTATATAGTCTCCTAGTGATCATTCTTTGTTCCCTAAATATCAATCTGATGGTTTTTTTAATAGTTTTACTCTATGTTGATGATGTGCTTGTAACTGGTACAAATGAGTCTGTTACTCTCTTGAAGACTAAATTAGATTAAGCTTCCTGCTTGATTTTTCTTGGTTTAAAAATATGTTCTATTTCTCAAGGAATCATGGTTCATCAGCGAAAATTCATTGCTGACATGATGCTTAAAGTTGGTTTATCTGGTTGCAAACTAGTCTCCTTGCCTTTGTCGTCTAACAATTTAACTAAAGATGATAGGATACTCTTGGAAGATCCTTCCTTCTATTGACGTGTTGTGGGACCTTTGCTCTATTTGACTCTCACACATACTAATATTGCCTTTGTTGTCAACAAGCTTAGTTAGTTCTTATCTCAATCACATGTTCGACATTACCAAGCAGCTTTACATTTATTGAAGTATCTTAAGGATCCATTCATCTTAGTCTATTTTATCCATATTCTAACTCACTTACTATGTGTGCTCTCTCTGATGCAAACTAGGGGTCTTCGATGTAAACCTCGAGATTTTTCATACTGGTTTAAATAAATAGAAATACAAAAATAAAAATATATGGTCAATATAAGGCTCAATAAAGACCTTAGTATAAGACCACAAGTAGTTATAAATCTACATATATTTTCAAACCCTAAAATAAGATCCCCTAGATAGTAATAGATACCAAAGACAAGATTTCATAGCTGGTATAGAAAACATAAAATATGAAATAATTAAAATACGATTACAAATATATTAGAAAGTAAATAAATAACAAAGCTTATAATTAGAAAATGATAATTTAAGGATGAACCGTTAGGATTATAAATACATAATAAGAATTAAAACAGATCCATAAGTAACAATCTAGACTTCAAATAAATATTTAGATTACACCATTTTTCTACCTAGAGAATTCTAAAGCTACTAAATATTGAAACCAAAACTAGCCTGTGGAGCTTAGAAAACTTGACAGAGTGAGATATGAGATAAAATCCCAAAAATAATTAATCGCGCAAATTTTAAACTCAAATATGAACAATGATAACTAGGAAATTTGTAGAAGTAAATAAAATAAATTTTTGGAGATAGAACTCCTAAATGACATATTTATACCCATTTAACTTAATAAACTACCCTAAAACTAAGATAATTAATTAACTAAATAATATTAAATTAATTTTCTTCATTTTCGATGCAAATTGAGCTTGGATGTATGGCTGAGATCCTCTTGAATTTCACCAGCCAAAATTTGCAAACAATTGGGTCAAATAAAGCAACCAAAGTCAAGAAAAAAAAATTGCTAAAAGACCAATCAAAACAACCTAATACAATATTAACATTAAATGCATGAGATTACATGCAAATGCAAGATATGTATTTGGTGGAAAATTGCCCCATTTTTGGCCAAATTGTGTAGAAGTGCAGTTCCCTCCTTACATATATAAATGACCATTTATTAAGGTGAAAACAAAACCCTTAATGTACTTAAAACTAGCCTAAAACAACAACAACAAACACAACCAAACGCAGCTCAAATACGTCCAATTGCACCATAAACCACCAACATAACCAACAGTACAAACACACCATTCTAACTCCATTAGCAAGCTCCAAGCTTAGGAAGAAACAAAGAAAGGTAAGTGCAAATTCATTCAAAGTGAGTTTATATGTTAAACTCTAGTTTATACCATGCTCTTATTAACTTAAGATTTGTATCAAGTTTGGAGAAGGGTTTAGCATCTTCATTACAACCCAAACAAGGCAATATCCACTCTAAAGCCCTATTTATACTTTACAATATGTGTAGAAGCTAGGAAACCGTATAATATAATGAGTATAAGATGTTATATGTGTTGTTATGTCACGAAAAATAGTTGTAGGTTATGGAAAAATACTTAGAAGTACTAAAAATACAAATATAGCATTATATTATATAAGAAAAATAAGTTACGAACCAAAGAAAAACAAGGAAGAAGATGAATAGTACATACACAGGCTCTATGCTAGTGGTGTAAGTACCCAAAGTTGGTAGCGTATGTGGATAGGTTGATGGCTTTCGAGGTGGTGTGTACTGGAACAAAAGCTATGTCAAATTTTTTTACGTAAAATCAACGAATGTCGATGGCATATATTCTGTACATCAGTGGCGTATGTTGTAACACCGGAACAAATGATACGTAAAAATTTACACGAACACCGGCATATAGAGTTCAATGCCGGTGGCATTGGATGCCGATATACGTGCAATTTCTCCCTAGACGAGAATTTGTTTCGTAACAGATTATATATACATATATATATAAGAAGAGAAACAGAACAGAAATCAAAAGTTTAATAAATAAATATAGATATTATAATATCAGTAGGATTAAATGATTGTTAAGTGTTAAACTTTAAACAACCGTCATAAATAGAACATACTTTATTATTATACCAAACTAATAAGAATAGATTATGATAATTGCCCAATAATAGTTTATTATAGATAAATATATAAGATGGAAATATAGAATAAGCTAAAATTATGGATAATGTGATTTCTAAAAATAACAATATAATAATATAAAGCCAGATCAAGAGAAACACGATAAAAATATATGATCGAAAAAAAATATTATTTATGATAAAATAGTTAAACTAAAGAATAATGTAAAAATAAAATTTAAGTAGAATAAACCTCTGACATGTATATAATAGTAATTAAATGATAGTATATAACCTTTAAAACTGTCACGCCCTGAATGGATCCAAGGCCTGTCCAGTCCGCCACGCATAACGCTTAGGCGTTATACGCTAAGGCTAATATAGTCTACAGTTTATCATGATCATTGCTAAACAAATTTTAGATTCTGAAATCATTGAATTAGTTTATGAAAACAATTGAAAATTTTTGCAGCGGAAAATAAATTTTTCAAAACACTTTTCGATTAAGTTACTTCAAGGAGTAGATCAATGTGTACATAAGATCCATATCATCATATAATTCAAATAAAGAGTGTCAAGTAACTTAAGTACAAACCATGGGCTCGTAGATAGGCCCTCATCAAAACATAAGTTTGATAGTGAAATTTATAAAATAGAAATAAGATAATAATCCAGCGGGTCCTAATCACTCAATTCATCGAGAAACTCCTCGAAATCCGTACCGTACCCCATATAATCATAGGTATCATCATCATCATCGTAATCATCAGCACCTGAAAAAGAGAGGAATGAGCCGAAGCCCAGTACAACAGCAACACAAGCACACACGAGATGGGCATACATGCTTATTCTAAATGCAATGCAACAATCAATAGTTTATATCTTTAAATTAAAGTGCAACAAACAACAGTGGAGCACTCACACTCCGGCAACACGCTGGGAACCTGGGGATCCTGAGTAGCAGCAACTGCTCAGGGGGTTGATATAGGCAGCCCGAATACCTATATCTCCTACCTCTACAAGTAATAGCCTCGTCTGGGGGTCACAGCCGTTACGCATCTCTACCCATCACAGTCCATAATATAGTGTAGCTCAACCGGTCCCATAAACGTGAACCACACTACATTACTTCTCTCCGATCCAGGTAGACGTTATCCCGCTACCGTTCCCCCCATCAGCTACCCACCGTACCACCATGCCCATGGTGGCCTAAGCGCCTAACTACCGTGCTGGCACCGCCTAGCAAGGTTGCCGCCCCTCGGGCCAGGTCTCAAAAACGGCCACGCACAAGCAACAAGCAATTATTAAGTCGTCTTTAAGTATTAGTTCATTTAGATGCCTACCCTAGCACGCAACACACAAGTCACTGCGTACCTGGTACAAGTCTGTGCTCCGAACAATCAGAAGATAGACAAGAAGATAAAGCAGAAGGCAGACTCCTAACAAATATCTGCTTCAAAGATTAACTCATATAAGCATTTGATTCAATTATCAACTTATATCAAACATGTATTAACCACTTAGTTTTCTAGCGAATTTACATTTGAAACAACATACTCCTCTTATTATTCGTGGTCTATCATATTTTAGAAATTACGTACTCCTTATCATTTAAGGTTAACCTAACATATTAATCGAAGCCAATTTCAAGTTAGTATGATCATATAGGTATTCATCAACTAATAGCTAAGTATAAATTGTTGGTTTATGAAGAATTTACTAAGCTAATATTAGTTAATAAATCTATATTAATTTTATCTAATCAAGTTGAATATAATTAACTAGTCAAGTTTACTAAATGGTAATTAGGTCATTTTAAATGGTAAATTCTATAGTATGTCCTATAATCAATCTATTAAACTTTTATTAAGTAAAACAACTTATTAAAATATAATTATTCTATTTATGTCATTTATAATTTATTTTTACATCTAAATGGACTAAGGAATCTAAACTAGTTTCCTATTATGTTTGTACTATCTTGTGATGTTATATTTATATTACTTTATCAAATAAATTCATAAAATAAAAATAATTAATTATTTATCTTAAAATTCATAATTTAACATGAAAACACATTATTTACATTTATTTCATATTCATTTGATTAGAATTGATTTACCTTAAATTCCTTCATTTCATTTCCTATAGAAAACTAGTGTGCACCCTAACTTTAATAAATCGGTTTATTATCTTAAACACGGGTTCTTAAGCTCAAATTTTTATGTAAACTTCCTAACACATATATTTATATGTTTATAAGGTCATTTGGCCTAAATTAATTAGTTAATTATGGTTTTAATTTTAATTGATTCAAAACTGTCCAGAACAGGGCATAGGCAGCGACGACCGATCGGTTCGATCGAATTTGACCATCAAACGACCGGTTCTTGGCCGGTTCTTTACACCAAATTAAGTAGACTTATTAAGCTTTCAAAAGTTGTAGTTTCACGGAAAAAGGAGGAGAAAAAGTCACCGGTTCGGCCATATGAATTCACGCCACCACTGCTGGCCGAAACACTGTTTTGCCCTGTTTTGCTATTTTGTAATTTAATTTTTAAAAATAGTAAATGTATTTCAAAAATCACAAAAATTTACAGTTTTTATAGACATGTTAAACTATCACTTTTATAAATTTCATTCAAAAATAAATTCATTTAGTATTTTATTTAAATTTGATAACCCAAGCTGTCCATATTTAATATATATGCATATAAATTAATCTTTAAGCATGTTGAATTCATCTAAAATGTTTATTCTATGTTATTTCATCTATTTCACACATATATTTATATTTTACAATCAAAATTACAAATCACATCTCAAATCATCACAATCAACACAACATACCCAATTCCAATATATATCAAAATACCCATACATGCTCATCTCGGTTTTTAAGCATACATATAGTAATCTATACTTGAATCTAAGTTATCATTTAGTAATTTACATGAATATATGTGTCATCAACATAATGAAATATACTAATTACAATTACTTACTTGGATTAGAAAATCAATCAAGTAGTTGCCTCCACTACCACTTCTATCACTCAATGATTGATGCAACTTCTTCAAGCTTATTTTTCCTAACTTCAACCTTGTTTCTAGTCTCTAATTTCACCTAAGAAATTGATGGGAATATAGCTTAGATTGATGGAGCAAAAGAGGATGTTAAGAGGCATAAATTTGAGTAATACTTTACCTTATGGGTGTTGATGTTGAAGAGGACTTTGTTGTGTATTCTTGAAGTGTTTTTGAGAGAGAATTTGGGAGAATGGGGCTGCTGAAAATGGGTTGGGAATTAGGGTTTTCTAAGCATCCTATTTATATTAATTTATGTTATGTAATTTCCATTAGGTTTAGGGGCTTTTTGGTCATTTTGCTTGATTAATTGAGGGCATTTTGGTCTTTTTATGTTCATTGGAATTCTCTAGGATGGGAAGATATTTTCTTGTGTAGATATTTTAGGGGTATTTTAGTCTTTTCCAAGGGTTAGGAATCTTCAAGAGTTGGCTAAGGTCAATTTGGTCTTTTCACACTTGATATTTTTTTGTGTTCACATTGTAGATATTTTAAGGGGCAATTTGGTCATTTCACATGGTTGGAATTCTCTAGGCATTAGGTTTTTATTGGATGTGTGTGTGCATGATAATTTCATGTTCTCATGGCTTAATGGACTTAAACTCTTAAGCTTATGGACTTTGTTTTGTTGCTAATAGGTTTAGGGTTTTAGATGAGAATTAGGGTTTTAGGTCATGGGCTTTTAGATATGTAGAATGGAAATTGGGAAAGAAGAAAGATAGTTAGCTAATTGGATTTAGAAATTAGGTTTAGGAATTTTAATGGAAGAAAAATTGATATCATATTTGAATTTAGAATTTTAGGGCTTTAAGAATTTGATATTTAAAAGGAATTATTTAGTTTTAAATTTCTAAGATTTATAGTGTTAGAATTTTGGCTCAAATAGCTAAACTGACGATTTAGGGTTTACGCGATTGGATTGACAAATGGAATTTAATTTAATAATTAGAAGGTATCAAATAAGTTCGAATTTGTTGAAATAGGTGATTGAAGTAGTTTAATGGATTAAATCGAGTATTTAAGGTATTGAAATCTCTATTTTCAATTAGATTAATTTTCTAATTTAATTAGGTTAAACTATCTAATAATATCCTACAGTTTACAAAACTTCACCAACTAAATCATTTAAAATCAATTTATAAACTAAATTTAAGTTAAGGTTCAAAATCACTTGTATTTTTATACTAATCGTCTAATAATATCTAATTAACTCAAATAAAATTTTAGGGTATTTCAAAAATAGTAGAATATGAATTTTAAAAGACAGATAAGGTTAACAATCGAAGAATTAATAACTAAAAATCTACTATCAAAAGGCTATAAGACTTAATTGAAGGACAAAGAAACACCATAAATAAATAAATAAATATATATATATCAAATAAGATCAAGGCAAGCAACATGAAAATAAATATTAAATCAAATATCCATATAGGACGCTTAAGCAACTATAGGTGTTTAGATATATAATCTATGGTGTATTGATGAATATTTTTATTCATCTCATTAGGTGATTTTAATACTATTGAGGATTTTTCAGTTGACTATTACAACTAGTCTCATGAGCAGGTGAGTAACTTAGATCTATTACATTGTTTGTGTTTATAACTAGTAGCATGTGTAATGCAAAGATAATAATATGGTTGTGAAAATTTATTGAATATGTGTTGTAAGTTGTTTTGTTTGAATGACAAACTAAGATAATAAAAGTGATAATACAGATTTTTTGATGATTTAAGAGAAGCATGTTATATGTTGTATGTGTAATGTATGATCACCATAAGTCGGACTAAAAATTATTGGCTTTATAATTAAAAAAACTATCATGCATTACACGGACTGCATTATTACATATACTAAACGAGTGACAGCCTACTACATATTAGTAATTCGGTTCTTTGTTAATGCTTGGTTTTTCTAAAATGTTAGTTCTTCCAAGATTAACTTTGTTCTATCGGTTCCATGAGAACTAAGTGGAAACGAAAGCCACCCATAGTATCGCTTTGAAATTACTAATACTTAAGGAGTTTTTAAGGTATGATGTAACAAATGGTGAGTTAAAATATCCTAAAATTAAAGTAATAATCCTAAAAAGAGAAATGATTGATTTTCCTATGTACTTAATCTATTCTGGATAGGTGGGTCATTAAGTAAATATTCTTTAATCCTAAAAAGATGGTGTAAATCTTTTTCCTACTTGGATTCTAGATCATTCAAGCTTGTATCTCTGCATATGCTTGATTGCTGCATTACATATGATTTGTTAATAAATTTGTTTGGTGTGCAATATGTCTGGTTATTCATTAAGCTCGTGGTTTCACTCACACCTTTAAAGACCTTTCAGGTAGACACTACGACCATAGCTAGTTTCTTCCCAGAGTATGACTCCGGTAAGAATTTAGAAGCAGAAAGACTATGAGATATCCAGGATAAGTTATCTACTTTTATTTTCTAGTTATAAGTTAGTTAGTATTTGAATTTTCAGTTTATGTATTTGGAGACATATAGAACAGGAATATGGTTTGTAATATTAAGTTATTCAAGACTTGTGATGACAGTTAATTTACTAATTTATGGCTTACATATATTTGTACTTTCTTATCGATGCAACTAAAAGATTCCGTTGTTTGAAATATGTTATTCGCTGAAGGTAAACTAGTAATAGTATACGAGTGTAGTTTATGTGCTACTAATAGGGTACCCTTGGGGCGTGACATTCGACTTTTGATGAGAAGTCATTGTTTTGATTTTGTATCCTTCTTGGTGATGTTCTAATAACTTAGAAATCAAAGAAAACAACCTACAATCAGTATATCTACCATTGAAGCCGAATATCGAAGTCTCGCTGCTGCTTCTAAGGAGCTACTATGGACTTCCCATATTCTACGAAATCTTCGGGTGCCATGTTACTTGCTAATTTCTATTTCATGCAACAATTAGTTAGCTATTCTCATTGCATGCAATCCATGTCTTCATAGCCGAACTAAACATATTCATATCGACGTTCACTTTTTTTATGATCTTCACTCTCGTGGATTTCTTGCTTTGAATCATGTTTGTTCGACTAATCAATTTGTTGGTTTGTTTACCAAGATATCTTCTTCTTCTCTTGTCACAGATGCTTTCCTAGTTGGGCCTTTATATGGTGTCAACTTAAGGGGGGAGATGTGTATATATATAGGGTAAATTACACAAAAAGATATATGTTGGTCCCAAAAAAATAACCAAGAGGGGAGGGTGAATTGGTTATTAATAAAAATTTTACTTTACAAAATTTCAAACAAATTCACACTACTTAGTTACTCAAACTTTAATGGCTTTAAAACTTACTTGAAAACAATAAACTCAATAACCAATAACTTTAAACAAAATTCGGATAAAACAAATTTACTCAAATCCATATAAGATCAAACAACAAGTTCAAAGTTAAACTCCCAGTTTTACTCTTTGATTTAGTTTCTGCTTAGAAAAAGATGTTACAGTTACTCTCTGATTTACTTTCTGAGCATAAAACATAATTAAATAAAACAGTTAAATATGCACAAAATAAAGAGAGATAAGAGAGAAGAGAGTGCAAAATCGATTTATAGAGGTTCCGCATTGAGCGTCAGTTCTCTCTTCTAGCTTCAAGCTAGGGACCTAGTATTCCACACCGGTACGTTCATCTATATATCCAATCAACAATCAATGAGTTACAAGTTGTCTTTGCCAAAACACTTAGCTACAATGCACACAGCTTGATTATCCAAGCTTTTCCTCAAGCTAACAATCAATCTACTGAGCCTACTTGTAACTCTCAATCTCACACAAGGTGAATAAATTTAGATAAAAGGAAATAGAATGTGAATCCTCAAAAATTTCAAACAAATAAGAACAAATAAAGTGATAGTAATTTGCTCAAATGAAGAAGGCAATTCTTGTTCTCTGTTTGCTTTTTGTTTTGCACATAATTGTACTACTTCTTCTCTGTTTTTGGGTGCATATACTTATCATTGTTTCTTCTAACGGTTAGGACTTTAAGTAGATAAGCTTGGTTCCTGATATTGTGCGTGATTTTAGAATTGGATCAGCTTGTTTTAGTCTTCTGCAACTGCAAAATTTGAATGAGTTGTTATCTTGTTGTTGTTATCTTATATTTTGCTCCAATGGATAAGGTTAAGTATCCAACAGCTGAGATGATAATCTTAATCTTGAATTTCTGAATTTGATTGGAGACGTTGTAAACGAATTGTAACTTCTAGTATTGTTCACATGAAAATAGGATCGTATCTTCCATAATTTTTGAATTAGTTGTATGGACAAATATTCATTAGATAATTTCCTTGCACATCTGAATCGTGTTTTCTATATTCCAAAGAAAAACTTGAATAAATTGTTGAGAAGCAATTCTTCTTGACCACGTGATTTGTTTACTGTTAAAACATTATTTTCCCAAAAATAAATTTTAACCTAATGAAACTTGAATCCCCATGGATATTTGAACCAACTTAGAGAACATAATTGAATGTATTACCCAAATACACTCAACTTTGGAGCTGGGTCTTCAAAGTAACGAATCCATCAAGAAAAATCAGATATGGAACTTGTTCGTATTTTGCAACTTTCTCAAGTTTGCAAGTGTAGTCTCAGATATATTTTTTGACTGTTTTAAAAAACTTGTAAACCAGCGGAATACTTTTTGAGTAATCTTCTGATTGTTCAATTGTTCTTGAAAAAAAAAAAAAACTTTCCAAACTTTATGATATACGTTCTAAATTGAGTCTCTTTTGAATACATTTTCATAAATCAATTTTTATCATATTTAAATACTGCACACTTTAATAAATTTATTAATAATTACTTAATCCTTTTTGTTATCATCAAAATCATTATTTGAGAGAAACCAACAATATTAATATTTGAGAGTAAATTAATTTAAGGTATCAATGTTTTAAGTGGCTAAAAAGAGGTATCAACTTTTTGCAAAGTGCATTTAAGGTATCAAAATTTTAAATAGTTTTCAAATAAGCTTTCTAAATTTTCATTAACGGTCAATTATTAATACCTTATTTGACTTACTTTATAAAACGTTAATACCTCTTTTTAATCACTTGAAATGTTGATATCTTAAATAAATTTGTCTCCAAATGGTGATTTCTCTTTTGAGCTACTTAAAACATTGATTCCTTAAATTAACTTACCCTCAAATATTAAATACATTCCCCCCCCCCCCCCCCCCCCCCCCCCCCCCCCCCCCCCCCCCCCCCCCCCCCCCCCCCCCCCCCCCCCCCCCCCCCCTTCTCTATATATATATATATGTATATTAGTTACTTAGTTTTGTGTATTTATTTTCAGTCCACATGTATTTTCTTTACAAGTCCGCATGTCATAGTTTGTTATTTCAGTAGCTATCTATAAATAATTCACGCTTACAAAACTTTTAGTTAATTAATGAAGCTTTCTCTATTCTTCTTCAGTCTTCTTCTTCAAGAACATTTTTCATTCTACTTAATGATATAGAACAGGTCATGATTGTTCATAAATAGAATAATAGATGTTTATATATATATACATATATATATTATATATTGTATAGGTAAAAATTCTGCATCTGTTATATTTATTTGAAATAATTTTAAGAAGTTGTGATTCATAGTGGTGGGAGATTAATGTTATAATCATGCCAAATCAATGGTGATGATTAATAATAAAAATAAAAAAAAATGTCAACGTAATTATAAATAAAATTGAACGTAAGAGTTACCCAAGAAATAATTTGAAGAAATGCTACTTTCAACCTCTATCCATTGGCATTAATACCTCAGAAGATATGTGTAGTTTATGGGCATGATTAGCCAATAATCATTTCTATTTCGCCATTTGGAAAGAAGAAGATAACTTCCTTATAAGAAAAGGGAGATGATTTTCTTATATTTCACTATTATATAACTATCAGTATTATGATCCTGTTACCTTCATTAATATATCTATACAAACCACAAGTATCTCGATCTGTTTGGATTGTATGATTTTCGTCTAGGGACAGATCTAGGGGGGCAGCCAAGAGGGCTCGGCCCTCTAGCTTCTTGGAAATTTTTTGTGTATAATGTAAGCTATTTTAAATTTTAAAAGCAAAGAACAATAATTGATTAGATTTGGTGGTGCAATGGTTTTGGATCTGGTTTGACTGTATCTTTTGATTTAGCAATATATATATATTTTTTATTAATGTTAACATGTTTTGTCTTTCCTTTTCTTGTCCTTCGATTTTCAATTACTTTTCTGTCTTTACATTTTCCTTTTTTTTTTTTCCTTTTCCTTACTATATCTTTTGATTTAGCAATATTTTTTTTTATTGTTAATGTTAACATGGTGTGGTGTAGGAAAGGAAATTACGAGCAGACTAAAAAAATCTAGTCATTGGTAATCTATTAAATAAATATTAAATATTATGAATCATCTTAAATTTTTATTTATAAAAATTCAAAAATGACATCATAGATTACATTTAAAAATTTCTTTAAAGGCTTATTTTAACAAATTTTACACATTTTTATGTTAATTAATTATACAATATTAATAGTAAGGTCTTATAAATATATGACACGAATCGAGATGTGTAGTTTTGATTTATAAATATATGGAATAAGTTGAAATGTTTGATTTTCCATTTAATATGGTTATCGAAAATTGAAAAAAATACAAACAAAAGGGCCTAAAAGATTCTACTGATGCATAGACTAATAATTATAGTATGTCTATGTAATAACACAAAATAGCACAACGCAAACATAAAAATCATTAAGTAAATAATATGAAGCTTTGGAAATGTTTTAAAAGGAATCACAAGAAACCACTCCAATTTTTTTGCGTTGTAAAAATATTAAAATGTAAGCAATCTAACTATTGATTAAAAATTTGAATTGATTTCAATAAAACTTAAAGATATTGTTTTCGATAATTTTACGTAATCAATAACTGATAATGGTTCAATAACATAAGGAGATAATCTAATTTTAAATTTAAAAAGACAATGATAATTTGGAAAAAAATGTGAAGAATGAAAATAAGACATCTTGAGTTTCAAGATTATCATGCTAATGAAAATTATAAAACGTAATACCTTTAATGATTAAAAGAAAATGAGCACTATATATTTTATATGCACTGTCATATATATATATATATATATATTCAAATAAAAAAACGGAAAAGCGAGGCTACAACCTTCCATTATTGAGTTTGTCAGGTTGTGTGAGTCAATGTTTGGTCGTTGTAAGTCGTCTCAAGTTAAGGGTAGGTTGATTGAGTCTAGTTAAGTCGTCAGTTGTCTATTTCCCTTATGGGGTCGAGTCTTCTTAAAAAAAATGAGTAAGTGAAGGTTGAAATCGCTAAACTAATTCTTATTGCTTATATATGCACTACTACATAGAATATCAGTTGTATAAAGTTAAAGAAACATTTAAAACCTTAAAAGTATGGAATAGAAGGAATAAGTGATGAATAAATAGATAAGTACAAAAAAAAAAAGATATTAAACCTAAGAAACAATAAGTTTCAATACCTCTTATAAAAATGAAAATAGTAAGAAATACAAAAAAAATTAATAAAAGACCAAAACAACATAATCATACTACTTGCAATATATAATTTTATAAATACGATGTTTAGTAAAGGAATAAAAATTTTCTTTAAAGAATGAAAAATAATAGCAAAACTTGAAATTGAAACTTAAGTTAGAATTTGAACTCTGATAATCTAAATAAGTCAAGTAAATTGATTTATAAGATAAAATTAAATAACTTGCTTTAACTAATTAACAAATAACTTAACTTAGATTTGAGATTTCAAACATTCCCTTTACTTAGCCATTTGCTCTAATTATCTTTTCAACAAATCAAATCTTTTATCTTTTATAATTTTAAATCAAATTTTCTTTCTATTAGTTCTTAAATCTCTAAACTCTTAGAAAAATTCAATTTCAATGTTTAGTAAATCTATAAACTCTAAATCTTAGTTCATTTTATAAATGGCTTAATTCAATTTTTTATAATTAACAAATTAGACCTTGTCTCTTTTGATTTACAAATGACCCTAAATTTCTTGAGTTCATTCATCTATTTTTATAAAGTGTCCTAAATTACCTATTTGAACCAAAAATCCTATTTTCACAATCCCTGCAAATTTTGAGTTCAACTGCTTATTTAAAATATCAGTTTTGAACTAAACTCAAACTAAATACCAATTTTTTTTTCAAAATTGAATTTCTAAACTTGATTTTCAACTCAAGCTATTAATTTATAAATAATACATCCTAAAATTATCTTCTAATTATTTTCAGTACTCAAGAAAATCATTTGAAAAGTTTAAACCGAACCTTTTATCCATAAATATCCTTAATTGCCTTTATCCTTATCCTATTTATTCATTTTCTTTCTCTCTTGGCTGCCATCTTCATTTTCTTTCCTCTTCCTTTTTCTTTTTCGTTTTTCCCTCTTTCTTTCTTCTTGGTCTCTTCCTCTCTTCATTTCCTTCAGATTTCCATACCAAAACTCAAATCTAAACAAGATTAAAGAGGAAAATGAAGTGGGAAATAAGATCAAAGTTGGAAATCCTACTTAAACAAGCTCCAAGAATTTGGGAAAAGTAGAAATAAAAATAAGAAGTTGAGTTGCCAAAATGAGATACGTTTTGCTTTTTCCTTCATTTCATTTGTTGGTTATGTTTGTATATGTTAGGTTAATGTTTGTTATGAGATGAGTGTGTGAGAAAGATGATGAATAGTGGATATAGGGTTTGATAAAGTGGTTTGGAAGTGTTTGATGTTTTTGAATGAGTATAGAAATGTTAGAAGTATAAAAACTGGCTTGTATGATGTTTAGATGATGTTTTGATGGAAGTAAAATGGGTAAAAATTGATGAAATAATATGAAAAGAAGTAATGAAAGTCATATGGTTTCATACACGCTGTCATACAACATTTGTGGAAAGGTATATGACATTTTATTCAAGCTATGCAAGGTTCATGGTTTCATACACCCTGCCATACAGTATGTATGGAAAGGTGTATGACTTTCTAGTTAAGCTATGCAAGGCTCCTGAGTTCATATGTCCTATCACACAGCATGTATGGAAAGGTGTATGACTTTCTATTTAAGATTGTGCAAGATTTATGAGTTCATACACATTGTCACGGGCATGTATGGAAAGGTGTATGGCTTTTTGCTTTTGTTTTAAAATTGAAACAACTTTCCATGCCCATATGGTTCATGCATTTGTCACACACCTTGTATGAACGTCCCCTATCTAAAAAAAAAGAGAGAAGATAAAATGAAATAAATAAATGATAGATATTATGATATATAAGTTTTCATAATTAGAGATTAATTGCAAGGATTAATGGATTTAGAATTGAGTTAAGTTAACATGATTTTCAACAATAAAATAGCTTATGTAAAGAACTTAAGTCCAACTTGGTTTAATGAGCTAAAATGAACTAGATTGATTAAGTGAATTCAACTTGGCTAAGATTAAATTAACATAGACATAATGTATATAAAATGAACTTAGTTAATAAACATAGACTCTTTTTGGTTTAATAAACCATGATTAGTTAAAATGGACTAGCTTAAGTTAAAATCTTGTAAAATATGTAATTTTGTCTTAATGAGATGAATAAATACAACTTAGCAACTAAACTAGGCTTAACATGAAATTTGGATATAAAGTAAATTAGTTAATAGGCTTAAATTAATATGATTCTTACAAATGAAATAAATTAGTAATACATCTAAGCTCAGTTTAACTTAATGAACTTTACTAAATTAAAATGAATTGAACTAGTTAATTTTATTAAACTTGATTAAGATTAGGTTAACATATGCTTAATAACTTATAATTAGTTTAGTAATGATATATATCACCTTTTAGACTCAACCTTAATTTATATGGAAAGTTTGTGGTTTCAAATGCTTGTTTGTTTGAAAATGAGTCTTTTTGAATATAAATGATATGATGATGCTTTTGTAATAAAGTATTATAAACAAAGTGAAAAGAAATACTTTTATAGATACTGCAGAATTGTTTCTATTTTGGCAGGACGATTTTCGCAACCATGGTGGGGTTCCTACTTAGTGTCTGATCAAATAGAATTGTAACATAAGTTTAATTTCATGAATAAATGTTTGCTCTTGGTATATTCTCTGAAATAGTTGTAGCTAATATTTCTATTTTTATTTAAATTTCATCTATGAATGATAATGATGAACTAATGCTGATGATGATGTGGATGATGATTTGATGATGGATGGGGATGAGGAGTTGGATTTTCATAGGAGATTGTTAAGGCTTAGCTTGGATGTCATGTGGGTAACACTGACCCTATCACCTTGTTTGTACGTGTAATATAGTTGCATCATATTAAATGAACATAACTGACTGTGTGTAGAGTTTGGTGACCGTCTACTGTTTGTTGACTATATTGTTTGATAAAACATTAAAATCAAAGAGATCATATAGTGCTTGATATGATTGCATAGTTGTTGTTGATGAGTGTTTGCTACATTGATTGGTCACATTAATAAATGGATTTAATACTATTTGGCTATTTAATTAAGCAATCATTCATTACATGATAGCATACCTGCATTGGCATGGTATTCACATCACACACTAACATCTTGGTTCTATAGTAAAGTTATGTCGGTGGATCTATTTTTCCAAAATTGGATACCATAGGGTTGCTCGTATCCCAAGAACTAAAAAGGCATCAAAAGACGTCACATGTGTGGATATTGGCCTAGGAGATACTAGTACTTAGGGAGGTTTTGTGGTTCTAAGGGAAATGGAGGGAATATTGGCAGTATAAGTGTTTCAAACTATGCACAAAATGGGTTCAAGATGAAGTCCTCAATCCTTAGCTTTTTCTAAGGAGAAGTTAGAGGCTGTGTTTGATAAAATGAGTTTTAAAGAAAATATTCCCTCCTTAGCTATGTCTGAGAAGAAGTCAGAGGTTACTTTTCAATAAATTATATTTCAAAATGAAATCCTCCATCCTTAGTTATAGCAAGGAGTATTAGAGGTTACATTTGTTATATAAAGAAATGGTTTTGTGCTTAGAAGATTGTGAGATAAAGGCTCTAAATTGAGAGGACACCCCCTACCGAGCGTAAATAACTTGAGTTAGTCTTTCACCCCCAAGAGAAGGCTTAAATCTCCATTAGTTTGGATTCCTGTCATCCAAATTATACATATCATTTGTTTGAGTGTGACAGTGCATATGCATGTTAATAAAATTTTTCTTAGTATTTGTTTGCCGAGTGATTTTGTAAGGACTTGCTATCACCCTTATAATTAAAATAGGTGATTGTCGAGCCCGAATTTTGCTCCTTTGCTCCTAAAGGTCCCGATCCATACCAAACCCGGCCCATTTGATACAGACCACTCGACAAGGAACCAGTAGGGTTTTCGTAAAAAAGATTGATTTTTGAAAATTTGTTCAATTGGAATCGCCACCGGCTAAAGCCAGAAAAAGGTGAACTAGAAACGAAATGGGTGGTTTGGTTTCTAGCTCAGCTATTGGTATGTGTGAAAAACCAGAAATTGATGAGTTCGAGGACTGCTATTTTAAAACCTAAACGATTATCTAGGCTTTAAATAGGCTTTAGAAATCTTGAATTATATAGGCCAAAGAGGTAATTTTGGATTTTTTAATTTTTCATTTTTTTTAAAGAGGAATTTACATGTTTACAAAAATATATATACATTTTTTTTTGTTTTGTTTAAAAAAAAAAAGAATCCTAAAAGTTTTTGTTTTTGTGACCGCCCGCAGGTGCCCACGTATCTGTTAGTCGGAATCAGGTCTCCGTAGTTCATTTTGATTTTATAAAATTTTTTAATTTGTTTGTATTTTTTATTTTGGAAACCCGCCAAGTTTAAGTATTTAATCAATTTTTGTTTTAGAAATTCCTAAAGAGATCTAATTTTTGTGTTTTTGTTTTTGAAAATCCTTAAAAGATACTAATTTTGGAAAAACCCCATTTATTATTATTTTTTTGTTAATTTAGAAAATAACTAAGTAATATTTATATAAGCTAAGAAACTATTTTTTTTTTAATAATAATAGTATATACTAGATATATATATGTAGAAAGGAAAAAAGAATTTTTGTTGATTTTTGCAAATTTTTATTTTTAGTATTATTAATTTATAAAAAATAAAAAATATATTTACAAAGGTGAGTTGCTAAATAAAAGATTATTAATACCACAAGCTTGTATCAAACACATATTATTAAAAAAATTTAAAAAATAACATTCCTAAGATTAATATTATATTTTTTTTATTTTCATGATTTATATTCAAACTAAAACTTATCCTAAAAAAATATTAATATATACAAACATACGCAAATATAAATTTATTATTTTTTTATTTTAACAAAAAATTATGTTAAAACTATACCCTAAATTTTATTTATTTAATAAAATTGTAGTATGCATCTCAATTATGTATTTTTTTTATTTTCATATCTAAAATATATATATTTTTTTTCTATTCAATTTCTTTTTTCATTTTACCATTTTCTTTTTTTAATATTATATTAATTATGTTATAACATAATAATAATAATAATAATAAATCAAATGAAAAGAAGAGAAAAGAAAAGAAAATAAAAAAAGAACAAATCTCGGAACCTTATCAATCAAATTGGGTAGATGCTTGTTGTAGTGGTTGGAGCTCGAGTGGTTGTGGGAGCTGTCGGCGGTGGCTGGAGCGGCTGAGTTTGGAGCGGGTGCGGCTGGTGGTGGTGGCTACTAGCGGCGGTGGTGGCTTGGGACTGATGGTGGCTGTGGTTTGGATGGTGGTGGCTGTGGCTGGTGGTGGCTGTGGTTTTGGGTTCCTTTGATTTTCCTCTTTCTTTTTCTCTTTTTCGAAATTTTTTTTTTCTTCGATTTTTCTTCCTCCGAAATCTGAGTATGGGTTCCTTTTATAGGAATAAGGAGGAAGATGAGGAGAATCGCGCCATTAATGGCTGTTACGAAGCTTAAAGGGGTCGGGATGGTTACAAATTGATGAACGAATCACCGGCCGTTACAAATTTTGAAAAATTGGGGAAGTTACAAATTTGATTAATTTGTATTAAAGACACTTTAATGATCAAATTTAAGAGGTATACAACCTTTTGATCTTCTAAATTCAAAAAATGGAGCTCGAAATGAGCTCGATCGAAGCTCAAAAACACGAAAAAGGTGAAGAAAAATGGGGAAGACGACGCGCGTGTAGTGCACATGCGCGTCTCTCCAGGCGCGTCAGATCTCGCGCCGCGCATAAGAAAAAATGATGTCCACGCGCGTTCAACGGGGATCGAACCTCGGTCCTTTCTTTGCTTTCCCAACATCTTAACCAACTGAGCTACTTTAGTTTCTTCGATAGTTAGGCCATTTCAATTGTAGTTAACCCATTCAAAACTAGGCTGAAGATAATTCAAATGAAAACGAGCCAAATTTGATACGAGTTTGTTATTCAAATTAATTTCCAAATTTAGCCTAAAACATAACAAGACCAATAATAAACCAGAATTTTTTTTAATTATTTTCCCTTTTTTATTTTTAAACTTCTAAAACTTATTTACTAAAGATGGGGTTTTTTATTATTATTATTTTTTAGATTTCTTAATTTTCAAATTTTTATATTCTTTTTCAATTTTGTAATTTTTGTTTTTAATTTAGCTAATTTCTTTATTTTTTATAATTTTCAATTTTTATTGTATTTTCTATCTTTTTTAATTTTTATGATTTTTTGAATTTTTATTATTTTTTATTTTCAAAAAAAGGGGCAAAAATGAGGTGTCGACAGTGATAACAGTTCCCCAACCACATATTACCTGTAAGATTATGTGTAAGGTTTTCTAAAAAGAAGTGTTTCAGGAATTGTTTGTCTAATTCCATATAGTTAATATAATAGTAACCATAATTTTTTCAAAACTTTTAACAAAACATACTACACCATTATCATAATTCCCACTTAAGAAATAAACTCAAGTCATACATAGCTAAGTACATATATATATGTATACACATTATAACCAAAGGCTTCTTACAAGCCTTAACAAAATTATACATATAAAATCAAACTAAAACCTTAAATACAACCACAAGACTAACATAACTAGTCTATTACAAAATTTGGATTCCATCAAGTCTAAGATCATCTCTAATCCTGCAAATCATCAAGAAAATCCTCGAAATCGGTTCTATACCCCATACTCGTGTAAAACTCATCGGATTCATCGCTTGAAATGGTTAAAATATGAGCTAAAGGCCTAGTACACAAGTAACGAATACAAATGCAAAGTGATTCACACATGCTTAAGCTAAATGCAAAATGCAACAACCAATAATTTATTATTCAATCTTTAGTTAATCATACATCATGGGAGTATTCAAACTCCGGACATCAAGGATCTAGTATCACGTCCGCCTTCCTGAGTGGTCCCTAATGTTCATATAGACTAGGCAACCCTACCTTTCGGCATAGCCCATAATACTAAGAGATTCTAAGTAACGTATCACAACGCTCAAGGGGTTGATATAATTAGCTCGGATAGTTATATCTCATAGATAAATTTATCCAATAACGAAAAAGTACCATGCCCCCAATCTGAGCAAGGTGCCACTCTCCGAACCAGATTCAATGGCGTAGAAGACAATCAACACTCATCAATTACTAAAATTTTCTTAATTTAGAGTAACTTGAAGCAATGCTTATCCTAGCAAAGAAACAAGTAAGTTACCGCGTACCTGAAATAGCTCGGGAACTAATGGGGTTAGCCGAGCGAGAATCTATTACTGTTCAAGATAATATTGAATTTCCCACTTAGTTCAAGCACTAATTAACTAGTTCCAAATATAATTAATCAAAGAAATTCAAATAAATTATTACAAAGTCATAACAGAGCATTTAAACATCATATTATATCATACAATACTTAACAACTATTCAATTGATGTATCAAGCTTTGGGAAATTTTGAAGAAAGTTTTTGAAAATGAAAACTGTAGGGGACACGCCGGCGGCATTGAACCGGTACACAATACACTAAAACTCAACACTTGCTAATACTGGCAGTATTCAAGATACGCCAGCAACTTTTAGTCTACGTCGGCGGCCTTGAGCCGGTGTAGACTACAACTCCAATTTCCAAAAATTTTCTGAGAGTTCCACGGGGTTGGTCCACGCCCGTGGATAACCCCAACACCGATAGCGTATCCATGTACGTCAACAGCTTTAGATCCTATGCTGACGGCCTTAAGCCCGGCGTTAAAAATTATGATTCTATTCTCATTCCATACCTCCTCTAAGCCAACGGCGTTGGAACCCTAATAGCAGGTGTATGTTTTGAAAAATAAACACTGGCAAACTTTTTTGTGAAAGCCGGCAACGTTTCAAGTAGCTTTAAAAAAATAGGTTCTGATCACCTTCAACACCGCTTCTACGCCTGCGACGTTGAAGTACCAGATGCCGGCGTACGCTCAAAAACAAACCTATTCGAAAATATTTTACTTCTCCTGTTTTCTTTACAACTTCAACTCTTTTAAAAAATTCTTCAAACTTATTCTAAGCTTCCTAAAACTTGTTATATGTTCTAAACACCATCCAAACAACACAAACTCTTCTTCTAATTATCAAACACCCAACTACAACATTCAAACACCAATTACACTTCAATTCCACACTTCAACTACTCAATTTAGCTTCACTACTCATCAACACTCCTTACAACTTCCCTAACACTTAACTAAGCTCACACAATAACAAAGCACAATCTAACATACATCAATACATAAATCAATCAACTCAATTAGCATTTACTCATCCTACCATAAATTTTACATTCAAAGCACAAGATAGGAAATAAAAGAAAAAAAAAATTATGCTTGCATTAACTTACATGAATAGGCTTTGGCTTGGAATGATTTTTGAATCCAAAGGCTTGTTGTTGATTTTGGTTTATGGCTTATGGTTTAGAGATGGAAGGAAGAAAGAAAGAAAAGAAATAAGAGAAATTCGTATGGAAAAATGGGCTGCCAAAAAGAGTTCCTAATTAATCAAATTTGAGGTCAATACTAATCCAAAGTTTGACTTTAGGGGTATGTTTGACTTAGGGTTAATTTGGCTTAATTTGGAATGCATTTGAGTTTAATTTGGGCTTAAAAATTAGGCTTAAACTTTGTAAAAGTCTGTCAACAATTTTCTTAGATAATTCAAAAGTTGTTTTGACAAATTCTAAGCATAACACACACATATTAATATACAAAAGACACATACATTCATTACACTATGCACACATTAATGTACATAATACAATAATATTAATTTCATTGCACTATACACATACAAAATGACACAAATTCAACACATGCACTAATTATATTGTTCATGCATCCACATAATTCACATATATTAAATTTCAAGATCATTTGTAATTTCAATAACACATTTATAAATGTAAATTAGAAAATTCATGGCTATTTCATATTTGGTTTTGTTATTCCTTAAGCTGTGGATTAGGTCATGCCCCCGTAGTTTTGTGTAGGTATATCTTAGGATGGGAATAGGCTAAGAGAGTGTGAAGACCTTAGAGATTTAAAGATTCGCATAGAATAAAATTCTTTTATTTTGTAATTAAGCTATTTTATTTTGCATTATAGGTGATAAGCTTAGAATAGATTGCTTGGATTAGAAATAGTTCAAAGTTTTGTAATATGTATTTATCAATCATGTTTCACTGTTCGATAGGGAATACCGATTCTCTATAGTTCTAATGGACTATAGGAATCTGTATTTCTTTAGCTATATCAATGTTTTTATGAATAAAAATTTGTATGATATATATTAAGTAGAGTTTTGAAAAACTTTGACTTGCAAAACACTTATCATGTCTTGGATGTATACTGGATATGATAACTACAGGTTTTCCTTTTAGGCCCCTTTTTGGGTTGTGACAGCCTACTGTACATTACAAGATATATAGTTATTTTCTTATACTTATGTTAGCTTATAGTCTTTAATAGAGTTGTACTTTTAATCCCTTTGATCAATTAATGATTTTTTAAGGATATGAAAAAAAATCCAATCATTAATAATTTAGTGTAAACCTATTTAGGGGCAAAAGACCTTGCTCCTTGGAAATCTTTATATAGTGCTGATTAGTAAATATTTCGGTAAATTTATTAGTATCACTTATTATAAATATTTGATTTTGAATTTATTAATCATGAAATGTCTTTCTCAATATATATATTGTGAAGAGATTAATTTATATGCACCAATACTTTAAGAAGTCATTTGTTGAACATTTCTTGCTTACACAAAGCATTTTATGATATTGCTACAAAATATTTTGCAAATGTAGATAATCATCATAAAATGTTACATAAATATTATTTATGATATTATATATTTTTTTTTAATTTATAATAAATAAATATTTCATAACATTTTTTATAATTATAAGAAAAATCTAACGAATAAATTCAACATCAATTTACGAAGGGAAAGATTGCATCCCCCCTTCATCTGTATCTCATCTATATATGACATGCATCTGTACTTTATCTGAATTTAGTCTGTTTGATATGTTTATGAATAAAAATGTATGTTTTTCATTTGTATCTGTTTATTGGCAAATAGTCTATTTGAAAACGATAAAAAAAAGATGTCAAAACAAGCAAAATAAGATGAACCAAACAAAGACAATCTATGATTTGACTACTTAGAGTAGGATGAGGACTTAAGGTATGAGATTGTAATTTTAGCATGGTGAAGAATACGATCAAAATCCAAAATCACACAAACTAAATAGTTTAAGAACTCAGATTGAGCTGAATAATGAATAACTTATGGGACTAACAACATAATTTATAATAAGAGTAAATACATTTGTAGACTTTTGTTGAGTGGCTAATAGACTCCTTAATCTTTCCTTACATTCGTTCACCTTTCCTTTTATAATTTCAAATTATCTCTCTAATGGTTACTAAATCTTGGGTCTGTTTAGATGGTTAGCTCTTTATTAGTATCTTTTTTTGACAAAAAGCATATTTGGAAACAACAAAAAATGAAGTCAAAATAACATAAAGATGACGAAACAAACAAACATTTATAGTTCATTAATAATGGGTTTTTTTTCTGGTATGGTGTGTTTTAGGGACAATTAGAGAGGTCAAGCCTAAAGGTATAATTTATAAGTTTATAATAGAAATAGCATACTTTAACAATTTAGAAGTTTGTCTATTTTAATTAACAATTTTTATAGTATGTCTAGTTATGTAATTGCTTGGCATGTATTGAATTGTCAGATTGCAAGCAAATTAGCAAACTATTTAACCAAACTGATAATCTCTTAAGATTTTTTTAACATCATTTAATTACTATGTAAAATTTTGTTTTAATAAATATCGAAAAAAATTTCAACCAAATAAATACACCCTACAATGCCAAAACGCCCAAGATTATCCCCCGAATATTGAGGTGAAATGAGGGGGCACTGAGAAAATTTTTTAAATTATCACACCATCCTTCATCTATGATAAAATAAAATACAATAAGGGTAATTTAGACAATTGAACCTTTTGCTTCTACTCTTTTTAACTCATTCACATCAATCAGTGAAGTCTAGAAGAGAAATATTTCATTATAATTGCTCAATTTGCCTTTTTTTTTTTTTTCCTCTAAATTTCCTTTTGTTTCACCTGATTTTCTCCCATTTTTCACCAATTTAATTCATTAAATGTTAATTTATCCCAACACAATGGAGGCACCCTATTATTTGAAAACTTTTAACTCCATAAAAATGGACTCATAAAAGAAAAAATGATTTAATGATACGAATATACGACATATCTGAATAGCACTTAGGAGGTAAATATTAAAGTTTTTTGAACAAGTGATGAAATATTATAATTTTTATAAAATTATTCGTATTAAAATTTTATTCCTACTTATAAATCATTGATAATTTCCCATAGTGTGATAGCACAATTAAAGTATTGCTCCATGTAAGTTGACTACACATGTTTCTTACAATATTTTGGAAGGGTAGAATGGTTTTAGAAACTCATGCCGCTATAGCGTTATATTTTAGGGATCTAGACTTCTTTGTCAAATGTGGTTTCAACTAAACATAAGATTGCTAGCGTTCAGGAAAGTTCAGGCAAGCTTGGATTGACTTTCTAGCACACCTTTGATAGTTTATTGCATTCACATTGAATTTTACGTTTGTTAGGGTAGCTGCGCTGGATTCTTTCCTGCAGGTTGATCGTGTAAGAATATTACTCCTTATTCAAATTTTGTTAGGAATCTTGTATAAATATATAATATTTAAGAGGTAAGGTTATACCCACCCCTTTTTTTTTTTTTTTTACTATTCAATTTTATCAATAAAATTAGGCGTTAGCATCCCTTTACCGTGTACGAAGTTCGCCATTAAAATATCTATCTATCATCTATCTATATATATATATTTGATAAGGGTAATGATACAAATATATGAACACAATGATACTAACAGATAAACCGTTGATTTCCAAAAATATAACATTATATTTTTGACACATGATAAAAAGGTAATATGTATATATTATATATATAATATTATATATATACATCATATTAACTTTATCCTCTCTCTCCATATATTTCTTCATAATTTGTTGATATGGCTTCATAAATTATTATGAATAATAACAACATTCACTCAAGCAGTAGCTAGAAAGTTGAGGTCTGCAAACTTATGGATAAAAAATATATAATCATAAGAATCTACAAAGATAAACATCATAAATTTTATAAGGGATGATGTGAAAATGGCTATATGAGCTTCACAAGCTTTTGCAATTTTACATCTAGTATATGAACTTGCTAAATATCATTATTTAATCAAATTTTCACTTGTTGAATTCAATACCTAAAGTTTAACGTTGATAAACATCATGCCCAACCAAGATTGTCAAACTTTCGATCTTTCGTGGAATCATTAGAGGTCTATAGATTAAAAGATGAAATCATAAATACAGAAACGTAAGTTTCTATGATCTATGTGAAATAACTTTGAAAAAATATATACGCTCTCACAAAAGTCATAAAAGCCTTAAAATATGTAATGAATGTAAAACAATAAAGAAATTAGGTTCTTTTTTTTTATAATAACTCATAACCCATAAATAATATACATAAAAAGTGAGTCATAATTAAATTCTTTTCTATTATTTTGTTTAAAAGAAATTATGAATTGAAGGAAAATCTAGCTTTTAAACTTGTCTTAAATTCCTAATAATTTAAATGAAATAAGTAAATTTTCTTCTAACTTTACGACTGTAACTCAACTTAAATGAATTCATATGAATATAGAATAAGGGAGGAAGGAAAAGAGAGATAGAAAGTGTGTGAAAACAAAATTGAAATGCGATAAGAAAAATGTATTATTCTAATAATTGACGAGCTTGTAAAAACACAATTGTATTTTATATATTCTAGCCTATTTAACTCAGATAGGTGGGATTGGTAAACTCAGATAAAAACATAAGACTCTATTGAGTTTACATGTAGACTCAATCAAAATTTTAAGGTTATATAGAAAAATAATTTTATGCACGAGTCAACTCAAAAAAATCTCTTAAAATCATAAACTCGTAGGACTTATGGATAAAACCGCGATTTTAACAACTATGGCAGCCAGTTGAACACCACTTATCAAATTTATTATCTTTATCATTTTTAAAAATAGTAAATTATATCGAAATATCACAATGTTTAAGGGTATATTCATTTTAGGTCATAACGTTTCAAAATGTTTAAAAAAGGTCACAATATTTGGAAAAATGTCTTCAAAAATTTAATTAAATATTTCTCCTATTGATACATGCTAATGTGGCACTAAAATAAATTTTTGAGTTTTAATTAAATATTTATCATGCTGATACATGCCAATATGACCTCAATTGACCTACTTATTGTGACTTACAATGAACTTACTCACTAAATGTTGTGAGCTTTTTTAATTTTTTGAAATATTATAAACTAAAATAAACTTACCTACAAACATTATAACATTCTGTTATAATTTACCTTTTTTAAAAATATAATATTGCAAGCAAGCATTGGTTAAAGAACCTAAATATAGGTAAAATAGTAAATTTTAAAAGTAAAAATCTAATTAGATATGCTATTCTACTAGATATCTCCTCAAAGCAGGTCAGTCCAGGTCTAAATTTTAGGGACCCGTAATTGTCCAGTGTAGGAGGAGAGGCGAGTCCAATCCATGGACCTATTGGGTCCCAAGACAAGTTGAGACGGTTCCTACCTGTTTTCTTTAATGAGTATATTAATTTTTTCTAAATTTTTATTTGTAGCTGCTTTTTTTTTTTTTTTTATAAGGGACTCACTAGGTCTATGGTACAGCTAGTGGACTTGCCTTGAACCCGTGACTCGCCACCGCCATGACTAGTTTGGGTTGGGCCCTGGTTTAGATTCGACTTGGAAAGATATCTATATTTAACAACATTAAATTTTATTTTAAAATTAGAAAAACACGTATGAAACTCAAACAGTAATTTTGCATTACCCCTATAAGGAATCAAAAGCGGACTTAGTCATCTTCAACTTGATTATTAGCATTACTATCCAAAACTGGTTAACATGATACCCTAGTCGACATTCGCGGATGTGTGGTACATCAACACGGTAGAGGACAATTGTAGAGCGGGAACGAATGAAGATTAAGAAAAGTAGACAGATGCACTATTCGGCTCCAAATCAGGAATCGAATCAAACCGAAATCATTATTAGTGGTTTCAAAACTGGAATCGGTTAAAGAGTTACTGGTTTTCTAATTCCTAGGTAGTTCTATAGCCTAGAACCGGATAGAACCGGCTGTTTTAATCAGTTCCATTAAAAAAAGAAATTAGAGAAAAAATTTAAAAAATTAAAGTAAATCCATGATTATTAATTTTTACTCTGATAATAAAATCTATTACCTATTTATAATATTTAATATGTTATTATGATAACATAAATAAATATAACTTAAAATCTTATATAATTTAATCTATATAAACTTCTTCTAAAAGAAAAATTCATTTCCTTAATAACTTGAGGTTATTTTTTATATTGTATATTTTTTATTCTGTAGAATATTTTACAATCCCATAGCCATACCACTAACTACAATTAATATTGGTTGTGTATGTATAAATAAATGCGCATTCTAAATAATTTTTTAAAAATTTTGTCAAATAATTTAAAACTTATAGATCCAATAATTAATCATTTTGACTTTAAAATTTATTTTATTAAAAAGTAAATTTTATTTTTTTATTTCTCAAAAAGACGATTCCATGATTCCAAAATTTAAACCGAAATCTACAAGTTCTTCATTTTCAAAACTCAAAATCGATGATTTTAGTTCTATTCAATTCTAGAAAATACCTATGTCTAGGAGGAAAAAAAAAAAAGGAGAGGACAAGGAGTCGAGAGAGCTTTTCTTTTTCAAAAGTAGAGTGTTGCATTCGCTGGAATATATGGATTTAGGTTTTATAATTCCTTGAATTCAATCAAAAAGTGAGAATGCCTAGCTTGTCCCACTCGATGGAATCAAAATCTGCTGTGACTGAATTCATCATCTTAAACCTAATAACATTAGTACGCGATAGTAGTTTGACACTTGTTGATGGCGGCACATCAACACAATGGAGGACTATTGAAAAAATGAGGGACAGGAATGATTTAAAGAAAAAGGGCAATATAAGGAGCTAAAAAGCTTTTATTTATTGGGTTGTCATATCCATGTTGAGTCGATTCTATTGGGTACAGGATTAGATTTACTTGAATTCATTTTAAAACTCTAAAATTATATTAGAGTAAATTACATAAAAGGTGTGAATATTTAAGAATAAGTTTTATCTTTTATTATTAACCTTATCAACTTATGAGGTGATTTTTATCTGGTAAAAAGAGGAGGGGGGGGGGGGGGTGGTGGTGTGTTGGGTTGGGGGGAAGAGGAAGAAGAGGAAATTGAACTAAAAACATGAGATAAAAAGTTAACAGGAAGTTCCTTAAAATCTCAAAGCGACATTTAGACAAAATAACCTTTCATTTCAAACCAATAAAAAGAAAATTATTTATTCATAATTTCTTATATCAAATAGTAAAAAAAAAAATTAATTGCATAGAATTTTATTTATTTATTTTTTTCATCAGGACACGCTCGGATCTAGTTATTTAAAATCTGTAATAATTAAAATGTTTTCAACCTAGCAACAGAGCTAGTTGCCCTGAGACACCATGTCTTTCTTTTCTTATTTTACGATTTTTCTTATTTGTAATTAAAATAAACATATTTGATAACAATACAACTATAGTCGATTAAGCGATATTGGTTTAAGTACAATGAACCAATCAAAAGTGATATGAACGGATTTTTAATGGACATTTTAACAGCTTGACTTAGTCTTAGAAACGTAATATAAAAATCAAGAACTAGTTTTATGGCTTTCTCTATCATCAGTCATCTCAAAATCATTACATTCACTAATGCAAAAAAAAAAGGTGCAATTGAGTCATTTCTAAGGTATTACTTTAATGGTAGTGCTTTCCACACCAATATTAGGTGAAAAAGAAAGCGATTTCTTTAATGCATATATTTGATTATTTTTTTATTAATTTCGATGAATTCTACGCATGATAGATCAACATCAAGGGCCGTGCAATTAGATATCGTCCACAAAGACGATAGAAAAAATGGTCTTTATCTCATTCATTTATTTATTTATTTTTGGTGTTGTTAAGCGTCCTTCTCACATGAATCGCTTCTCTGGGCACTTGAAATTTTATTTGAACCTAATGTCTATTCGTGGTATAACTATCGCATGAATTACGCTAAGAGATTTTTTTTTTCCCCTTTTCTCAACTACATATCACAACTTACACTGGATATGATATGCAAACTTATGAAATCCAAACAAATATGTTTCATCCTTGTGGAAGAATAGTGCTTATGTCAACTAGGCCACAATTGAGGCGATTTCATTCTAAATTGGAAATCGAATAGAATTAGACTAGTTAGACGGTTTCAAATCCACTTAAGGAACTGTCGGTTTCCTAGTTTTTAAGCGATTCTTCAGGTTAAAGCGGGCAGAACCAATGATTCCAACTGACTCCATTTAAAAAAAAAAAATTAAAATTAGAAAAAATTTTAAAATAATATTTACTATATAATTATCTATACTATTAATGCAAAATAACCCCCTTTGGTATCTTCAATGTAAATGTTTTTAATATAATATTTTTAGCATATGGCATAAAATATTTTTCATATCTCTAGAATCATGAAAATTAAATAGGGTTTAAATATAATTAAATAAGGGTTGAATAGACATAGTCTTTTTCTTTTTTAGCATATGGACGTAAAATATTTTTAGTATCATTGAAATCATAAAACTAAATAGGGGTTGAATAGACATCCTTTTCACATAAAATATTTGTTATCCCAAAAATTATGAAATTAAATAAAGTTTGAATAAAATTAAATAGGGGTTGAATAGACATAGTCTTTTTCTTTTTTAGCATATGGGCGTAAAATATTTTAGTTATCCCTAAATCATGAAATTAAATAGGGTTTGAAAAGAATTAAATAGGGATTGCTTTTCTTTTTTAAGCTAAGTAATATCTCTATATACTGATCTAACCTTGATAATATAATTATACATAGCAGTTACCCAACATGGAGGAGTTATTGTGGAAAATACAATTACAATTATGATTTATAATTAATTTCCTAATTTCTAGAACTAATTAAGGTTGTCATCTTCGTCAAAACAATATATCTATTTAATTTATGTGTCGTCTTCTTGATAATGTTTAAACCATTTCATATGAATAGTAAAATTTATTACCTATTAATAATAGTTAATTTGTTATTATTAATAACACAAGTAAATATAACTTAAAAGCATATATGATTTAGTTTATATAAACTTCTCCTAGGAGAAAAATCCCTTTACTTAATAATATAAGACTATTTTTTATATTGTAATTTTATTTTTACCCTCTAGAGTATTTACAATCTCAATTGATATTGAATTTCTTTGTATATAAATAAATGCATATCCTAAATAAATTTTTAAAAATTTTGATTAAATAATTTAACATATTTAGACCCAATTATTTTTTTCAATTTAAAATTTATTTTATTAAATCTAAAATTCATTCATTCATTTTTTTTATTTTTACTTGAAAAGAAAAATTGCAGTTATGTGGTTCTAATACCGGAACCTGAAACCGCCAGTTTCTCAATTTCAAGACCTGAAACTACTAGTTTTGATTCCCATTCGATTTAGTTCAGTTCGAAAACCATGAGGATACCAAGGCCACAACTATTAGTAGTCTCACAAAAGTATAATTTGAAATAATTCGATGTTTTAAAGTCTATGTGAGTATGAAATTGATGGATTAAAACTCATTATAGAAGAATTAAAAAATAATAATAAATTCAATATGTTGGAATGAAATTAATACCTTTATTTGATTATTGACTAAATGCTAAAATAAAATATTTTGATTTACAAAATTCATTTTTTTAATATCTTTTAGGGATAAAGAGAAATAATATTGAATAGGTAAAACACATCACATATATATACACGTGATGGGTAAGTACCAATTATATCTTAGCAAATAGATAAGGCATTAGGTAATTTCCAAACTAGCCACCATCCATCGATCACATGTTAAAAAATTATTGGTAGCTATTCACCATGTGAATATACATAAGATGTGTAATACCTATTGAAGGCCTTTGTAGTATAGAGAAGGGTATTGGAGCGTTTTCAAGTATAAATCATGTAAAATCTATATGATCAAGTTGGTTTTATGATGGATGTTAGACATTATACGATAAGCTTCCCTTTAAATTATGGAATTTATAATCATGGATGAGGTACATGGTCTGTGATATGTATATTAAATAACAACGATTGAAGGTTTTTCCAAATAAAGTTAGAACAAGCTTCAATGGTTTAAGGAGTTTGTGTTATCAACAAAAGAAATTGTACAATTGCAATGCTTTATATTTTTTTAAGCAACTAATGATGTACTTAGAGGAAAAACACTACAACAATCAATTTATAAAACGAACCAAGCATGCGCATAAGGAAATAGCTAGCTACTAGAATGCAATGAAGAAACAGATATTTTTACATATTTTTATAATAAATACAAATGACATATGGATATGGACAAGTCTTTTTTTTAGATATGACTCATCAAGAAAGATGGAATTATGTCTAACCTATATGATATGACTCATAAATAGATCAACACAATGGAACTAGAATCCTAGAGTTGGTTTTAAATGTATAGATCTATATATGTGCTCCTATGAGGAGCTCGTGGGTCATTTTGAAAGTGTAGATTAAACCCTAAAAGTGCTAAAGTCATTTTAAAAGTGAAGACAAACTCAAGAGTTCTAGAGTCATGTTGAGTGTAAAATTAAGCCTTATAGTTGATTTTGAAAGTATGGATCCTTTAGATTGTAAAGTCAGTTTTAAAAGTGTGGGTTCATGCGAAACTAATTATCGATGAATTGTTCCCAAAGTATGACTTCATGTGGTTCCAATCGTCCATGAGCCATTTTAGAAGTGACTTTATATGATCTTTAATTCAAAAGTAATTTTAAATGTGTGAAATTGGCCTCTATAATCATTTTTAGAAATTGTGGTCTTTGGTGATTGAAATTTTAATGAATTGGAAAAAGATAATATATTAAGAAGTAATTTATATGAAACTTTCAACACATCTATTTTTGTTAAAGCTCCTAAATGTGTAACTACTCAAGACATCCTCTAACTCCTTTGATGGAAATCATTGCTAAAACACCATATATAGCTAACCTAATAGAGTTAATTAATTTGTGTGTTCAACACACTAAGCAAGCAAAGGATTTAGGTTCATTACCAATGCAAATCCAATTGCTATTGACAAGGTCATTAAGGAAACCCACATCATCAATGGAAAGCAGGTAACCTATTTGTGTGCTTTGTGCTTTCAAAGTCATTTAAGCTGTTCTTAGAGACTTAAACAACCTTTGTTTTCTAATTTGTGTAAAAATTAGATTTATGTTTGTAGTGATTGCATCTCTATGTTTTTTGTTAGGGCAAGTATCTTTATGGGAAATTTTTTCCTTTTTTATTGCTAGCGATGGTTCAAGTTTAACCCACACAATCGACAGTCATAATATATAATAGTCAACCATAACTAGTCATTTTTATTTTAGTCCTAGCATGCACAATCAACAACCAACAATATAAATAATCACTTGATTCTACTAAAAAAACTCTTTTCTATCTTTTCAAATTGTTGCCATCCTATATAAATTCATTAATAATTGAAGAAATCCCTAAATTCCATTCTAATCATTTTAAGGCACTATTACATTTAATGTAGGCTTAGTAGTTCTAGAACCCTCAATGATTGGTGAATCTACGGATCCATTTATAACAAAACTTCTATAATCTCTTCCCGGACCATACAAGAATCTTTTGATTCAATTTTTTTATTTTATAGATTTTTTTCCCTAGGGAAATTCATGTAATGAAAAGATTTTATTGTATTAGCTACTTTTTTGTATAATTTAAAATTTAATCAATTATGCATAATTGTCTTTTATTTTTGTGGATGAATAGATTTGCTTGCATTAGTCACGTGTGTACAGCGGTTGGCTCGCGTCACTCATGGCTTCACAAGGATAACTTAACAATGGCATAAAATGATGACTTAAGAAGAGAGTGCATGGAAGAGGAGCAAGCAATCTCAAAAAGCTTGAAAACACTTGTGATATGTGGAGAAAGTATATAGCATCAACCCACAGTTATTTAAAAGAGGCAATGTGTTCTTTTTTTAAAATCCTATTTGATCTTCCAAAATTATCCAGCATCACAATTGCATTTTTATGAAGGTCTAACTTCTGCCAAATAAGAACTCATGAGGTGTTCATAGAGTTTGATTATTGATAATATCCATTGGATCTCACGATGTATCAAGTGCTAAAATAAGTCATCCTAGTGATGGATCCTTTTATGGACTCATCTTGTATTTAAACCCATGGAGAGCCTTTATAAAGTGCATGAGTTTTTCTAAGAAATGTTGACTTAGACAAGCTAATGAAACGATTCATCTTCCAGTCAAATCAAAATATTTTATGTAATAAAATTAGCATTCTACAATTTTATACTAAGGTTACAATATGTCTCTTACTAAATTTTAACTACTTTATTTAGTATGCACAAATTAGCAAATTATGCAATGGATCATATCTTTCGATTGGCACTATATTAAAGTCATTGAGTTTGGCTATCCAATTTTTAATAACAGAATATCTTACGGTTGAGCATTTAGCGTATTGCAAAAAACAGTTATTAAAATTCCAATTGTCAAGGATGCTTAGAAATTCCATATCTCTCAAGTAAAAACAATCTTAGAGTTTTTTTATCTCTTGAACAAGAGCAAAATTGAGGTTCTATCTCCCTAGTTTATGATATAGTAACTTGGCCATATATAGAAATCTTAACGTGCTGATCTTAAACTTTAAGAGATTGGGAGCATAGTTAGTGGCAAAATTTTTATTTGTTGTTGTTCTTCTTCTATTTTAACAAGGCAACCTTGCTGGAGCAATTTGTGAGAAGGAATCTTATATTAGCATAGGTTTTAGGTAAATTCTATCACAGTAAATGTGTTATTTTGCTCCATTTTCATATAGTGCCATTTATATTGACTAATTATTATGTTTCAGTCAATGTTAGATCTAAAATTATAACTCAATAAGTTTTATTGGTATTTTATTTTATTGTACATTTAAGAATGTCAATAATAATTCTGGCTTTCTATGTTTCTACACTATTTTAATGTGGAATAATTGTCAAGAGTACCATATCTTTATTTCCATGATAAAACTTTTATATTCAAGGGTTTTTTTTTGTACTCTCTTTAGTGCAAGAGATGTGACATGTTGGTTTGGATTTGTACTTATTATGTTTTATGAATGAACAAAGTTTGCCAAAAAACATAATAATTTGGAATACTTTATTACATGCCATGGATCAACAAACTATTATCTACTATTTTTTTTTTCCAAAGTATTTAATAATCAATTTTAATCTTCAGCTTCTATTTTTAGTCATTGATTTCGGGACATTTCAAATTTGAAACATACAAATTTCATAATGCAATAATTAAAAATATATATATATATATATATATATTAAAAAAAACAAGTAGTTCTTGAGAGAAAGAAGTGGAAGATGACTTGACATCTCCATTTATTGTTTTTGTCTACAGATGGAAGACGTCATTTCTAACGTAAATTTGCAGCATCATTGTTGTTATTGCTTGTGTGATTTTTTCCTTTTTCCCCTCCCCTTCCCTTCCTATGTAACTGTGCTGTGTGTGTTCATACAGTAATGTATGATAAAAAGGAAAAGCTACCATCCCTCAAAAAATATCTCTTGTTTGAAACGAAATGGAATTCAATTAGTCATGCTGACATTTCCATGTTGATTTTTTAAGAGACTAATGTCAAAAGTGGGAATTGGCTAGAACTAGAACATCATCAATCCAGAAAAGGAGGTCATAATGATATACCATATCATCACCAAAAAGTTCTACGAGGACATAAGTCAATTGTTGGCAACAGTTGGAGAGCGGTGCCCATGTCATTGATTTGGTAAAGATGTGGATGTATGTATTAATTATGGCAGAAATATGAGCCGGTGATTGTTGATTCAAATTATTGGATATTATATGGTGAAAAAAGTATAATAATGTGATATTGTTTTTATGCATTTGTAATTCATTAATTTGTGTGTTTCTACATATACATAATTTATGTTGTTTTCTGTTTAATTAAAAAATTATCAGTTATTGATCCTCGGTTGGTGAAATTCATCTATGCCATTATACTTTCCGAAAATAAGCCCTTAAACTTTTATTTTAAGCAGTTGGTCTCTTGAACTTTTTAGAGAAGAAACAATAAAATAAAATAAAAATCCCATTAAAATTTTCATAAGGTTCAATTTCATTCTTAATATCTTTATGATCACACTGTAAAATAATCAATTTAGTACCTAAACTTTAAAATTGATAATTTACCATCTAATGTTACTTTTCATATTTGTTTTAATACCGATTAGTTTTAAAAATTGTTCTTTTTTTTTAGGAAATATAGACAACTATAATATTTTTAATCAATTGTACATGTGAGCACATATACATGGTAAAGAGGCATCATTTATGCAACAGAGCATTCAAGTTGTCATGGGATCATAAGTAAGAACATTAAAATTGAACCCTTTAAAAAGTGCAGTGGTTTTAAAATTTTTTTGTAAGTACAGCCATATGTAAAGGTATGTACCCTTTAAAAACCCACGTAAAATAGTGAACTTCTTAATTTGAGGGGTGAGAGTGAAAAGAGCATTATTATTTATTTACTGCGACCCAAGGTTTTTAGGTAAAATGTGTAATATGAGATTCTCATTAGAAGGTTATTTTAATCAAAGATGATGATCATATGATAAAACAACATAGATTATGTATGTATAGAGACAAAACACATGTCAATGTATTGCATACTTATAAAAATACAAGTGATGATTTATTTTATCTGGTTTGATTACCGAATATGTAGAACTAGAGATAAAGCTTAATTTTTAATTTTTATTGTACACATTGAGTTGGATCATCGCAGTTTAATTTAATAAGATGTTGCATGTGGTGGTCCATGACCTGGCAGATTGAGTTGGTTGCCAACTTCTGTTTGTTTCCTATGGTATGTTGCATAAACAATTTTGCAATGTGTGGGGCTATTCCATTCTTGACTTTATGGACAATGGTCGGAATTTGCATATTCAAATTAGGACTACTTTAGTACACCGGTTTTTTTATGATTGTTGAAGAGGCATAGTCGATTTTAATGAGTTCTTAGGGTTGATTGATCCCACTAACCCTCCGATGAACACGTTTGCTGTTGTATATAGAGTAGTAAGTGAAATAGTAGAACATACGATTCTACATGATTTTATAAATTTTATGAATTCTATGTACGCTGATAAATACTAGAATTCAGAGTTTGATAACATGTGATTTAAATATATAAGAGTTAAGGACTATTACAATGATGTAAAAAGGTATAAAACTATAAAATTTAGATTTGAAATGAAAATAAACACTACATGTCCTGATTTAAACATACTTTAAGTGAAAGCAACAAACACAATCAACCCAGAAATTATTGGCACAAAACCAAAATATCAATCTATTCACTGCAACGTTCCTTTACATCTCATGTAATCATCTTATACTAGGTTTACCCTCTATGTCAGCAATCACAAAGACTACTTGGACAACGATATTTAACATGTATGAAAATGCTTACCAACACAAGCATCACCAACTTGTAATAAGCAACTGCAGTTCTCCTCTAGATAAGCTAAAAGATGATATCTTCCTTTGTCCTTGTTCGAATGCATTAAGTAATGCCCATAGGAAATTGATTTTATGTATTTACTGAATTTAAAGGATCCTAATTGGCCACTAAGGTAATTAATTAGTTGGTTAATGCTTGCTCAAAATCTTGTCGAGATTATAACTTACCTAACATAATCACCCATCATAAATATTAGTTGACTTTTAAAAGTCATCTATCTATCTAAGGGAACATATTTCCTTATTTTCATTGTTAAAATCTTTTGTCAACTATCCTAGGGTTTGTTCTTTTCTCCATGAATTGAAGAAACTCATCTTATCAACTTTTAATTCTTTTCATAAATCATACAGTGTGCATTTATTGATCCTACACGTTGACTTACTTGTTTGATTCATTAATTTGGTTGAAAACTCTCAAAAGATCTAAACTTAGCCAAAAAAAAAAATCTCATTTACTAATTTAATTCATTCCTTTTGTATAAGTAAATTTAAAAAAATATGATTGGTGTTATAAATTTCTTTGTTTGTCAAAATATGAAGTTTTTCTTTTTTTTTTTTTTTTTTGGTTATATACTTACATTTATAGTTTTTCTTTTAGAAAAGCAAAGGGAATTTTAGGAATAAGTACATTAACTCAAAATTATTATCCTAGTTATCTTTCTCAAGAAATTCATAGCCAATGGCAAGAGCAAGCTAATAAGAAGATGAAGATCCTCTTTAATAGTAAAAGTTCATAAGCTTTGGATGGAATCAACCTATATTATTATCATTATTTCATTTTCTTTGTTTTGAACTAAATAGCTTCAAGCATAAGAACCAAATAGTTAAACATTTTCTAATAGAGTTGAAAATGATTTACTTTTATATTATTCATATAAAATTACATCCAACCAACATTGTGTCAGTCCTAATTAAATAACAACGAAGAGAGGTTAAATTGATTACTCTTTTTGAATTTAAAACTTTTTACACAAAAATTAATCCCTTGATTACTTAAGTAAAATTGGCGTGATCTTAATGTTTGCAATTCACAAAATAAAATATGCAATGGACAAAACTAAATGAGAGAGGGAAAAAATCAAGAACATAGCAATATTTAGTGGTTCAACTCTATATCTATGTCTACTCTTCTAGCTCCAAGTCAAGGACAGTGTATTCCACATAGGGTATGTTCTACTAAATCCAATAAAACTTGATTAAAAATAATTGTCGATTATTTGGCCTCAATTCCTTCTATTCGGTCTCTCTAGCTTAACCTTAAGTTGTCACTGACTATAGAATCTATTTATAATACAATCAAACGAAGGACATCCTACAGTTCCTTCTCTAAACAAAGCAATAAGCAAGTAGAAAGAAAGTGCAACAAGATTGTGTGCAAGATCAAATCAAGGAACTCAGTAAGAATGTTTTTCAACAGCGTATATTTTATTTTTTAATGCTATAGTATTTATCTTTAATTCTTCAATGGTCACAATATGCTTGGGTGTTTGAACTTGGATAAACTTCTTTCTTGATATTTCTCCTGATATCTTTAACTCCTTATTTTGATATTATCTTCAAATTTTAAAACAATATCATTGGAAAATTATCATGACATTGTCCCTTTTTAACTTGTAACTACTCGTGTAAGTTGAACAAATCTTGTCCAAATCTAATCTTTATCAGTCCACAAGATATCCATTAAAATTAGGAAAAGTTGCAGTTGTTGTTATCTTCAATTTTTTAACATTTACCTTTGATGATCTTGACAAGTCTTGTGTTGTATCTTCATATCTTCACAAGCAAAAACATAAATAATATTATAAACATCTTGAGTCTTCATAAAACTGACTTGAATTTATTGAATCATTAATGTATGTGAAAGATGTCTTAATAAACTTGATGATCTTGACTTAATCCCCATGGATTTCATTCTTACTAAGTGGAACATATGAATACATTAACTAAATATATTCATTCTTTGGATTTAAGCATTCGAAACATGTGTAAAGTTGATTTGAAACTTGTTCTAATCATCCTGTGGACAATCTATAATTTCTTATCTAATGTAGTGTTACTCTCTAGAGAATGCTTTAGATAAAGCTTGTGTAAACTTGAATTCTTCTGTTCTTCCACCATACTCTCTAGCTAATGATCTAGGTATTTTCTAAAGTTTAAGTGAGGCAAATCTATGCTCTAGACAAGGTTCTAGATAACCTTATTTCTTTAAAATATTTAACCTTGTACGCTCAAACTCACCTTCTAGAACTATTCACTTTTCATCTTATTCACTAACTTAAATCCACAAACTTGATAAGCTCATTATTAATCATTTCATACTTTTGTTATCATCAAAACTATTTTATAGAGAATCTAACACATTGTGATACTCGTAATAAAGCTATAGAAAGAAAGCAAGGAAAAAGTATATATATACATATATACCAACATTAGTCTCACATTACTAGGAATGGAAACTCTTCTTAAATTAAGTTCATATTTATCAAACCAAATCAAAACTAATGGCATATTTAATTCTTATAATATTAATTATAGGACATCAAATGTTGTGGATAAACAAGAAAATAGTTTAAATTTTTACTACAATTAACTCTAACCTTAGCCAAATGCTCCAATGTTAGTCTCCATTAAAACGTGCCTAAGCTCCACTTCCTTAAACATGTAACATTCTTTTGTCTGCAAATTAACGGTAAGATCACGGGGAAGTTTGTATAAGTGTCCTCATTTTAGATACACTAAAATGCACCCAAAGAATCACTTTAAATAATAAGTGACTTTGGCAAAATGAAGCCCATAGTGTATCCTATACTCCAAAGTTTCGATTCCAATGGAAGTAGTAGTAATAGGTTTTGCAAACTAATCGATTATCCTCCCTTCTTCATTTTTCATATGTCCTCTAGTAGTTGTCTTAAAAAGGCAAAGCATCGAATTTCAGTTTTTCCCATCCAAGTCCTAAACAGGACAGTAACATCTCTTAACAAAAAACAAAAATTGTGCTAAAATCCATGGACTGTAATCAGGATTCGCCTACCTTAGGAATTAGGTCATGGTCCAGGTAGGGAGCAAAAAATGTCCATACCCATGTCTACCTATTACACTACTCTTGTAAAAGAATTCAATAATTTGAAGCTAAATATTATGCATCATATACAATGATACAAATTTTATGGTAATGATTATTTTGGAACTATGTATTAATATATGTTTTTCAAAGGTTTATGATTCTGGATTTTAAGAAGTTTTTAGATTTACATATACACACATATTTTAGTGATGCACGTAAAAAAAAAAATTCAATGGTACTAATATATCATAAAGATTTATTAATAGTATACAAGCTCCTATAAAGTTTTTAACACAAATAATATTATAAAAACCATGCACCGTCACCATTTGTCCAAAACATATTGATGCTTGCTCAATGGGCTACAAACAAGTCAAGCAGAGCTAAGTTTTAGAAGGCTCAAGCTTATCTCATTAAAAAATTATTGAGCTCAAACTCGGCTCGTTTAACTAAATAAGCTTTATTAGAGCTTCAGCTCAGCTTGTTTATAAATGAAGCTCGAGTCAAGCCAAGCTCCTTATCAAGTCTAAAATTTGAACTCGAGCTCGACTCGTTTAGGTAGCCCGTATTCTCTTTCTTTCAAACCTAAAAGTTATATATAATAGTTGCTATATGTATATATATTATAGATAGAACTTTGTTTTTATTGTTTTAATTATATATTTATATGAAATAAATCATAAATACAAAACTCACAAATCTTATAACAAACTTATTAATGGGCCTAAACAAGCATATTCACAAGCCATCTTACGAGCCTAAATCAAAATTTGAGCTCAACTCGTCTAGATAAAAAGTTTTATTTTATACTTAAGTTCGACTCACTTATTAATTGAGCTTGAGTAGCTCAACTCACCTGCAATTCTAATCTTTCACCACTAATTCAAACTCATCACATATGTCATACCCCCATAAGGTAACTTAACATTGTTAATGCTCCATGTAACAAAACAGGATCATAAGCATTCGCATGGAGTCATTCGAGGCTCCCATAGAAATACATGCGCATCATACTGGTAGGATACTCCGTAGTGTAGACAATTATTGCAGGATCATGAGGTTGCTTAAAATAAGAAATTTTGTATACATATGAGTCACATACAAGAATGTCCTCATATCCAACTTAGATCAAGTTCTTAACTATTACATAAAAACTATACAAATATTGATCTTGGGTTGTTCCTTATACAAAATTATAAACTTCTTCTCTTATTTAGGCCTTAGTTCCCTTCCCATCTATTATCTTTGCCCACTTTTGAGCATGAATCAACTCTAATGATCCTTGAAACCATTCAAATCTATAGGAGTATGAGTAAATCACAACTCAGTGAATAACCAGATCTTAACACTACAAAGTCAAACAAGTTTAATTAGCAAAATATGTGCAATGCAACAATCAACCACATGTGACAAACACAGTTTAGATGACCAGGATCCAAACCTATGGAGATTTGCTCCCTTTCTTAGGAGTTGAAAGATCAGCTCAAGTAATTCACAACCATGGAGAAACCTAAGTCTAAGGAAGGAGAATTTGTTACAAACTCATTATTTATTTTATATACATATAAATACCATAATATCCACTTAGTCTCAAAACATTAGAGACTCTACTAAGTATTAGTCATCTCAATGTCAACTCCAACTTAAGTGACGTCCTTCAATGCCTACTTAGTTCCTGTGAGGCTGACTGATCAAGGGTAAACTTCCATAAATCCAAATCCACTAGATACCACTCAACATTACCCTAAGGCCAAGATGTTAATATGTGACGTGAACACCATGCCAGTGCTAGTGGTGCAATCATGCAATGCATATTCATTTAGTTTATTGGTTGAGTATGTTTAAAGTATATTATTCGGTGATCACCCAAATCTCACACAGTCGTCAATACATTCTTCACAATACATGCTTCATAGTTCATCATTGGTTATCAGTTTTGATATTAAAGTTTGTCATCCATTCATTCACCACACAACAGGCACTTTCCCTATCCCTATGTAATTTATCCATTTCAATTGTGTTATAAAACATATGCAATTACATTACAAGCACAATCACTATGAAAGATCATAATCACTCACATGTGCATCTTGTTTAACTATCGTGGTAATCTATTGAGAAGTCCAGATCCTGATTTAAAGTCTTTATAAGATAATAAACTTACATTACTAAACATATACCTAAGCAATAGCTTCTATCAATGCTTATGTGTCAAAAGTCCATGTTATAGCTTTAAATCGCAGGGTAAATCGTGGGTGCTACTGTAACTGCAGTTAGATAGGGTGAAAATCATGGTCATTCATATTTTCATAGCTTAAACCATGGGGTCAACTGAGCGTACAATCCAAGCTGCTGTTGACGCTATGGAAAAACATTCCTTCGAATTCACTCAATCTCAACAACGATTGCAACTTGGCCACGATCCACTTCATGCCCAAAACAGCAACCCATCTCACTTCATTTTACAAACTAACTTCTCTTTAATCTGATGTACAAATCAAAGCGCTGCTAAAGATATACTTTACATAACTACTTTAAAACACACTGTTTCTAGCAAGCTTACTAATTAAACTTAAATCTTTCATTTTTAACCAAAGCTTAAGCATAAGTATTTAATGCAGTTTTTCCTATGTTCTACCACATAAACTGTTATGTCTATCCTTGTCATGTAAAGTTATGCACATTTATATGTTTTTAATAGTTACGTCACAACTCGTAAAGATGGTCAAAGCTACACAAAAGGTATGTGCATGTCTTTATTAGTACCTAATAAGTTCAGTTTTAACTCATTAACTTAGTATACCTATTAAACTTAGTGTTTTGATTTGTAAATAGTAAAATGTGTATGTATACTAGAGTATTTAACAGAGATGTTTTACTATAACTTTAAAAATAGAATTACTTGTTGTATTCTACGTGATTACTTCACCTATTCCTTCAGAAGCACTAGAAGTAGCGTTTATATATACTATCTTAGAGATTTTTTCAATGTTGAAGATGAGAGTTTGAAGAAATGTTTTATGTGTTTATCTAGTTTTAGGGTTTGATAAAAAGACATTGCAATAACTATATAAGATTATATTGGAAAAGCATATTTTAAAGGTTTTTTGTTTATCTTGTAAAGCTAATAATGTCCAGCTGGTGTAAACTTTCAAATTCCAGCTGCTTTTTCTACAAGAAAAAGGAAGTAAGTGGTACTTGAATGGAAAATTGTCCTTCTAGCAATTAATGAAGGGAACTTTATGAAAAATGGACAAGTTTGCCCATGCCTTATATTTTATGGCGAAGCAGGCTTTGCAAAATAATTTAGGTAGTTTTGAAAGGAGCTTTAAGCATAAATCATAAGATTCGAAATCTATGGTGTATATAAGTTAAGGAATTATGATATCAGACATATATTAATGAATACACAAATAAATCATTAATTATTTTAGGACATTAAAATTAAAGACAAGGTTTAGGTTTCAAATCTCATGAAAAAAAGAATTAAATTAATATTTAATGTTTTATACTTACATAATTTATTTCTATGCCACCATCGACCAACAAAAAAAAAATTAAAGATTTAATTCCCTAATGTCAAACTTTAGTTAAGGAAAAACTCCAGGATTACAACATATAAAATGAATAAATCCTTTTTCTACATCATATGGAGAATCTAGAGTTTCAATGGGCAATGATAATGATGGCTTTTACTATTGCTAGGAGAAAAGAATCATTAAATATGATACACTGTATAAATTATTAGTAGCATATAAATACAATAAAGGAGCTTCTGTGGTCCCATCTCAATCATCTAACTGTTAAAATAAATATAGTAATTGGAATATTAACTATTTTAGTGATTCAATCACGGTTGGGTGTGGTATGAGCTATTAAATAGTAATGAGACCGATCCCGTCAAAATTAATGACGAGGCCATAGAATTTTCCATACAATAAACCTACCCATTCCCAACCCTATTTAGAGTGCATCAAAAGAAGAATTATTTAAGTCTAACTTGCCTAATGGTAACCCAAGTGATATGGTAAACAAATTAAGCAAAATGTTAATCATTCACATAGAGGTATAGCTTTTCCACATTATTAATAGGATCCATAAAATTTCTAAGCTTGGTTTAGTGATAATTAATTTTCAATGATGAATGTGTAATAGGCATTAGGCACATCAAAACTTTTCATCATAGTCGTAGTTTTTTTCCTTACATGCTTGAAAATATGACTATAACGCCTTGTATAATACTTACTCGTTTCTTCTTCCTAAGCAACTCTTCATTATCGCTACTACTAACCCAATTATATCCATTGATTAGTAATCAACATGAATAATGGTGATTATCACAAATCATTTTTAACCACAACAAACCGAAAACTTTGTTAAGTAACTTATTAAAACATATGGAGTCTCAAAATAAGAAAGGCAATCAGTATGCAATTATTTTCAAAGTTTTTTTTTTTATTTTCTCTTTTTGTTTTTAGTTCCTTATCCATATTATTAGAATAGGAAGCCTCACTTTGCTATCTATCCTTTACCTATTTGTTTTATTTTCATTTTATGTACCAAGTCCTTTTATGATTAAAAGGAGTATATAAAATGGGTAGTTATAATGAAAATTTTCAAAAGATAGCTATCCTTCCCATAAAAAAAAAAAAAAAAAACACTCTCTCTTCTTCTTTTGTTTTTTCAATTGTCTTAATATACTAATGCCATTATCTCTTATCGTATTATCTATGCTTAATTTTACAAGTATATGCATATTAGATGTAATGTTGGGAATAAAGAGTAATCTTGAGGTATGTTAGACATTGTCCTTAAGGATATTTCACCAAACACAGATGTATCCCGCAGGATTCAACAAGCCTTCTAATAAAGGTAAGCTAGGCAGTAGGAAATAACAAAAGGAAAGAAAAAGAGTAACCCAGCGATTAGAGTAAAGAAGCAAAAGGATTTGAAAAATTCAAAGAGAGAGAGAGAGGAAGAGGCTAATAAAAAATATGCGGTATATTAAAGATAATTAAATATAGATAACAATATCTCGAAGAGATAAGTGCAATTATTCAAAATATCTTTTGTTTATAAATAAAATAATGGATACATAAGATAATTTAAAAGTGGTCAAGATATAGGTGTAGTGGAGGCTGAAAATTAGATATCGTGATAACCAATATTTGAATGATCAAAAAGCTTGTTTCTGGATAAAATAAAAAAAAATTAATAATACCCAAATTTTATTTATGGAAATAAAAATATTCCCATGAAACGGGCTGAGGGGGTTAGAGGGTGCGATCCAGGAAATTATATTAGCCCTGCTTAAGCTTTGTGTGCGGGAGCCTATGCCTTTCCACAAACTCTTTACGAGCCCATATACAAAAAAAAAAAAAAAAAAAAAAAGTTAACAAATAAAGACAAGGAACATGGTCTAAAGAATGTGGGAATTTTTCCTTTTGAAATAACCTACAATATATAACAATCCCCCACATATTTCAAAAGGATAAAGTACAAAGATCAAAAGAAATGCTGGGTTTTCTCAAATGAATATTATGCCTCAAATCTAGTGTCTTTAAGACTATGAACCAAAACTAGAATAATGAGATATAACTTACAAAATAAATAGTGAAGCTTAATGCTTCTATGAACCAAGAATTTTTTACTATGAGCTAAAATGCTCATTAATCACATATACCACATAGATATATGCTATTCATCACGATTTTGTGCTAATAGGCCAATAGGCCATGCACGTGCCTAGTTATTCATGAGTGCTCTAGAGATTTTGCCACAAATCTCATAGGAGTGCCCCCACTCCATACTCATATAGGTCATTCCATCAAGTGTATACTACAGAATACACTACCTTTAAAGGATATGGAATTTGATTAAAAGCTTTGCTCAACCTCACTTTCTTTGTAGTTTAGCACTACACAAACTATAGGAGAAATAATATTTGTAGTGCTACATAGATCAACTAATGACTTGTTGTTACCCATATGAACCTATTTCATAGGATCTTTAATCACATAGGTTGGTTTACCATCATTGTTGATACCTCAACTTGGCTTTAGTCCCATACCCCTCGATGTTTCACTTATAAATTTTCTCCACAAAGGTTTAGTCAGAGGATCAACCAAATTCACTTCTGACTTCACATAATCTATTGAGATAATTCCATCTTTTAGCAGCTGCTTCATTACATCATGTCTCAATTTAATATGTCTGTTCTTTCCATTGAAGGTCTTATTCTTGGCAATAAATATTGCTGCTTGACAATCACAATGCATAAACACAAAAGGTGTAAGTTTTAAACCTAATGGAATATTTGCCTAGAATTTTCTCAACCACTCAGCCTCATTACTAGCCAATTCTAGAGCAATAACTCTAACTCCATAGTGGACTCAGCTATAATAGTTTGTTTTGCTGATTTCCATGAAATTGCACCACCTCCAAGGGTGAATATATAATCACTAGTAGATTTTGTCTCATCTGAATTAAAGATCCAATTGGCATCACTGTATCCTTCTAATACAATGGGAAATCCACTGTATAGAATACTATAGTCTATGGTACCTCTCAGATATTTCATCAGTCTGACCAACACAATTCAATGATCATAACCGAGATTGTGTGTATACCTGCTCAATCTACAAACAGCATATGCTATGTCCGGCCTTGAAAAATTCATTAAATGCATCAAACTTTCAATTATCTATGCATACTCAAATTGAGCAATGGTATAACCTCTATTTTTTTTAATTGAGTATTAACATCATAAGGGATACTCACAGGATTGACATCAAAGTGTCCAAAGTTCTTAAGAAGTTTCTCAATATAATGTTCTTGCGATAGCATGATACTATCATTCTTCTTTATGATTTTAACACCTAAAATAACATATGATTCACCCATGTCTTTCATATCAAATTTAAAAGTAAGAAAAGACCTGGTTTTATGTACTATATCAAGACTAGTACCAAATATAACCATATCGTCTACATATAGGCATATGATAACACAATCATTATCAACAAGTTTTGTATACACACATTTATCAATTTCAAAAGTAAAGAAACCGTCTTTTAATAAAACTTGATCAAATTTTTTATGCCATTATTTAAGAGCTTGTTTTAAACCATATAATGATTTAAGAAGTTTACAAACTTTCTTTTCCTGTCCTGGAACAACAAAACCTTAGGTTGCACCATATAAATTTCTTCTTCAAAATCCCCATTTAGAAAGGCTATTTTTACATCCATCTGATGAATAAAAGGTTTATAAATTGAAGCTAAGGCAATTAAAACTCGAATAGAAGAAATTCTAGTTAGAGGGGCAAAAGTATCAAAATAGTCAATATTTTGCTTTTGAGTAAAACCTTTTGCAACTAATCTAGCTTTAAACTTATCAACCGAACTATCAAGATTTAATTTCCTTTTAAAAATCCATTTACAACCAATAGGTTTGGCTCCATCAAGTAAATCTACCAATTCCCATGTTTTATTTTGTAAAATTGAATCAATTTCAACCTTAATAGCTTCTTTCCAAAAATGTGCATCATACGAAGAAATTGCATCTAAGAAGGTTAATAAATCCTTTTCAACAAGATAAGTATAAAAATCATTTCCAAAAGAATATTCTTTCCTTTGTCTTTTACTTCTTCTTAAATATTCATTTCTAGAAACATTTTCAGAAGCATTCCAAAAACACTTTTAGAAGATGATGTATTTGGAATAATTTTAGATTTTAAAGGAAAAGCATGTTCAAAAAACTCTGCATTTTTTATCTCAACAATTGTATTGCAATCCAATACATCGCTTTTTAATACAAGAAACTTATATGCAACGCTATGTTCAGCATAACTAATAAAAATGCATTATGAAGTTTTAGAACGTAATTTTCTTTTCTTAGGATCAGGAAACATAACTTTAGCAAGACACCCCCACACTTTTAAATATTTCAAACTAGGAGAATAACCTTTCCAAAGTTCATAAGGTGTTTTTCCTGTTTTCTTATAAGGTATCCTATTTAGAAAGTAATATGCAATTAGAACTTTTAAGTGCATTAGAACTTACAAGCGTACAATTCATCATTTTTTTAATGTCCTATTTTATCTTTTAGCTACTCCATTAGATTCTGAGGAATAAGCTAGAGTTATTTCATGAATTATTCCTTCTTTTTCTTAATATTCATTAAGTAAGACTTACTTACTACCTCTATCTAATCTAATTTGTTTAATTTTCTTATTTAATTGATTCTCTACCTCAGCTTTATATATTAGAAACATGTCAAAAGCTTCATCTTTATTTCTAAGCAAATAAACCTTAGTATATCTAGAAAAATCATCCATAAAGGTTACATATTATCTTTTACCTACTCTAGTCATAGTTTGCTTCAAATCACCTAGATCAGTATGAATTAAACTTAATAGTTCAGATTATCTACAACCAGATGCACATGTTTTATTAGTTTGTTTAGATTCAGCACAAATTTCACATTTACTCATACTTAAATAATTAATATTAGAAATTAACCAACATATTGCATTTTCTTAGTATAAGGTATACTAACATGTCCCAATCTACCATGCCATAAATCACAAAAATAAATCAAGTAAGCAGAAGAGGAAGCATTTTCATTCATAACTTTAGAAACATTAAGTACAAATAAACCATGATTACAATAACCCTGCAAAGAAAAACACTATTTTCTGTCATTACAACCTTATCAGACTCAAATAATACTTTCACTCCCACTTTTCCCAACAATGCCATAGAAATCAGATTGGTTTGAATATTAGGAACATGTAGCACCTCATTCAAAGCTAAGTCTTGCTAGTTGTGAGCTTAAGAAGAACCTTTCCTTTTTTAAGAACTTAGGTAGTTTTAGAATCACTAAGATGTATAAATTCTTCTCCTTCCTCAACTTTTGTGTAGGTCATGAATGCATCTTTTTTGTGCAAATGTGCATAATAGCACTAAAATCTATGACCCATTTTTTCACACTGGCCACTCTATTCATAGAGATAATCGTAGCAATAATATCATCTGCTTGAACCAATTTGCCTTTGGTTTAGCAAGATTGTCATCTCTTTCCATTCTCTTTCTACACTGAGGTGCATGATGGCCAGGTTTGCCACACACGTAGCAATTATCTCTCTTCTTAAAAGTGGGATTATTAACTTTGGGCTTGTAATCAGGTTTCTTTTCATACCTTTTGTATGACTTGTGCAGTTTGTGATCCACTATATTTACTTTATTTGCAATCTCTTTTCCTTTGACAGCCTGCGATTCCTTTCAGTTGGTGTCCTCAATTTTGATGTGGGTGATAAGATCAACAAGAGAAACTTACTTGTGCTTATGTTTAAGTTGTTATTTGTGGTCGCTCCATGATAGAGGTAATTTTTCTATCAGTAAGCTAGCTATAAACTCCTCCTATAGATTAATGCTTTCGGATTTGAGGTCTTCTGTCAGCTTGTGATACTCATTGATCTACACTTTGATATCCTTGTCCTCGACCATCTCTCACTTGTAGTATTTTCCAATAACAAACTTTTGTTTCCCTGCATCTTTAGTCATATATTTGGTAATCATGGAGTCCCAAATCTCCTTTACTTCCTTATAAAGACAGTAAACATTGAACAACTCATTGGATAAGGTACTTATGATAGTGTGACAACATACCTTGTTTGCGTGAACCCAGAGCTCCATTTGTTTGGACATTGAATCTATTGGTTTACCATCCGTAAGAGCGTATGCAATACCGTGCATGTTCAAAATCGAGAAGATGTGTTCTCTATCTGAGATTTCTATATTCAATATATCTGGAAATGGCTTAGCAAACAAAATAGACAACAGCATTGGGACAGTGTCGTTTAAAGCAGTTTCAGAAATAACAACGACGGAAATGTTGGTCGCTAGAGGCATAGGATCAGACACCATATTGAAATATCCTTAAGAATGTTGGGAATAAAGAGTATGCTTAAGACGTGCTAGGCATTGTCCTTAAGAATATTTCACCAAACATAGACGTATTCCTCATGATTCAATAAGCCTTTTGGCAAATGTAAGCTAGGGAGCAGGAGATAGCAGAAGGAAAGAAAAGAGTAATACGACAATTAGAGTAAAGAAGTTGAAGGATTCGAAAAATTCAAAGAGAGAGAGAGAGAGGAAGAGGCTAATAAAAAATAAACAGTATATTAAAGATAATTAAATATAGATAACAATATCTTGGAGAAATAAGTGTAATTGGTTAAGAAAAATATCTTTTTATTTCTAATAAAATAACGGATAGATAAAATAATTTAAAAGTGGTTGAGATATAGATGTTGTGGAGGTCGAAAACCAAATATCATGATAATTGATATCTGAAATGGTCAAAAAGCTTGTTTCTATATATAAAAATAAAAATATTCCCATGAACTGGATCAAGACTTATAACCGCACGCAATGCGGGGGGGGGGGGGGGGGGGCAAATCCAAGAAATTATATTAGCCCGACCTAGGCTTTGTGCGCAAGAGCTAATGCCTTTCCACCAATTCTTTACAAACGCATACATTTCTACCAACTCTTTACAAGCTCATATACAAAATCAAGTTAATAAATAAAGTCAACGAACATGATCTAAAGAATGTGGGACTTATTCCTTTTGAAATACCCTATAACATACAATAGATGTCTGGCCCTACTAATATTTCTATAAGTAGTATAATATTTGAATTAAAATTGGAAACAACGCGGTGCAGATTCACAGCTTAAAAAAATAAATAAATGATAGTCTTTTTTTTTTCCTCTTTTGCTAGTAGAAAATTGACAATTCCATTATAAAATCGAAAAGGTTGTAAGATTTGCATATGCGTACATGCTACTTTTCATTAAAACTGATAATTTTGCGTTCGTTTCGTAATTTGAGGAATTGTGTTGTATGCAAATGAAAAGGCCCAATTGTTTTCATGGGACAAGAATGAAGTCATATATGATCCTAGGACAAACTTCTGGACTCTCGGAAAATCGTAAGTTTCGTGAAGATAAAAGCTTATTTGGGCCTCAACTATTTTGTTGTGGCCTATGGGCAATGCGGAACCAACCCAGAAATAAATAAACAAATTTCGAACATTACCTTAGAAATTGCTTCTCAAATACACCATCGTTCGACCATGGTGTATTTTAATGGAATGTTTTGGTGGAGCAAAGCATTCTAAACTTTGAAATTTAGTACTGAATTTTAAAATTAATTAATTTATTAAATTGATCAATTTAATATTAAAAAAAGCATTTCATGCACATCAACAAAACATTTCTAATATTAGTTAACGTACACAGAAAATAATTTTAGATAGTAAATTAATGAGGTTTAAATTCCAGTAATTAAATTAATTAATTTCAAAGTTTAGATCTCTAATTACATAATTTATTAAAATTCACGCACCATTTATTAAATTTACCCAATTATAAATCGACTAAAAAAAATTTTAGATCCACAAATCGTTCAATTATGGCCCTTTCAATTGGGGATGTGTTTGCGGATAGATCCATGATTACACAAAACATCTACCTCCTCAACACTAAAAAATACCTGATATATGCATAAATATTAAAAATATATACATATATACATAATCCTTTTTTTCCTTCCGGACGTAATGTACTCGTACTAGATCAGTTATTCCAATTTGAAATGATATACCCAAATGAAAAATAATAATGTAAAAGGGATAAGAAGGTAATTCCTTCTCCTTTCTTTCTTTATTTTTTTTTTTTTTTTTTTGGGGGGGGGGGGGTGTTGTTATCCTATATCTGTTTGAAGATTCCTAATTTATGCTCTGTACAGGATTTGCTTTCCAATAAAGTGTTGAAGTTGTGATTAAAATGAGTGGCGAGTGCTTGAGTGACGTTTGTCGATCGAGCACGGCTTTAATCAATTAAAGATAAGTTGCCTTAGTTGGATTAGAAATTGTTGATTAGAATTAAAATTAAAGTTGGATTGTAATTTAGTTATTGGTGTTGTTTTGTTTAAATTGTCATTGATCTTGAGGAAACCTGAAGTTTTGTGGAGTTGATGAAGCAATTAAGAAAAGATGATGTTTATTGGTAATTTTGGAGTTTGGTTCCACTTTCGTCTTTCCCTATTAATGGACGGGTGATTCGTAATACAATCAAATGCTAATTTTATTGATGAGGTACGTATTATTTGGTGATTTTATTTTATCTTTTACACACGTGTTTAATATATGACATGCATATAAAAAGATCTTGCCTAGTATGAGCTGGCACAACAATTTTAGATTGGCAATGCTTAATGTGTTTGCAATCAAATTGTCATAACCTATTGAGATCTTTTTTTTTTTTTTTCAATTAAGAGATATTCATCAAGTATGATCTTAATAGTTGTATTTTTTTTTTTTTTTTGGGTTATGTGGCTCCTATCCTTTTTACAAAATGCAATTAATTTTTTATGCATGATCCAATGACGGTCAATTTAGGGACAGGTCATCTATATATGAGTTTTCTCTCCATCCATCTGTCAAAATGCTCGAGTAAATGAAGAGGCATGTGTCAAGATCATAGGACATACCTTTGAGTTCCACCTTACATTTCATATAAGTTTCAATGCTTTATCTTTTGATTGTTGATGCATTGTATAAGCGATTTTATGAGTTCAAGGTTTCCTAGTGACAATATAGCAGGTTCAAGCACTGACCCACTCTAAAACCCAAGTTTAACCTTCCTATCATTTGCACCAATTTGTCCTAACAAGATTTATCTTTGTAGAACGATAGCTTCACAACTTTCTTTGAGCTAGATCAATAAATCTATTGCTGCGTTGGATCTATATCATATTCATTCACTAGGTGTTTGAGCTTGAGATGCTTGGCAAGCTTTCGTAACCATCGTGCTTCAAAAAATAGTTGCATTGTGTCTTCATCTTTCCATTACGTTTTCTTCTTTCTTGAAATTTTTTAATGAAAATAGTAAATTTATACAAGTAAGGTGCTTTAACTAGTCCTTCACCCCTACCCACGTACTCGTTTGTCTCTTTATGCAAAAGTTCCTACTTTTTCAGATCTTGCAAGTCCAACCCCTCCTCCAGCATGAGGATGGTACACTAAGGTAGCCATCTTGAAGCCTTAGGGGTATATAGGAAATTGATTTGGTGTGAAGTCGAACTCAGAGACTTGATACTCCTTAAAATCATAATAGTCAGTGTTGTCATAAATATCAATCCTTGGCTCTAGCTTCATTGCAAGTGCTTTCCCATTACATGCTTCCTTCTTCCTTGGATTTTCAATGGTCCTCCAAAGACATATGAAGCCATTGTATTTGTTGAAAATATAGGTACAAATGAAAAATACCATGATAATATCTCCACAAAGGTGTTGGGTTAGCACGACAATATATAATCAACAACTTTTAACAAAAATAAACTTTTTTTTTTCGAGAATGTAGGTGGTAATGCATGTAAGTTTTTAGAAAAATAAACTTCTGTATTTTTTTCCTTCCAAAATGATGGCTTTATTGTGTATACTCATATATAAATAAATAAATAAATAAAGCAAACTTTCACAGTTTATGAGAAATAAGAGAATTAAAGCATATGATTGTGAACAGAGCATCTCCACAAGTCAGCCTTAAAATTTATAGGCAAACATTTAACATTTCATTCATTTTACCTATCTATACGTTTGCAATGTGTTCAAATTAAATGTTCAAAACTTTCTGAAATGTAAAATAATAAAAGTTGAACAAATTATTAAGCATCCTCATTGTTTTTTATGCCTACACATTTACACAATGTTCAAATTTGATCGTTCAAAATTTTCTAATACGTAAAATAGTGAAAGCTAAGCAAATTCATAAGCTGTGCATTACGTCTCCAACCTAAAGCTTTCATCAACATTTTAATTTCTCTTCTCACTAAACACATGCATGCCCTTTTTTATGGTACAATTAAATATGTAATATGTTAATATATTGTGTATATTAACAAATTTTATAAGTTCTTTATAACATTGATGTAAGCCCTTAAATTTTTCGACATTCTTAAAAAAATCCTAGAGCTAATGCCGAAACTTAAGCCCTAAAATTGACCCAAGTTAACACCGAACACTAGAAACTCTAAATAAGATCAAATACGGAATTCCATAACCTTAAGAAAAAGAACACCTTCAAAAAAAAAAGACAAAACAAAAATCTAATAATAATTCGACTCAAAATCCTTACACTGAATAATCCATGTATCTGGTCCAAATAATAATCAATAACAAAATTATAAAACTTTAGACTCTTAGGTGAATTTTAGAATCAAAATTTAAAATTAATACCAAAAGTTAAATCGAGTCAACATATAACACTAGAAGCCCTAAACTCGATTAGACAATCCCGAGAATCTTAAAATAACAAATGAGTTATAAAAATAAAGTAACTCAAATTATGGGCCATATATATAGTATAAATATAAACTCTTAGATTATATAATCTTATGATTAAATCTTGGAGTCGAAATTGAAACTGGATCCCTAAAAACCAGCCTAGGCTAATAATAAGTTCTAGAAGACCTAGATCCGGTAAAACTGCATTAGAAACCCTAAAATAATAAAAATGACTTAACCTTAGATTACAACCCGGGAAAATGTCATATAACCTAAAAAAATTATATTCGCCAAAAATTTGTTCGTTTCGAACCCGAATGGGATCCGTTTTCGAAATCAAGGTCCCGGCACACAACACAATAAAAATACTTCGAAAATCAATCAAGACTCGTAATGTAGTAAGGATTCATAAAAATATCAGTTACAAATTTTTCGGTTTCTAAAAACGTTAGATAAAGCCTATTTAATGTATTTTTCTTACTACTAGTAATTTATTTGTCTTGTTTACTATTTAATTACTATTCACTACTATTCATTTATCTCTAACAACCTACTTCTTATAACCTACATACCTATTTCTTACATTTTCTTTTTCAATATTACTTTTTACTAAACTTCTCTTACACTTTATTACTTTTATCTTCTAAAATTAATTTTTTAACCTCTCTCTCCACACTTATCTATAAATACCCCATCCCTCCTTCATTTCTTACACATTGTTCTTTCACTATAACAAAACTCTACCAAATTTTCCTCTCAACTTTTCTCTTCACAATTTCTCACCTATACATCCTCCATCTCCATAACTATACATATTTATCTTCCTTTATGTAAATGTTCTAAACACACTTCAAAAACCATAATAAAACTCTTGCAAAAAAAATTTTTTCTCACACACTCTCCGTCTCTCTTGCTCTCTTTCACACAAACATACATATATCATACACACACACCATTTGTCTTCTCTAATTTTTCTTTCATCCATCTCATATTTAGGTAAACTCTAAACCTCCTTCTTAGTTCATATTAATATAACATGAAAAATATGTATGTTATGGTTCCATATAGAATCCTCATTATGTTCATGCTAGAGAATGGAATCATGGAAACAACATATTATTCATGTCTCGTTTAACTCTTTCATGTTTATGTAGTGCTCTTATTTCTAACTTAACTTCCTACATGCCATTATGTAAAAGTATGTATATATATTTTTTAGAGCCTAAAACCCACTAATCTAACATCTTATTGATGCTCTTATTCCTTTGTTTAGTTTTTTATTTCTTGCTAATAAATAAGACTAGTTAATTTCTAGTCTTAGACTTGTCCTAAATCAAGTCAAAACAAATGTGGGACTTGTCCATTTCTAAGTCCCAGGTCCTAGGAAGCCTTAAAATAAATCTAAAACTTTCATGTTTCCTTTCTTTATGTTTTTTTTTTCTTATTTTCGATGGTGACTGGAATTTATTCAAGTTCTGGGAAGTCTTGATATTAAGTTGAGATTGCCATATCTTTATTTTCTCTATATTTGCTTAATTGATTTTCTATCATTTATTTCTGTGTAAGCTTAGTATAACTACTAGATTCATATGCATGCATGGTCATAAAGTAATATTGTTGTCTTAATAAAAAAATTTTAAATCGAAATATAAATTTTTTCTTATCTCATAGAATGAGACTTATCTTTAAAGAATTTATTTTCAACACTTGGGAAAGATTATCATAAAAGTAGCTACTTCCAAAATCTCAAAATGAGTCATCTAAGAATACAAACATTGATAATTTTTTATTATGCAAAGGTTTTCCAAAAATTTAAATATTGATAAATCTTTGTTATGCAAAATGTTTTACAAAAACCTTATTTCCAATACTTAGGAAATCCTTTCATTAAGAATTTAAAAGGAAACACCCAAGAATATTTTAAATTGCGAAAATGAATTTTCCAACTATAAATGTTGATAATTCTTTATTATGTAAAAATTTTCTAAAAATCTTATTTACAATACATGAACAAACCTTCTTATTAAAAATAAGAATTTAGAATAAGTCAATTACTTAAATTTTCTCATATGCTAAAACTTAAAACATTTTGAAGATTATACCACTTAGAATGATTTTCCTTCACAACCACATAAAAATTCATGTTTTGGAAAATAATTAGTTAAAAGAAGTGTAATGTGAAAGTAAAATATTCCTAGACTCAAAATAAACATAAAATCATGATTTTCTTTAATTAATTTTCACATTTACAAAATCTAAGAATTTAAAATTTTATTTAAGAGCCAAACTAAGGAAAATCTTAATGGAGAATACACTTAGAGTTTTATGTCACAAATAAGTAAAACCATGTCTTGTAAAATAAATTATTAAAATAAAATTTTTGAACAAATAATACATGTGTGATTTCAAAATATATATATTAAACTATGATGTTTGTTGTTAAATCATATGTTTACAAAATAACGAATTTAATCACAAATCAAAAATGATTTTTCATAAAACTCAACATTTCACAAAGACTATTTACAAAATTTTACTTTTGAGATAACATCCCTAGGATCATACATATAATATAAGTTTATGTCAATACTAAATGAATTTTAAAGGTAGAAATATTTTTATGTTTGATGTAAAGTTTCTATGTAAAGTAAAACTTTAGAAAATGCAAGAATAAAGGGTTGGGAATTGTAGAACAAATCTGTACTATATTCCTAAGACCTCAACGGCCTTAAATATAAAAAATAACCTTAGAAATAGATATATCTTTTCGAGTAGGTAGAAATGACTATCAATATACGAAATTCCGAGTTAAAATGAGCAAGCTATATCGTTTTAAATTAGAATTCCCACAACCAGGAAAATCGACGTGAAAAACAATAAATAGAGTTAGAAAAATAAGTAGAACCTCTATGAAATTCTCATTCCGAATATTTCTTTTGTTTATGTGATGAGAAGTTTGGCATGCCATTTTCGAAAGATTATTACGACTAATAATTGTTCTAATGGATGAGTGAGTTTTTCCTCGTAAATCTGTTATCTTGTTTGTACTTGTAAAGTAGTTGCACTAGCATGATAAGAAAAGATAAAATTGGATATGTATTGGGGATTATCAAGGGTTAAGCATGTGTTTTTTTGCTTGTGTAATTAAGTGAATACTAAACATATCGCAACAATAGAATATTTGTTTTATATTCATTCATTTATATGCTTGATTGCTATGTGTGTTTAAATTGATTGATCGCCCCTTAATCAATCATAAGACGAAATGGACTTAACAAGAAAACGGTCACGCATAGCATCTGTTGAGTCACATTTTAGAAGGCTGCTACTCCTACACGTAAGTTCAATAGGCCGCTAGCATGCTGGGACACAGGCCATAATTCTTCATAGGGAATTCACATCGTTTGGGGAATGCAACTCTAGGTTCAGAGCCGTGCCAACCGAACCCTATCAACAAGTGCCTAGGGACTAGCAGTAGAAGACTAAGAGGACCTTCATCAACAATTCGCTATACGGAGGGCATAAATCCATTTTATGTATAGGTTCCGCATAACTATACATATGTGTGTTTTTCATGTGATTGTTGCATTAGCATAGCATATGCTTGGCTAACTAACTTGTTTGTTTATGATTGTTGGTGCGAATGACAGGGAAATATCTCACTAAGCATGTTGCAAGCTTACACCCCATAAGCTTTTGTTGAAACAAGTATGCTTGTGGCTCCATTCAGAGATCAGGACGTTAAGAAAATTATTGATGGATTTTTGAGCTTCTATGAAAGAAGGGGAGTATAGGATGAATTCATATTCTTGAAAAAAAATTTATAAGTAATATATGTTATGTTAATATTTTTAGAGATCACTAAGGAATGTATATATGTAGATTTGAAGTCATTAGCTAGGGTTTGCCCCTAAGAATCGTAATTGACCTTATTTATGGTTAATAGTTTATATTTCTCTTGCCTTATTACTTAAATTTTTATCAACATAAATTGAGCTACTCTAATGTGTTCTCTTGTAGTGTTATATGCCTATGCATGATATGGAGGCCTTTGCATAACTAAGGAAGTCATTCTTTCCTATGCTTTAATATTGTGTATAGTGGACTACCATGTTTAAGGTACCCCTCAGGGTATAACAGTTGATATTTCAATATTGTGTCATTTTTTCTAGAAATCTAGATTTATTGAAGTAGACGATTAAAATGAAAGATATCAAGAAATAAAAAGAGATAAAAGAGTCATCTACTATGATGAAATAATGGCTTTACTTTACGTGTTGGGTGATACATGTAAGTTGATGATTTAATGCATGAAACAAATTCACAATTATATATGTTTTTACATTGGGGGAGGGGGATTCGAACCTGTACCTCTCATTTAAGAGACTAAGGGTCATACTATTAGATTATAAGGCTATTGACAAATGTATTGAAACTCGTCTTGCTATTTGTTGACACTCTTTTGCATCTATCAAGTGGGAAGAGAGAGATTTTCCTTACTTTTTACCTTTTTGTCAAAAATAAGTGAAGGGGAAACAACTCGTCAATCCTTTAAAGTAGTTTTCTCTTGCATGCTATTCATCATATAGATTAAGGTATTTCAATACCATATTCATTTTTCTTTCCCTTTTTATCTTTTTGATTAGGTTCATCTTCAAGATATAATTTCAGAAGTATAATGCTTATAACTAGTTTGAATACTTTTTTAGTCAAATTTATATAACTCACTTAATTGAAATAAATAAAAATATAAGGTATGAAGTTTTTCCTCTTTTTCAAACAGAATTCTATTTAAAAGCATTTAATACATCAATATTAAAATTAAGGGTGAATGTTATATTTGGTACATGATCTTTGCTAATATGTATAATTAACTACCTAAAGTTTAAAAGTGGTAATATACTACATAAACTTTGCCCAACTTTTGCAATTAACTATCTAAAGTATGTAAATTTTTGGAATTACCTATCTAACTTTACTTGTTTTTACAAATAACTACAATACTATAAGTGAACTAGAAAAGTTCTAGGCGTTAAATTGACACATTTAAACTTCAGGAGCTTCTATGGTTTTGTTAATAGGATCATCCAATCAACCATATAACTGTTAAAATAAATATAGTAATTGGAATATTAACTATTTTAGTGGTTCGATTATAGTTGCGTAATTATACATATTACAGGTACTAAATGTGACATTTTCCTTAAAATTAAGAGAGAGAGAAAACAATCAATAGCATGAAACTAATGCAAGGAAAATTTTATGGTACCATCACTATCCAACGGCTCATACTATACATAATCGTGATAGACCCACTGGAATAGTTAATATTTCAATTATTATATTTATTTTAACAGTTAGATGATTGATCGGACAGTCCCATCAACTACATTGTAGATGTCACACCTCAAAAGGAGGCTTAGTAGGATTAATTTAAAGTTATCATATCACGTGTACACCTGTAATATAAAAACTGTTTTGCAAGTCAGAGTTTACAAGACTCTGTTTATTTATTAATATATATTTACTTAAATGATACATATACATATAATATTATGGATGTCCAACTATGGAATATGATTTTTCACATTCTACCAAGATCGCAGAGAATCAGTATCCCCTACTAAATAGTAAAAATGGGGTTTCAATTCTGCAAAATGTAAAGTCACTACTCTTTGTACAAATTATTCAAAATTGTAATCTAAGTTCATGATAACCTATTTCTAACTTCAATAAAGTCAGTTGGAGAGACACTCTTCACACAATCCTAGCCCAATCTCTACTAGTATTATTCCTGCACAAAACTGTTGGGGTGTGAGTTAACCATGGGCTCAATGAGATAACCTGACCAGACCACACATCAAATAATAACAAACAAGTTTAATTAACAGACATATGACATGCAGCAATCAATCATATGTGCAAGTACAAGTTGAATAACTGGAATCCAAGCAGGATGTAGATTTACGCCCTCCCATCAGGGTTGGAAGGAAGCCATGAAGAGCGATATACCATGTCTAGGAGAATCAAAGAACCAAGGAATAATGAGTACCATAAACTCTCACAAATTACTTTAAAACTATAAAGACCCGACATGCTCAATTCTCAAATTAAACACACTAAGTCCCCAACGACGTATAACTCTTATGAATTATACGTAAGGTTGTCTTAAAAGAAGGTGTTTATGTTGAACATTGCTATCTGATTTTAAGTTGTGAAATCGTTTAGTTAAATTTTCAGATAACTGGATTTAGCAGTAGAAAAATAAACTTTAATAAAAACATTTCTACATAAAAGCATTTCAAACTTCCACTATTACAAGTGGAAAAACTTTCGCTTTGATAAATATTTACAAAAGCTTATTTATAAAAGATGGGCACTAACAAGCCCTTAAATGAAAATACAAATTTATAAATAAATCCAGTCTCTATAAAACAAACAAAAGAAGAAACAAAACAACTAAACTACTCAACGCTCCTAACTCACATCACTCATCTATAATCCTTCTCGAGTGAACAGAAGCACCCAAAAACCCGAGACAGCATCATCAATAGCAACAACATCATCATATCATCGTCTCATCATCCATCATCACCAACATCAACAACATCAACAAGAACTCATCATCTTCAACTTCATCAACATCAACATCCACATCATTTTTATCAACAACAAAACCTATAAAAAGAATAACAACAACAAGAATGAGCTGAAGCTCAGTACACAGCAACACAATTACACACAGAGTGACACACGAGCTTAACTAATTGCAATGCACAATCAACAAGTTATTATCTTTTCTTTAAAATAAACAAATCAACATGGGAGTATTTAAACCCTGGACATCAAGGATCTAATATCACGTCCGCCTCTCTGAGTAGTCCCTACTGTTCATACAGACTAGGAGATCCTGAGCAACGCATCACGACGCTCAGGGGGTTGATATAAGTAGCTCGGATACTTATATCTCCTAGATAAATCTATCCAATAACGAAAAAGTAATCTCATTTAGGGTTATCAGTCGTTTCTCGACTTTGCTTAACTCAATCCATAATATCACCTAATTCAAGTGTTCCCATAAACATTGAATCAAATCATATTACATCCTTTCAAGAATAAGCAAGTATTATACCGATACCAAGTACCCTATCAATTAGCCATTAAACCACTTATGAAAGTCATTTTAGTATGACAGGGGTGGTCTAAGTACCTAAAACTACCATGCCCCCAATCTGAGCAAGGTGCCGCTCTTCGAACCAAATTCAGCAGCATAAAAGACAATCAACACTTATCAATTATTAAGCCAAGTTTAAGTTCTTAATCCATTTTAGATGTCTATTCTAATATCCAACACGCAAGTTACTCCGTACCTTGAATATGAAGTCCAAACATAGCTTTGGGAGGAATTTCATAAGATAATCCAGAAGATAAATCAGATATCCACTTCTGTTAAGAAAAGAACTCGTTTAAGAAACTAAACTAAATTAATCATCCACTTTCTCAAACTTTTATTAACCCTATTTGATCAGACACTAACTTGGAACCCCACTATGGCTGCGAAGATCGCCCTGCCAAAATATGCACAGTTCTCCTTTGTCTATCAAAGAATTTCTTTTCTCTTTATTTATAGTGTTTTATTACAAAAGCATCAACAAAGAATTCATATATAAAAAACATTCATATTCCAAGTAAACACACATTTGAAATAATATATTCCCCATATTATTCAAAGATCATCCTAATTCATTCATCTAAGCTAATTATTAGCTATTACCCCATTTTAGCTTAACCTTAGCCAAATTGATTAGAATTATTCATTTAAGTCATTTACTAAGCCAAGGTGATTAAACTATATCAATATAATTCATTTTAACTCATTCAAGTTCATTTAGCCAAGTTGAACGTAGAATTATCAACTAAGTTCATTTTTATAGCTAACTTCCATATTTAATCCAAAATTAATTAAATCTACAAATCTACTAAACTCATATTGATTTATATCAATTAACTCATATGACACATCAACTATCACTTATTTATCTCATTTTAGCTCAAAAAGATCCATTTCCTAAGAAAAAACACATTTAACGAACAAAGACAAGTTTTAAACTTTGTTTATAAAAATGTAATAGCTGGAAATAAGTCAAATTTGAGCATCGATACGTTTCAAATTTGTAAAAACTGCATAAAAATTGTAGATATCTTTTTGAGATTTCTATAGCAACTTGAATCATCTCAATCGGAGGTCGTATGAAAAAGTTATGTCCAAAATACGATCAAGTTGCAAAATAAGGCAACAGAGTAAAACGAACACCGGTACTTCTACACCGGCGGTGTAAATCTCAAAGCCGGTAGCGTGGAGGTTTAACACCAGTAGTGTTGGAGGCAGCGTTAAGAAAATTTCTTTTGATCACTTCAACACCACCTCAAAGCCGGCAGCGTAGAAGCTCTAGGAGATGGTGTTGACGACAGAACAGCTTTGCAAAAACATGTTTTTTTACACTTTACCCTTATCAAAACTTTTTCAAATCATCTACTAAGATTCTTACCACTTGATATATGAGTTCAACATCATCAAACATGCATGCTCTTCACAAATATCACATTAAACGCTTCAATCAACACATTAAAATAATCCAATTCTTCAAACCCAAACTACTATTCATCTTCTTCCTCCTTCACAATCCAACCTCCAACAAGCATATATCAACAAATACATAAATAAACAGGACTCTCAACCCATATCTAACATCTATATATCAATTATAAACTTGTAAATAACAATAAAATAAAGATAATTCAATATAGAAAACTTATCTTTTGAGACACATGCATAAATGAACTTCTTTCCACACTTCTAGCTTAATTCATATTTCCTAGCTTCTTCCTTAGCTGTGATTTAGCTTCTAGATGATTTGGACTTGAGATTTCTTGAAGAATTAGAAGAAAAGGAGAAGAAGAAGAAGAAAAAGGAGGAGGAAGAGAGGACATGGTAAAGAGAGAACAAGAGAGGGAAAGAAGAAAATGAATAGGCAGGTGGGAAAATGAAAAAAAAAAAAAAGTAAAGGGAAAGGATATAATTAAAATATTACGGACTAAGGGTACTAGATTTAGAACTATTAGAACAATATCTATAGTTTCAGAAGTATTTAGAAGATAATTTTATAACCGATAAGTTAGAAATTAAGGACTTAAAATAAAAACTTAATTTAGGAATTTATTTTAGATAAAAGATATTTAATTTGAGTTAGGGTTTAAGAACTGATATTTTTATACAAGCAAATAAACTCAAACTTTGTAAAGATTTAGGAATTAGTGTTTAGACTAAGAATCAAGAATTGAGAAATCCTCTAAACATTTTAAATAACATGTTTAGAGATTTAGGAATTGAAATCTCAAATTTTAACTTAATTAATTACTAATCTAATTATGTCAACTTGTATAATTATTTCATATGCTTCATTTGATTCATTTAATCTATCTAAACTTAATTTCTAATCTAGGTGTAGGTTTGAGGTATTTCAAAAACATTTCACTCTTATCCTTGAAACAAAGAAACACCATCAATATTAGTCATTTCATGTCGATACCACAAGCGATGTTCCTTCGATACCCGTTAGTTCCCGTAGAATATAATAAAACAAAGGTGCTCCAGAAGAACAAGGAAAATGTCATCTAGAAAAACTAGGCGCGTCATCATAGAATCAAAATGCTAATACGATGGGGTCATCACTCCTTTTAAAATGCAATATATGCATGTAAACACCTCATTTTTGCCCATTTAAGGCTTCAATTATAGTAAAAAATTAATATTATATTAAGCCTGCAAATTACAAAAAAAAATTTAAAAAAAAAAAAGAAAGAAAAAGAAGTCATTAAAAATGTATAAAAATAATAATAATAATTTTTTAAAAAAAAAATTTAAGCTTTGAGCTTGATATAATACTAATTTTTATTATAATTTTATTTTTGGACCCAATTAAATAACTTATTTAAATAAGTTACTTAATTGGGCCTATTTTTAAAGCCTTAAATATAATTTTTGTGCAAATTAGAATGAGGCACAAACCAATGGCTTAATGGTAAAAGACATACACATGTACAAGGGAGACCTGGGTTCGATTTTGCACGAAGGCAAACTGTCTTTTTTTTTTTCTCCTTATTTTTTTCCCACATGCTCCCATTGGCCAAATGAGGTAAGCGCATATGTCAATGAGCTGCCAAATAAGGTAAGCGCATATATCAACAAGCGGTAGGTGAGCAATAGGTGGGTGGTAGGTGAATGCTAGGTGAGCAGATAGGTGAACGTATTGAGCCTATAAATACCCGACACATATCAATAACAGAACAACAACACAGAAGAAAAACACAAAAACAAAGAGAAAAGAAACACAACACATCAGAATCACAAAGAGATCTCTACGAAAAAGAGTCCGAGTCTAAAAGGTAGCCCAAAGACGTCGACAACCACTCCGGCGACTCACTCCAATCCAACCCAACTCCAACAGTTCCGACCCAATCCAGGTAAGATTAATATATCATTATTATTAGAATTATAGTTTCTTTGCTTTTTTTTTTTTAAATATGTATATGTATATTAAGATGTGATAAAAAAAATGAAAAAATAGGATCTGTTTTCTTAAAATGTATATATGTATTTTAATACATTGTAAATATGACAAGATATATAAAATATATGTATAATCTTTTTTTTTTAAAAAAAATTAGAAAAACCTATTTTCTAAAATAAATAAATAAATATAAATATAAATTAGTTATTAAGATCTTACATAAAAGTCTATTTCAAAAAAAAAAAAAGAAAATTTAATAAATTTAAAATGAAAAGAATTTTAAATCTAAAACCAACCAACCCACTAAAGTTTTTATAAAAGAATTACGTGTTGTCTGATCCCGATTAGCGGGTATGTAGGCACCTCCGGAGCGACATAAAAAATGAAAAAAAAGGAAACATTTTTTTGGTTTATTATTTTTATTTTGAATTAAATAATTGTTCATTATAAATATTGTAAGCTTTAATGATAAATTGTAAATATCAATGTTTGTATTTTATTTGTAATTATAATGTGAATAATGATGATTTTTTTTTATTTGTGGGTATTATAATTTGTAAATTTTTTTTACATTAGTAGATCTTTGAGAATTAAATGATAACTTTTAAATTATGAATTTTAAGTGTAACCATATGGTTTTAATAGGTTAGCCTCCGAATCCAAAATTTCTTGTTTATAAAGTTTGGTTTCTAAATCAAATTTTTCGCAGACTAGTAGCTAAGTTAGGACCATCCAACCCATTGATCCTAACTTATATTTTTTCTTCAATTCCAATCAGGTGGCGACTCCTACAAATTTTTCAAAAAAAAAATTCTTTTAATTCCTAATTAAGGGTTTGTATTAGATGGGATCGAGTTTGATACGGATCGAATTAAAAAAAATAAAACAACAGAAACAAAAAATCCAGGCTCGACAATGCATATAATGCAATACATGTCCATTTTCATTTATGGTACCAGTAGTTTTTAGTCAAATTTAAGGTGATCATATAATTCACAAACAATTATCAACATGCTTTATTCAATAATTATCATACAATAAAATTATCACTTATTATGATAATTTGGCATTCAAAATACACCAATCATCATGCATTATACCCAATCCCTCATGCATATTAGTTGATTATATATCATTACAAATGCAGTTATACTAGAAGCACAACCAATGTGATAAAGTCAAAGTTATTCACATGTTGTCCTTGCTTAATTGTCGTAATAGGCTATTGGAAGTCTAAAAACTGTTCTATTTTTCCCATAAAATAAGATAGCAATTATCTATTACTATACTATTATATAAATATGGTATTGATGGTACTCTTTCAGGTTCTAATTATTAATTCTAATCTATTTTTAGTTATTTAGTCAGGGTCTTTATAAATTATATTCATTTAGTAAAATTGTAAATTTTATTTTTATATAAGAGATATCTTCCTAAATTTATAATATATTTTGAGTTATAATTTATAATTCTATTATTAAGCTTTTTCCATTATATGGTCTTTTTAGTATAGTTACGTTAAGGTAATTGATATTTGTTATCTATTATTTATTTTCATTTGCTTTTCTTGATTTTAATTGACATCTATATTTTATTTAAGGTGTTTTCTTTATTCTAAGTTTACTTAATTTTATTCTCCTGTTAGTGTTCATATTGATAGTGAATTAGTATTAATTATTTCTTCGTTTGTCAACCTTAACTGTGTCACATCCCGAGGGTATCCTAGTAGTAGTAAACAAGATACACTTGAATACTATTACTAGTTTACCTTCTGAGATTGACATATTTTCAATAAACAGGATCTTTTAGTTGCTTTAATAAGAAGGACAATTATATATAAGACATAAATTAGTAAATAATCGTCTTCCAAAGTAGAGAATGTCATAATAATAATATTACAGACCATAACTTTTCTAGGAAATCTCTAAATATATAACTAAAGTTTCTAATACTAACTACTTGTAATTGGAAATAGAAATAAATATCTTAACCCGAACTACTCCATAAGCTTTCAGCTTCTAAATTCTTACCGGGACCATGCTCCTAGAAGTAATGAGTCAAGGTCGCAGTGTAAACCCGAAAGGACTATTAGAGCGTGAGCGAAACCACAGGATCAGTGAATAACCAGAACTTACCACATAACATTCAAGTTTATTAACAATCATATGTAATGCATCAATCAAGTACATGTATAAATACAAGCCTGGATAACTCGGAATCCAAACAGGATGAAGATTTATGCCCTCTCATCGGGGTTGAAGGATCACAATCTATGGCCCACCTATCCAGAGGATTGCTAAGTAAATAGAAGAAACGACAATACTCACTTTAGTTTTCTCATTTAGTTTATTGTATCTTCACTGTTCACTTCCTGTTTACTATCTTAGAATCCTCCACAAAGTGTTAGTCATTTCAAGTAATACCATAACCGGTGTCCTTCATTTACCATTTAGTTCCTATGGTATCAACAAAACAAAGGTAATCTTGCCATTAACTAATAGCTTCTTTGCCAAGATATACCAAGCATTACCAAAGATCCAAAATACTAACACGTAGTAGGCTACCACTTACTCAAATGCTACTTTATGCAAATCATGCAATGCATGCTCAATTTCCTTTATGGTACCAGTAGTTTTAATCAGGTTTAAGGCTTTCAATCATTAATCAGACGGCCAACGTGTTATACAAGCAATATAATCATACAAAATTCTGTTATTACTACTATTAAAGTGACTTGGAAACCAATTCCCATGCAGTAAACAATTTTCATACACCCATACAGCACATTCAGCTTATTATCTTTGATTAAAGGTTGGCTAAGCTATAAGCACATACAATGTAATAAGACTGAGTTATTCACCTGCTCATATTAGCTAATCGTAGTAATCGTCAGGAAAATCCTCATAAGTATCAATGTCACCTATTGAGATAATTAATATATTCATCGATATCACATAAACTATATGATTAAACTCTATGAGTGTCTAAGTGTCCTATATTGATGTTGGGTCTTCGTTCTATTATTATATTGGTCATTTAATGGTCCTATGATAATCAAGTACTATTTAATATTTATTTTCATTTTGTTTGTCTTGATCTTGTTTGATACTTATATACATTCATTAGGTATTCTAAAATTGATATTTAGTCAGGTTATATATTTTTATAGCTATTATTATTGTTATTTTTATATTGTTCCTTATTTGACTTATTATAGTAACTCATATTTATTCATTATTGCTTAGAGTTATCGATTTTCTCTTGATTTATTTTATATAATTTTCTTGTTATGTATAGATATCACTTTATTAAAAAATTTAGCTTATTTGAATTTCCATTATTATATGTATGTTTATATATAAATCAATGAATACTTAACAATTACCATAATTCTATTTTTACTTGTAAAAATATACTAGGTTCATCTATAATGATAATAAAATTAGTAACATTAAGATTTGCAAAAATTAAAATTAATTTTAGAAATATTAATAATATTATCTTTGTGTCATAATAATAATAATAATATTGGTAATACTCATAATATAAATAATATTAATGGTAATTCAAAAATCATACACATTAAAGTTAATACTAGTAGTAATATTAATACTTTTTTAATGATATCAAAATAACCTTAAGCTTAACTTTTGGTCTTAATATTAATATTAAGTATAATAATACCTTAAAACAATAATTCCAGCAATATTATTAATCTAAATACTTTTAATATTAATGATAATGGCAATAATAATAATAATAATTGTAAAATATCTTGTACTTTAATTAATTTAGTGATAATAGTTGTATATTAGGAGTAAATTCTTATGATATTAACAATATCAATAATACATAATAACTATATCAATATTCACAAATAATATCATAATATTAATAATATTTAAATGCCATATATTTAATAATATTGCAAATTTTAGTTTTAAACTCAATATTTAACAATCACAACTACTACAATGCTAATAACAATAACATTCCTACTAATATATAAATAAAATAATAATAATAACATTAATAATATTAATTATAATTATTATTATTATAATATTTAATCTAAATAGATCAGTTTTTAAAAAATTATATAATTGGATGTCGAAAGGTACATGGGGTGGAACATACCCGTGCTCATCTGGGGAAGATACTGTTCATCGTCTTCCTCGATGAGTTTGATCCATTTTCTCCCATTTTTCACGTGCATGAAGCCTCTAAATCACTCCTATATGCTTATACATGATTGTTCTACACATATGTCAACTCAAATCATCAAATCTCGTCATTAATCCATGATTTTCAAAATTAACAAGTATAACTTAGGGTTGCGAAATTTACCTCGTTGGGCTTGTTTGGTGTGATTCGAAGCTTGTTTTTAGTTAGGTTATGATCCTATGATCATCAAGACATGTTTTAGAACATTGTTTAGCAAAACTAACTCAAAAATGGATCAAACTTACCTTAGTTTGCTTAAATCCGAACTTGAGTTGTACATTAATGGAGGTAGAGTTTGGGTTCGTGTTTACTGTGTTTGGAGGATGTTTCTGGGCTTGTTTGGAGTGGGTTTAGCTATGTAATAACTTCTTTTGTTTGTTTGGTCATTATGTTGTATATATAGAAGGAAATAAGAATGAGAATGGCGATGGTGTTGTGCATGAGTTTCCCGAAAATCCGGCTTCATGTGTGTGTGTGTGTGTTGTATATTGTTTTGATGTATTAATTGTGTGTGTGTGTTGGCTATTTCCCATTAGTCATTGTGTGTAAATTGTTGACTATAGAGTCAATTATTTGATCAAATTGGAGGTGTAATTCGACTTGCACCAAACGAGAAATTCCCAGCTGTATATTTGTAGATTTGCAAACGTATATACACCGTAAACTAAGGAGAAAATATTATAATATAATTAGTTGATAATTATCTTGATTTTAGAGTAGTTTATTAAGTTAATTGGGTATAATTATGACAATTATTCAAGAGTTTTATCTTCAAAAATTTATATAGTGTTCTATAAATTTCCTAGATTGTTATTAAGTTCAACTTTAAATTTAAAGTTTACATGATTAATTATTTTTAGAATTTTATCTCCCGCGATTAAGGTTTTATAAGCTTAATAGGTCAATTTTCGTTTTAGGCTACAATAGCTTAAGAATATCCTAACCGTCACGCCTCAAGGGTACTCTAGTAGAAGTAGACAAGTCACACCTGAATACTATTACTAGATTACCTTCAGAGTGACATAATTTCTAAAATAACAGGATCTTTTAGTTGCTTCGATAAGAAATGATAAATACATGAAGAAATAAATTAGTAAATAACTGCCTTCTTTATCATAAAGAATCCTAATTTAATACAAACCATGTAGTCTTTTTGTAATTCTCTACTTACATAACTGATAAGATAATACTAGCTAATATATTCTAGGAAAATATAAACCATTAATCCCAAATAGATCTATAGGCCTCCAGCGTTTAAACCCTTACCGGAGCCATATTCCTAGAAGTAACTAAACAGGTCGAAGCGTTAACCTAAAAACACTGTGGGAGTGTGAACGAAACCACTGCTCAGTGAATAACCAGACATATTACACATCAAGCAAGTTAATAACAAATTGTATGTAATGCAATCACTCAGACATATGTTTAGGTACAAGCTTGGATTATCTAGAATCCAAACAGGAAAAAGATTTACGCCTTTTTTTAGGATTGGAAAACATTTACTTTATGACCCACCTACCTAAGAGAGACTAAGTTTACAGGAAAATCAACGATTTCTCGTCTTTGGGTTATCACTTTAAATTAATAACTGTTTTAACTGACCATTTCATGTATCCATCCTTAGAAACTCATTAAGTATTAATCATTTCAAAGCGATACTACGGGCGGCGTTCTTCGTTGCCACTTAATTCTGGTAGAATCGATGGAACAAAGAAAACCTTGGAAGAACTAACACTTTAGAAAAACCAAACATTAACAGAGAACCGAAATATTAATACGTAGTAGGCTATCACCTGATTATATATGCAATAATGCAGTACGTGCAATGCATTAATAGGTTATTTTAATAGTTCAATAGTTCTTATTTAGTTTCATGGTGGTCATACATTACAACAATCATCATACTGCTTCACGTCATCATACCATTATATTATCACTTTTGTAATGATAGATTAGCAATCATACAATTAAATCACAACACATTTCTATCAAAACATTCACATTATTATCTTTACATTATATATTCAACTAATTACAAGCACAAACAGTATAATATGACTGAATTACTCATCTGCTGATAGTGACTAGTCGTAGCAATCTGCCAGAAAGTCTTCTATGGTATCAAAGTCACCTAATGAGATGAATAAAATATTTATCAATATAACATGAATTATATAACTAAACTCCTATATATGTCTAGTGTCCTAAACTGATATTTGGCTAGGTTTCTACTACTTATTTTGGTCCTTTAATGGTCTTATGATAACAATTATCAATTAATCTTTATTTTCATATTGCTTGTCTCGGTCTTACTTGATATTTATATACATATATCTGGTTTTCGAAAAATTGATATTTAGCAAGTTTATATTTTATAGTTATTATTACTATTTTTATGTTATTCTCTATCTAACTCATTATAGTAACTCATATTCGTTTATTATTGTTCAGTGTCATCATGTTTCTCTTAATCAACTTCATACAATTATTTTGTCATTTTTAGAAGTCACATTATTCATAAATTTAGCTCGTTTCAATTTCCATTCTTACCTATTTATCTATATAAAACAAATATTTGATAATTATAGTTGCTAATAATACTTAATACTTCCCTATAATTTTTAGGGTTTTAGAAGCTATCAAATATTAAACATATTGTTATTCTAAGTATTTGTATTTATTTATCTACTTAGTAAATTCTGTTTCGACGTGTATATATATGTAATATGTTTATTAATATTTATTATATATACAAACTTCTCGTAGGAAAAACATAGGTGTACGCCGGCTCCAACGCCGCCGGCATTGAAACCCAAATGCCGGTGTTCTTAAGTTTACATTTTATTTTGTATCAAATTGTGCTGGCTTGTAAGCCTCCAGCTTTCCGACGTACGTCGGACTATACGCTGCTGGCATATAACTCCAGTTAACCGGCGTTCGTTCATTTTACGTAAAAATAAATTTTACATAGCTTTTGTTTCAGTGTAAGCCGTCTCAACACCACCGGCCTACCTTCATAAGCCACCAGCATTCAACGTCTACACTTGACACTGTTCATCATTTTCTCCGGATGAAACAGTTCTTATTTCTTTAATTTTCTATGTTATAAACATTCTCAAATCATTCCTAAGTGTTTCTATGGTACATATATATACACACGTCAACTTATAACACATCTGCATGTATTTGATCTTTACTTTTCAAATTTGGAAAAGTGCAACTAAGGTTTGGCTTTATTACCTTGTTTGATCCGATTTGTGAGTTGTTGAAGCTTGGATTCGTATTAGTTCGGATCCTAGGAATGTCAGTACACGGTTTAGAGTATTGTTTGAGCAAAGAAATAATTTAACATACATCAACTTACCTTGTATGTTCTTTCCAAGCTTTGTTGAAGTGTTTTGATGGAGTTTATGTTTTATCCAAGCAGCTAGTGTATAGGGCGAGTTGGGGTCGGTTTTGTGGCTGTTTAGAGTGTTGTTTAGTGTTTGTTTGGACTGGAAAGTGAGAGATTTAATTAGCTTTGTTTACTTGTACATTATAGTATTTATATTGAAGAAAAAGAAGGATGATAATGGTGATGGTATTGTGATGCATCTTCCCGAAATTTCATATTCATGTGTGTGTGTTGTGTACTATTTTGATGCATTAATTATGTGTGTGTGCTGGCTATTTCTCATTGGTTATTGGGTGTAAATTGTTGACTATATGAGCCAATTATTTGATCAAATTGGAGGTGTATTTCAACTTGCATAAACCAAGAAATTTCCAGCCGGGAATTGAAGATTCACCACCTATATACACCATAAATTAAGGAGAAAAAATATTATAATAATAATTAGTTGATAATTATCTAGAGTTTATGGTAGTTTATTAAGCTAATCAGGTATAAATTTGTCAATTATTTAAGAGTTTTATCTTCAAAAATTTATTTAGAGTTCTATAAATTTTGTAGATTGTTATTAAGTTCAACTTTGGGTTTAAAGTTTACGCGATAAATTATTTTTAGAATTTTATCTCCCACAATTAGGGTTTAATAAGCTTAATAGGTCAATTTTTGTTTTAGCCTCTAATAGCTTAAGAATACCCTAACTAGAATAATAGTGTGATCCAAATATTTATTTGGAGTCTAGATTATTAGTTTTATATCAATTTATATTTTTATTGTGTATTCATAATCTTAATAGTTCATCTATAAATTATCGTTTTCAAACTATAAGCATTATCGAATATCTTCTTTTCAATAAATTTGAAATCTTAGTTAAGTTATTTCTTTATCTTGAGTTTTTGATACCCACTGTGAAATCTTATTAATAAACTTAAATATTATTTATAACTTTGTTTTAGGGTTTGAAATTATATACAAGCTCATTTCTACTTGTGGTTTAATTCTAAGGTCTTGACTGAGTTCTATATTATTATTATGTTTTCTATTTTTATATTTTCATTTATTTCTATTTGTATGAAAAATCTTAGGGTTTACACTAACTAAAACAATATAATCCAAATATTTATTTGGAGTCTAGATTATTAGTTATATATCTGTTTATGTTTTTTTATTGTGTATTTACAACCCTAGCGGCTTATCTTTAGATTATTGTTTCCTAACTATAAGTGCAATTGGTTATTTACTTATTATCGCATTTAATATCTTAGCCAAATTATCTTGATACCTTGGGTTTTCAATGCCTACTATAAAATCTTATTAGTAGTCTTTAATATTATCTACAAATATTTGTTTTAAGGTTTAAAACTATATATAGGCTCATTACTACTCATAGTTCTAGTCTCAAGTCTTTGTTGAGTTCAATGGTAACCATTTATTTTCTATATTTATATATTTCTATCTATTTCTATTTGTATGACGAGTTTCGGGATTTAAAAAAATTTGGATTACCTTTAATTATATCTTGAGTTATCAGCTCAAGATACGCAATCTTGTTTTTTGTATCAATTAAGGTCAAATAAGTTTTTATTCAGGCTTTTAAATCATAATAAGCTAAATTTATCTCATAGATCTACTCTTGGGTTTTTGTTGAATTCTAGGTTTACTAGCTAGTTCACGCTTTCTATTCTAGTGTTGTGTACTAGTGTGAGAATTTTTGGGGTTTACAAACTATCTTGAAACTTCAATTATTTATATATTTACTTTTAGTGTTTATTTTCTTAATTATTTTTCTAACATATTCATAGTTTTCTTAAAGCTTGAGAATATATATTGAGTATTTACTAAACTTAAATTTTATTTCATCGAGTAATTATAGAGTTTGTGTTTAATAGTTCAATATTATCACTATTATTTTTATTATGTTTGTTTTTGGTTATTTTACGGTAACTAATATTTATTTTCTAATTTTAGTTTCATCATGTTTCTCTTGATTCCATTTCAAGTTATTATCTGTTATTTATGGAAATCACATTATTTCTAATCTTTCATTCTTATGTGCTTATTTGTACAAAATATTTACTAGATAATTATTATAATCTAATTATTTTTTTAATTTAGCTAAAGTATCTCTTAATTATAATTGGTGATTAATATATAGCATTTTAACAAATATTTAAGCTTATTATTCTTAAAATTATTTATATTTATTTATTTATAAAATTTTATCTCCCATTGTTGTTGTTGTTATGATCATCATCATCATCTGTTACATGAACATATTCTTCCTCAGGGAAGTTTTGCACGTACGCCGGCGTTGAATCATAGGATGCCAGTGTTCGTGTAATTTTACATGTTTTAGCTCCAGGGAACACTGGTTTCAAAAGCCGCCAGCGTTACAATGTACGCTGGCACCAATGCCGTCGACGTTGATCTTCGAAATGCTGGTGTACATGTAAATTATATTTAACTTTTGAATTAGATTACACTGGCTCAAATCTACCAGTGTTTATACATATGTCGCCAGTATAGATGTTTTACGCTACCGGCGTTCGTTGAATTTTACGTGTTTTGAAAAGTTACGTAGCTTCTATTCTAGTGAAGGCCAGCTCAAAGGCCACCAGCCTATCCTAGTATGCCAGGTTTAAGCCGCCGGCATGGTGCCAATGTAGGCACTGTTCATCGTTTTTCTTGTTTTCCTTTGTTTCGAATTTTAATTTTCTTATATTATATATGTATTATACTTACATTTAAACTACTTCTAAGTGTTTTTCTGTACTCTACATGTATTATAAGTGATATATCAGTACATATAACATCCTATAATAATCATGCTCTATGATTTCCTAGTTTCTATACATTATAATACATATAGGGAGTTTTAGGATGAGATATTACCTTGTTTGAAGGTGTTGAATCCTTCTTCATAGCTTGAGATGAACCTAGAGTTATCAATAACATTGTTTAAGTTAATGTTTTAACACTTAACTAACTTAAAACGAATTTTTATACTTACCTTTCTTGCTCCGTTCCTAAGTTTTGAAGCTTGTTTTAATGGAGTTGTGTTGTGGGTTTTGTGTGTGCTTTTGTTTTTGTTTTGGTGCATGAAAATATAGCTCTTGAAGGTGTGTTTATGTTGTTGTTTTGATTATTGTATTGTCCATTAAGGGGGTGTATATATGTTGAAGAAGGAAAGTGACAGCAGCTACAAATTTTTGGCCTAGTTGTGGAGTCTTTTTCTCCACCAAATTTCAATTTGTCTTGCATGATTCCCTTTGGCATTAATTGTGTTTCTTATTTGTCCAAATTTGGTTAGTTTATTCTTAGTCGATTTGGTCTTATCGATTGCAAGTTTTGGGATAATTTGGCTTGATATTTCGGTTGCTGTTGCTTGGGGAATTCTCAACCATAACACATCCCTTCCCCATCAAAATTGGAGCAATTAATAATATAATATTATTTAGTTAATTAATTATCTTAGTTTTAGGATAGTTTATTAGATTAAACAGGTACAAGTATGTTAGTTATTTGAGAGCTTTATTTCTAGAAATTCATTTAAAGCTTTTACAAATTTTCTAGATTTTTTTTAAAGTTCAGATTTGAGTTTATGGTTCACACGATTAAAATTTTCTAGGCTCGATAAACTAAATTAGAATTTTAGTTCCTATAGGCTTATAATTTCCTAACTAGAATAACGGCGCGATCCAAATATTTTTTTGAAGTCTAGATTATTAGTTATAGATCTATTTTTTTTTCTATCGCGTATTCATGATACTAGCGGTTCATATTTTGGTTATTATTTTATAATTAATAGGCTCTATAAAGAAATTGTCTTTTATTAATTTTGAAATGTAGAGCTACTTTTTAACTATATCTTGAGTTATTTACTCAAGATACGAAATCTTGTCTTTGATATCTACAAGGGTCAAAGAATTCTTTATTCGGGTTTTTAAGTTATAAATGAGTTTATTATTATTCATAGATTTATTCTAGAGTGTTTATTTGGTCATATATTTAACATCTATTTGACATTTACTATTTTGTTTATTTTACTAGTTATAAAGATACTCAGGTCACACTAATTAAATTAAAATTTTATTCTCAAAATATTCTATCTGAAGTATTTATGTAATTCAAATATTTAATTAGAGTTTAGATTCTTGAGTATTGATCAGTTTTTGATATTTTTTGCATGTTTTTATAATTCTAATGATTTATCTTTAAACTATCTTTATATAACCAATAGGTTTTAGAAATTACTTGTCTTCTATTGTATTTTGAAATTTATGATCAGCTACGATTATTTGTTGAATCATTGATTATTATCCCAGAATACTATCTTTTATTGTTTAGAAATTATTTGTTTTATTAATAGTAAATTTTCTAGTGCTATTTTATAGTCTTAAAATATTAAAGGTAATTTAATAATCATTATATTATTATTAGAATCTTATTTTTCTAAGTATTAAGCTTAAGGAAACTGATTTTAAATTTTACATTTACAATCAGTTTATCATTGATCATTATTTATTTATATTTTAATAATTTTAATTCGCAAAAAATTAAGAGTAATTTTTGTGACTTTTTATGATAGTTCTTTATAATTCTATATTATAGTTTTAATGATTATTATAATAGTTTATGTAAAATTAGGTGATTACGTAGATGCTCCTGTTAGGCATGAATTCAAATTAGGGAAGCTATCTGGTGCTTCAAGCAAGTGGATTTCAAGTTTTTGCCTATCGATTTCCAGGAAATTGTGAATACAGCAAATGTATGGAATAAAAAGAGAAGAAGAAAACATCAAAACTCGCCTACCGTTGAATACATTTATAGCATCAAATGGAGCATATGCCTCCAAGTAACACGTTTTTCCTTGGCCCACTTTTCAATTGAATCATGTGATTTTAATTATACCATAATAATAATAATGAGAAAATGACAACAACAATTTGATATTTTCATCTTCCAGCTATCTCACTTCTACCTCCACCACACAAAACTTGTCCAAAGCAATGATATTTTTTTTTTTTATTATTCTCACAAATACATGAAAAGTAGGAGGAGAGAGAGAGAAGTAACAATCATTTCTAGAACTAGAAGGTATTACAATATGCCCAACATAGCATGCTACGATATTAAGATTAGAGCCCAAATTTCATTTAAAATTAAAAGATGATTACGCCGCAAAGTATCTAAAAGTAAGGCTGTAGGATATGTCTAATCTTAGTATAAATTGAAATGCTATACGAATCGAAAGTAAACTAAAATACTGAATAACCAGCAAGTCAACATTGACAAAATCAATGAATATAACTCAAATATGACGTGAACAAACACAAAATAGATCCTAAGAAACACAATTGGATTAGTTGAGAGTTTTAAGTTAAATTAACTATTTTCATCTTTATTCATATAGAGGCTTAAATTTATAAACATACTTTTACATTTTTTGAATTTATTCTGAAATTATGTAACAGAATTTTTTAATTGGTTAATATTTTTAAAAATTTTATGATGTCATCGATTATTTGAAGGTTCAAATTTTTACCAACCATAATCGTATAACTAAAATACTTAATATATTAATTTTTATATTTATTTCAATCATCATAAAACTGTAAAAATTCTCATACATAATCTCCGACGTGGTTTTTTAGTATAGATTTTATCCTTCCACCTTTCTCTTCATTTTCTTTTCTTTTTTTTTTTCCCTCTCACGCTACAATTATTGTTCCGTCACATTTTACATGCCAGTTTCAGCATAATTTCTAAGCACTTTCTCATACACGCACATATAGACATATATAATGAATTAAAAGCTCCCTGTTCTATCAAAAAGCTTTTGAATAATCAAGCAAAAGCACCGTGTATCATATCAAGTATCTTACCATATACTGCGTCCATGTTGCTAAGAAGCTCATCAACTCCTGTTCTAGGATCCCTTCTCTCATCTTTTTCTGAAAGTCCAGGACATACCGCCGCCGCCACCACCATCAACCACCATGAAACCCCGGTTTGTGCCGCCTTTAAGCACCACACAGCCACCCACCACGCCGTCCTAATAATAAACTTTCATCCTCTCATCATACACTACACATGATTAACTTCCATCTCTATCATGTAATTCCTCCCCCATTTCCCCTTCCTTAGGTGCTAAAGAAGGCTTTCCGCGTGCTCAGTCTGATGGAAACTTGCAAGGTTTGCTTTCATATGATTATTTCCATGCTTCTTCTACATCCCAAAAGAATAAAACTAGCGAAGATGAGTTTCTGACAATGACAACATGTGTCAATGTCGATGGTGTTGGTCACTTGAAGAATACTAGGAACGTGTTGTCAGGGAGGCAGAAGAACATGATTCTCCTCGAAACGATTCCATCCTTCTCTTTCTACAACTCAAGAGGCATGCAGGAAGACGAAGATGAAGATGAAAACAAGGAAGATGGAAACCGTGGAATGGAAATTAGCAATAACTTGGGTTCTTTAGTGCTCACAAAGGAGAAGGATGTGAGACTCGGTGGTAACATGCACATTGGTGATAATTTTGAGAATAGATACATCCAAGAGACATGTCCAGCTATTGAACACGGTGGAGGTAGCAGTGGTTGTGGCGGTGGCGGCTTTAATCGAGCTGATACCGGAGGCAATGGAAGGGGGGATGAGTATGATGTAGAGGAGCATTATAAAAAAATGGTGAAGGAAAATCCAAACAACTCTTTATTCCTCAGGAATTATGCCCAATTTTTGTATCAGGTAACTAGTTTCAACTCCATTCTTGCCTTGGCTTTAAATTTAATTTTCCAAATTGCAAAATATCAAAAAAAAAATGTTGGTTACGCATTCCAAAATGAGAGAACCTATAGTCTTTTAGGGAAATCTAAGAATTTTAAGTAGATTCATGAGATTCTGAAAAAAAGAACTTGAAAGCAGATCTATCGATCTTAGATGATCCCCCACCATTTTATGCTAAAATTTTTTGTAGGTTTCAAAAGCTAAGTCAATGTGTTCTTTTTGTGCAGTCAAAAAAGGAGATGGAGAGAGCAGAGGAATATTTTAGTAGGGCAATTCTGATGGATCCTAATGATGGTGAAACCCTATCACAATACGCAAAGCTTATGTGGGAGTTTCATCATGACCAAGAAAGAGCTTCAAGCTATTTTGATAGAGCTGTTCAAGCATCCCCTCACGATAGGTAAGCTTACATAAATTAGTATGATGATATGTTTTGCCTAGGGATTAATCTGGAAAATTCTCTGTCTCTATAAAAACAAATGTAATGGCATATTTGCTGAAGAGAAGTATCTCAAGTTCAACATATTTTTAATGTTGATACTAGTTTAGTGATCATTACAAGCTGCTGATTTAGTGTTTTTGTCCATGGCACCAGTCATATTCAAGCAGCATATGCAAGTTTTCTGTGGGAAATAGAAGAAGAAGATGAAGATGAAGCATCAAATATTCCATATACTCCTCCATCTTTCAGAGCAAGGAGTCGTTCTGCTTCTGCTGTAAACGCATGATTGATCAGCTCATTGTAACAGACACCGTCTCAGAAGTGATTTCCAATATTTCACTTTTGGGAGAGAGACAACAGACAGTAGGGGATCAAGTTTCTCTTTCACTAGACAGCACCTTCATCTGTTTTTCTACTAATTACATAATAAATGTCATTCATACATGTTAACATGTAATTAACGGACAGACGGAATAACCGCAATGGAGAGCCAGCTTTTGTACATATGAATTTCATGGTGATGGTATCCTCATTTTTAAAGTCTCCAATTGTGCAGGCATTCCTCAAGCCATTGTATTACATTATGCATGTCCTTAAAACATCTTCTTCTTCTTTTTATTTTTTTTTTTGGGCTTCAGACTCTTAATTTTAAAGGAAGTGAATTAAAGGAAGTAAAGAAGTGAAATATATGTTTGAAAACATAAAATGAATATATATATATATATTATAACCCCACGGTATGCAATATGATTTCCTGTAGCTTTAGAATGAAGAGGAGGAAGGCAAAGGATAAATTAAAGAAAGCTGCAGCATTATCCCACTAACATATTTCATGCACCTGCCATGATGATGGATTATACTAAAACAACAAATTCGTTACTTCTCCTGCTGTCCATCCTTGCAATGTGTGGAAATACATTCCTCGGTTTTTTAGAAAAATACTTTACTTTTATTTTTATGATTCTGGTTTTTCCTATATTTATGGTTCTAGTCAAAAAAAAATTTCAATTTATTATTTTTTTTTTTCATTTTAGTGGAAGATTTTCCTCTTGATTAGGTTTCCTTTTTTGTTTCTTTTCCTTGTACAGCTATGGCCATATGTATATATATTTGTGTACCTTGTAATTCATAAATAGAAAAAAAATGTAGAAATTCATTCCATTCTCAAATATTTCTACATGGTATTAGAGCATGTAATTCTCTGAAGATCTACAACATTCTCATGACAAAATACGACATAGCCTCCGACCAAACTTCCGACGTTACCTTCACTCCAAACAATAACAACTCGAACAGTCGATAGACGCAAGGACACTCTTGGAGTGATCACCGCAGAAAGTCGGGACATCTCAGAGAAACATGTTGGAAAATTCACGGTAAATCAGCAAATTGGAAGCTAACCCATTCCAACCAAGAGAAAGAAGGATGAGCTAATTCTACAACAACTACCGATGATCATTATGATGCTACAAAATCTAGTCCATTCACTAAGGAACAACTTAGAGTTCTCCAAGAACTCTTCTCAAAAGCCGGTTCTACTCAGGAACAAATATGTTAGCATAAAAAGGTAAACACTTAAATGCCTTTACAGTAAATAAAGGACAAATAAGACCGTGGATTATTGATTCTGAGGCACCAAATCATATGTCATGAGATATTAACATTTTTTCTGAGTATAGGCCACGTGATAAAATCTCAACTATTCATATAGTAGGTGGATCTTTGTCTAAGGTGGCAGGAATTGGCTCGGTTTGGTTACAAAAGACCTTATTTTAAAATATGTGCTTCATGTCCCTTATTTAGATTGCAATTTATTGTTAATAAATAAATTGACTCGAGACAATAATTATGTTGCTAAATTCTGTCGCAACTTGTGTGAATTTCAGGTACTGGATTCGGGGAAGATTATTAGCAATGCTAAAGAGCACTCTAGACTCTATCTTCTCAAGGGTGCTACTCTTCCAACAGGAGAAAACCAAAATGTGAGTTGTATTTCTTTTCATAGTCAGTCTAGTTCAAGTGTTAATAAAGATAGTGAAATAATGTTATGGCTCTATCATCTTGGTCATCCAAATTTTTTGTATCTTGAAAAGTTATTTCCTTCCTCATTCAATACTAAAAATTCAAAATCTTTCAGTTGTAAAATATGTCAACTTGCCAAACACACTCGAAATTCTCTTCTTAAGTTATCATGCACACCTTGTCATCTATTTGCCATAATCCATAGTGATGTTTGGGGTCCATATAGGATAAAGAATATAACAGGGGTTGTTTGCATCTTTTGTAGATGATCACACAAGACTTACTTTTACTTTCCTAATGAAAGAATAATTCGAGGTTAGCCAAATCTTCCAAAATTTCCATGTAATGATACAAACCCAATTTCAAACAAAAGTCTAGGTCCTCAAAACTGACAATGCCAAAGATTAAGATACCTACCTACTAAAAGAGGGTATTGTTCACTTAAGCTCTTGTGTTGATACATCCCAACAAAACGGGATCGCAGAAAGGAAAAATAGACACTTACTAAAGGTTACACGTTCTCTTGTGTTCTCAACTCATGTGCCAAAACATTTTGGGGGGAGGGGGGAAGGGGGGAAGCTATCCTTATAGTCACTTATCTCATCAACAGAATGCCTTCTAGAATCTTAAACTTCTAAACACCTTGTCAAGTCCTAAAACAGTCCTTCCCAAACACAAAAATCATTTCCTCATTACCTATCAAAATATTTGGTTGCTTAGTTTTTGTTCACATTCATGCCTAACACTGTAGCAAATTAGATCTGTAATCCATAAAATGTATCTTTCTAGAGTACTCTTCATATCAAAATGAGTATAAATGCTACTCACATTTCACAAGGAAGATATATAATTCCATGGATGTAATGTTCTTTGAACATCAATCCTTTTATCCTAAATCTAATATTCAAGGGGAAAATGTGAGAGAACATCAAATTTGGAACTTTATTGATCCTTTAGACAATAATAAGTTGAACCCTAACACTATAGTGGCATTGCAACCTTCTTCTCAATCTGAAACTATTAATCATGACAATTCCAAAAATCAAAATGAATCCTCAACTCACCAAAATTCACAAGACGAATCCTCTTCTCACCATAATTTAACTTCCAAAAGTCAAAAATCACCTTTACATATCAATAACACCTTCAATCTAAAAATCATGAAAAAAAGCATCCAAAATCCCATTCAAAGTATGTTTCCATAGCTTGCAAGCAAGGATCTTCATGTCTTTGCCAAAAAGAAGGGACCTGAAAAGAATATGGGGCACTCAATTGCTCTTCAATCCGGTCAAGAGTTTGAGCCAAATTCAATTTCTTCATAAATTCACCTAGGTAATAATTCTTCTAACCCTAGCCCCACTAGTCCTATGGTTGATGATCTAGACCTCCCGATTACACACCGGAAAGGAGTCAAAAGCTATACTCAGCACTCAATCTCCAAATTTGTGTCATATGAAGGACTATCAAAGTCCCATCAAGCCTTTGTCTCCACCCTTGACAGCGTGCAGTTCCACATTCCATTTGGGAAGCACTTAAACATCTAGATTGGAGAAAGGTTAAGAATGAAGAAATCAATGCCTTAGAGAAGAATGGCACTTGGATAATCGCAGACCTTCCTCATGGAAAGGAACCAGTAGGCTGCAAGTGGATTTTTACAGTTAAATATAGAGCTAAAGGGAGCATTGAGAGATTTAAGGCCCACTTCGTTATAAAGGGTTTCACTCAATCTCATGGGATAGACTACCAATAGACTTATGCTCCAGTGGCTGAACTCAATACTATTCAAGTACTTCTTTCTCTAGCAACAAATCAAGATTGGCCTCTACACCAATTAGATGTGACAATGTGTTTCTAAATGGTGACTTGGACGAAGAAGTATACATGGAGATTCCTCCAAGGATGGGAAAACTTTCTGATAGCAATAAGGTGTGAAAATTTCAAAAATCTCTATATAGCCTGAAACAATCCCCTCATGCTTGGTTTGGTAGATTTGCAAAGTCCTTAATCAATAATGGATACACTCAGTGCCAATCAAATCATACATTATTTGTGAAGTTTTCCCAAGACAAGAAAATCGTCATTCTCATTGTTTATGTGGATGACATCATTTTGACTAGAGGTTATGAGGAAGAATTATTGAATTTAAAGAAGTATTTGGCTAGGGAATTTGAAATCAAGGATCTTGGTTATCTGAGATATTTTCTTGGAATGAAAGTGACTAGGTCAGAGCAAGGAATACTTATTTCTCAAAGGAAATATATAATAGATTTTCTAAAAGAGACAGGTATGCTCAGGTGTAAACTTACTGGCACACCCATGGATCCAAGAAAGAAGACAGGTACAAAAGAAGGAAGCAATCTAGTGAAAAATGGGAGATATCAAAGACTGGTTGGTCGCCTAATTTACCTTTCTTACAATTGGCCAAACATTAGTTTTTCTGTCAATGTTATTAGCCAATTCATGAACAATCCAACATAAGAACACATGGAAGCCATGTATAGGATTTTGGGGTACTCAAAATGATACCTGGTAAAGGATTATTATTCAAAAAGAATTCCAGTAGAGAAGTTGAAGTTCTCTCATGTGCTGACTAGGAAGGAAACTTACTAGATAGACGATCTACTTCCAGTTATTGCTCTTGTTTGTGGGGAAATCTTGTAACATGGAAAAGCAAGAAACAATCAGTGGTCTCAAGGAGTGGTGCAAAAACAAAATTTTGAGCCTTGCACTAAGAATTTGTGAAGGTATGTGGATACAGAGATTACTTGATGAGTTGAAACTAAACAAACAAGGTTCTATCAAGATATTTTGTGACAATCAAGCTACCATCATGATGGGACAAAACATTTTGAGATAGATCGTCACTTTATCACAAAAAAGATCGAGAATGAAGTTGTGCAGCTAATTTACGTTCCTACTAGGTCTTAGATTGTACACATTCCTACAAAGTATCTTCTGATTTATGTTCCTACAAGGTCTCAGATTATACATATTCCTCCAAAGCCTCTTCCAAGAATTAACTTTGAGGAACTAAGCAGCAAGTTGGCAATGTTCAACATATAAAAACCCAACTTGAGGAGAAGTATGGAAATACATTCCTTAAATTTTTTAGGAAAGTAATTTATTTTTGTATTTATAATTATGATTTTTTTTTTCTATATTTATGGTTTTTATCAATTATTCTTTCCTTTTTTTTTTTTTTTGCCCTTTTTAGAAACAGATTTTCCTCCTAATTAGGTTCTTGTTTTTGTTTTTTTTTTTTTTTTTTTTCCTTATACAAAAACCCAACTTGAGAGGGTGTAAAAATACATTACTCAATTTTTAGAAAAATAATTTATTTTTGTATTTATAATTATGGTTTTTCCTATTTATGGTTTCGATCAAATTTTTTTTAATTTATTGTTTTTTTCTTTTTAGAGAAAGATTTTCCTCTTAATTAGGTTTTTGTTTTTGTTTCTTTTCCATACAGCTAAGCTATATGTTTATATTTGTACACCTCGTAATTCATAAACAGAGAGAAAAATACAGAAAATCATTCCATTCACAGAGATTTCTACACAATGCTTCTGTTTCTCAACACCACCAACCGCTACAAGATCCTGGGTGTTGACTTTCAATAAGTTCGAACTGGAGCACTAGCACCTCTAAAATATTTCCAGATTTTCATTCCTATTTAAGCTGTAGCTTTGATTCGACTAGTTAATCAGGCTGATGTTGGTCTTCTGTACATGAGATCCAATCTGACTTCAACTAGTCTACAGATCGATATGACCAAATTAGGTCCTGATGCTTAAACAAGAAAAGAAAATGTTCTCCGTCAATGAATTACAATGTCATACCACATGTCTTAATATGGAGGGATCTTGCTGTGTACAATACGGTACTCTGTGCATGCTCATATGTAATAATAAATATACATAAGTGGAGAGAGAGCGAGCGAGCGAGAGAGAGAGAGGGTACAGTGGTGGTTGTGGGCAGCAGTAGAATACCATTTAAAGGAACTTAAGACATCACCCAGGTAAATTTGCAAAATTTACAACCAGCTTCATTAAAACATTTCTGAATTCTCATTACAAGCAACTGGTCAAATAGCAGAGAAATACCGATGTATGGCCATATTATGTCCCTCAAAATTCTCCAATCACAGCAGTTAAAACCCACTCAAAGAGGTACAGTATCAAGTACAGCCATCATTCCCAGGTAAGTGATATCATAGAGTTTGCCAGCCCAGATTCATCAAAGGTTAAATTACTATCATAATCCAGATTCTTTGAAGCTCCAGGAATCGCTTGCGACAAGCGAAATGGCCTAGTCTGAGCCTCTTCAAGTTGAGAACAACAAAATGACCACAAAAGCTGCAACGGCACTCACAAAAAATAAGCATATAAGCGTGGCAAGTCTTCACTAAAAACAATCTACGTGATGAATTATTATCAACGTTTATGAAGAACCTTGTATCATATTTTTGTGTCATGTTGCACATTTATCCATTTAAATGCTTTCATATTTGACTAGCTGAAGATCTCATCTTAACACAAAAAATCTGACTAGCTAATCGTGAGACATTTATCAGTTAATATATATACAATGCATGTTGTTGCATGGAACCTTTACCTGTATCGGATCACTGCGAAGGAAATTCCTCTGGACCCTGCGCCCATCAGGAAGACGGAGTCCAATCCTGCAAAGGAATTTCCTATCAGCCTTAGGTTCCTCAGGCAGAGGTGGATATGCAGGCCTTTTTATTGAACACGAAACCTCCTCCTTTGTGGTATTACTTCCTTCATCTTCTTCAGTTGTTTCTTTTGTAAATTTTGTATTCTCCATGGAAGCTGCCAACGCTGCCTGCAAATCCTCATCCTCTTCCTTGATTTCATCTGTAGCAACCCGAGCATCTGGAATCAAGTCAATTATGACAGACAGACACATGCCATATTTATATGAAATTATGTATCATTTAAATAGAGCAACAACCTCCAAAATATGAGAATGTAACCATCATGCAATAAAAATTGTGTAAATTTCTATTAAGCCATTCAAAACAACTATTTCACAAGTTATATGATATATTTTTATACATATACTTGCATACTAAAATGTCTCTGCCGGGGGGGGGGGGGGGGGGTGGGGGTGGGTGGGGTGGTGGGGGGTGGGGTGGGGTGAAGAAAACAAACAAAAGAGAGAATTTTATCAGCAAAAAAAATTGTGTAATTAACAAAAGAATGATTATAAATAACGTTAAAAAAATTACTAATTAAAAGAATTTTTTAAGAATTTTTTTGTTGATATGCCAATGCCAAGATTATCTCTTAACATATTAATCCAAATACCTACACATAGCAGGTGCATGGCTCTATGGTCTACCATTAAGAAAAGTAGCCTGTGAATTCAGTTTGACCTCAAGATAATACAAAGCATCAGAAGGACAAAACAAGGTATTAAATATGGCACATCAAAAGAGGAAGGAAGGGGGGTAATCCTAGGTCTGTCGATCTCAGCATGAAAGCACTTATATTCATTTTGAATTTATATACCTCAATGAAGCCATTATAGTAAATGAATATGGGAACAGAAAACAGCAAGAAGCCAAAATTAATTTCCAGAAAGGTGAAACATACCACCTATGTGTTGGGCGGTTGATATTTCCTTAATTGATTTGAATTTACCATCTTAACTGTTTAAAGGCATTTCCTTAATCCCACATAACAAGAGGAAGGCTCAAAGTCCCAGCCAAAACGAGGAAAAACAGGGACAGAATAATATGCAATTGGATGGAAGGATGAAGAAGAAGAAGAAGTGAAAGCATTGTACTATACAGTATACAGCTCCATTTCTTTAGTTTCATATTGCAGAGAACTATATATAAGATAAATGTAACCTATATCTTTGAACTAGCAGTAAAAATGGCACCATGAATCATAACTTCTTAAGTGTTGACCATCGCATCTTAAAGACTACCCAAGCAGTAGACCATATTAAAAATTCAATGATATGATAAACACCTCCATAGATCAGTAAGAAAACCTCCATAGTCTCTTTATATTGCATTAAAGAAGAGGGCTCAGAGAGAACACTTTTTCGCAAGGCCAAAAGGAACATACCTTTAGATTTCTGAGGAGTCAACTGTGCTTCTCTAGGCCTTTTGTGCGATAAACTTACATGGTGCTCATTAGGACCACCATCCATGAACGGCAATAAGTCCTGAAGAGAAAATCACATTCCAGAGTTAGCAACAGAAGATAAAGCACAACTAGTGATTGCGAGATCAATTCTGTACTAGCCATCATATAACAATCTGCACACCTATTTCATATTCACAGCAAAATTTTGTAAGCAGGACTACATTTATTTCCCCCACTTCCTATAAAAGGTGGTTTTGTGGTGGTGGTGGGGGGGATGGGTGGGGTGGGAATTTGTGACAGCCCCTCCCCTAACAAATCACCCTTAAAAATCCTTCCCTCAGTCCTGTTAGACAAAGACATCCATGTGTCTTATTATACTAAAAATTCCAGTATGATTTTTTAAAGTCCCTAGGTCTGCAACCTACCATGTGCCTGCAGATCTCAAGATTTATGCAACGAAACAACTTCGAATATTTTTAGATTTCAGAAGAATCTGGTACACAGAATGAAAACAACAAATCTTTAGGAGATGGGGCTAAACGGGGCTAATAAATTCTCACGACATCTTTTTCATAAGGATTTTCCTTAGAAACCATTTTCACTTATCGAACATGAGTGAAATACAATGAGCGATCAATACAATTAACATCAAGCAACTCTCAAGTTAGCTTCCCAAACTAGAAGAGAATAAAACACATTCAATGATCAAAATCACAAACCTCAAGCAAACTCTCAGGCTGAATCATTCCAAACCAGGACCGCATCTTCTGCCCTGTGATGGGGTCTATAACTAGTACAACAGGAATAGAGTCCAATTTGTAGTAAGTGCAAACCTTCCGGCCTTCACTAGTCTCATCATAAACCTGGAATGGATCAATGCAGCCAGAGACACTAATATTAGAAAGGAGCAGTATAAAAGACGTAAGTCCAGATCTTAACATCTACAGGTCCATTAACTAAGCAAAAAGAAGCAGACATGCAAACAAATAGAAATACCAGCAATGCATCAGTAGAAACATTCTTGTCTAGGGTAGCCATAGCTGATGTATCCTACTATCAAAATTAAATTTGAGTCAATCCTCTATGCTTTTAGTGATTACATGAGTCCCTAACATGTGCTTTAAAGAAATGTTTTCAATAATTCATATGACTCACTATAAATATAGAGAACTAAGTTGAATTTGACACAGAGGGACTCTTATTTTTATTAAGTTCTTTTCTTTTGATAACATTCAACAATTATATTGACAACAAAATCATAGCAGGGTATGAACCCTCTCTATGTAAAATCAAACAAGGAGAATTGAAAAATGCACCATATGTAAGTGCGTAGCACAAAACTCAGAGATTATAAATGGTGATTACTCCTTCAAAGAAATGGAAGCCGACAAGAGCTCTCCTCTAACAATACTTCAACCAGAATGGGTTGCAAACACAACATCTCTTGCTACTCTCCCAAAATTAGTATATTCCAGTTACCCAAATAACAGTAGTATATGAAGCTCCAAAACAAATCCTCTGTTGTAGAAACATTAAATGTCTGCCATCAATGTGAGGCCATATAGAAAATTCCTGGAATTGTCAGGTGCCATAAAGCATGTGCCTCAATCATACCCCAAACCAGTTTAGATATATGGCAAGTGAAAACAAGCACCTGTGGTTCTCTGGCTCATTATCACACATGCAACACGATTTATTAATGACATTCCAAAACTTATGTTTATCCAACATGTAAAGTGCTTCTTGGATGCATGGCAAGTGAAGTTCTCTAACACATTATAACACATGCCACATGTTTCTCAATTCATGGCATTCCATAACTTATGTTCATCTAAAATGTAAAGTCATTCTTGGATTGCCAAACAATAGCGTGCCAAATGACTTCTGTTGATTGGTCTAAAAGCAAAAAAACCTACTTTACTAGAAAGGATCCTCCCAAGTATGAACGCTAGATAAATGTATCTCTCTGTCCGATATATAAGCAATCTGATGGATAAATTTCCATCTTCACTTTTAAACCATGGGCTTCCCACCAACCAGCCCCAACTCCCAACATTCTCTTCATTTGCAATGTCATCCAATTCAAGTGATAACTTGTTTGAAAATGGGTAAAAGAAACCGTATAAAAAAATCTATTAAAATATGAAGTGTAAAGATAGGAAAACAGAAATAGATCAAGTAAACTAACAATACTCATGATACAAATTTGTCGTATTGTCATATGAATTCCACCTTCATACAAAAAACAAATTCATAAATTTCATCTATAAAGATATGAACTGGCGTCTAGAAGATAAAATAAACTACAAAGGGATGCTGTACTCCCTAGATAAAGCATCCAAGGTTCATGCTCAAGAGCAAAAGTCAAAGTACTGAGGACATAGCAAAAGAAAAGCAGGAGTAGCATATATTACAAGGATCAAATGCTGACAACCCTTGGAGCATAAGCAGAAAATTTAAAAATTGCAGGTGTATTTTTAAGAGCTTGACCATTAGATCTATGCCCAGCTCAAAAGCTAAGCAGTGTCTTTATATTTCTAGAGCATTGCTGGACATAAATTTTGCCAAGTTATTAGATGCAAACTGGATTCAATCTTAACATATTCTTATTGATACTGTTGTGAATTGGTCATCTTAGAGAAGATATCAACTTACCTGCCAGAAGATAAAATTAGTGCCGATAGTCTGAGAAACAGCTTCATTGGCCCATGTGTCCCGATTAAGCTTTGTTAGAAAGAAGAAATAGGAGACCAATCAAGATTTGCATATCAAAGTCGATATTAAGGACAAATCAAAAAGCAATCCATTTTTATGGAGGCCATCTATCTTTAAGTAAAGAAGCTTGGTTCGTAAGTGTTGATACTCTGAATGAGTTTTTAAAACTGGAACCCTCATCAACCAAGCTATCAGGCAAAAATTCTTAATAGTATTTATCATCATTTGCTTTCATCTGCAAGCATGTACATAAGCATAAGGCCAGAATTTCAAATTTTATATTAAAGTTATCTAAATGAAGCTATTTAGGTTTCTTCAAGCTTCTCCCCCTCCCCCCCTTTTCTTGGTAGGGTGTGGTAGGGAAAATTTCCATACATTGACCTATACTGCATGTGGATGTTGTTTGCAGTAATATAGAGACAATGAAACCTTAAACAAATAATTCAGAAACCAAATTTCATGATTGGATGAGAGAGAGAGGTAAATGTTACCATGTGTGAACTGAACTCCTTTGTAGATTGCAAATTTACTAAAAGCCACTTATCTTGTAATGAGGCAGACCCTTTTGCCTGCAATAAAAAAAAAAAAAAATATTAATTAGCACTGTAGTGAAATCATAAATCAAAAGAAAATTAAAAAGAAAACATTGGCAACAGCAGTAAAGATGATTAGAGACAGAGTAGGTGGAAATTGAAGCAGAGTAGAATATTACTGCGAGAAGTAAGTGCATCTGTACCTTCTAGGATTCACCATTTGTCATGTTAATTGGCTAAATGAATATTCAAGAGTGGGATTCTATAAAAAGTTTGCACTTACAAAACCACAAAATCAACCATGTAGCCTTCACCTCTCTTAAAAATAGAATTTGCACTTTATCATTCAGACCAAAGATTAGACTTTTAATTAATAAATGTTTAATTGGAACCCTAGAAAGAACACAGAATGGTTATCCCAAAACATTTTGTTAAGGCTGTTTTTCCCCTTCTCAGAAGGATGGGCTGCCACACATCCCTCTTTTTATGTACCAATAACATAACATGAGGATCAACCCTTTTAAAAGGAACTATAAATTTGCAAACCAGAATCCCAACTACTTGCTCATGGATATCAAGAAGCTGCCAGAACTTCAACTATGATGGGAAATGCTCACAGTGCAATCTGGGGATAATAACAGTGTTGCAATATGAATGATTGCTACCAACTGAAACTTTTGGGCTCTAAAGAGATACGTGCATGTCTAGCATATCAAAAGTTACATGTACACTGCATTAGCGACAATGATGGGAGAATTGGCATGCCATTGCTACCCCTGTTTGGATCTCTAAGTGCTCTTGTGCCCCAAACATGCTCTCCCGTATCTGTTATCAGATTACTTGAGGTGAATGTCCTCATCAGGTCACTTCCATATCAAACCTGCTTTTGAGACACTTTGGATACACAAGCGAAGGTATAATTCTGTAAACACTGTCTGGTTTTAGTAAAGAGCTTCATTTTGTGATTAGCGATTCTTCATTTTGGATAAAGTGCTAATCTGTGTAGTGGTAAGTCAAGCCACTTGCTCTGTGTCATCGCTGAAAGAAAGCAATGATCAGATCCCTTTTTTTTTTTTTTTTTTTTTTTGTTGGGTTAAATAATGATCAGATCAGATCCTTTTTGATGCCAGTACCACAAAAATACAGACAACAGAGGATCCTAGACTTCAGTCCTCAAAAGAACTAACTTTCTGAATGCAATTTTATTACCAATTGGATTCTAGCAAGGAGGATTCTGTAAATTCCCAATTGTAAACATCTCTTACATTAGGCTAAAGGTTGGTTGGTTACAACTTGTTTTATAAAGTTATCCCTGCCAAGGACCATGCTCTTGGAAAGTATTAAACCCACAAAGCTCTTCAGATTCATATGTATCAGCTAAACTATACACTCTGTTCACCTGCCCCGAAGAGGAACTCTCTTAGAAATCCAGAAACTACACTCATATAACTCCACTTTCTAGGCCAAGCATAGCATTCTTCAAAAGCTAAACCTTCTCAAACCCAACTTTCAAGATAAACTTACCAATGTAAATGAAGTTAAGTGCATCTCAGAAAAAAGAAGATTCAACCTTCAATTACAAAAGCAATGTAATGAACTCAAGATTTTGAGACATCTTTAGTGCTTGTAATAAAATGAAGCAAGAAGAACTTAATACTCTACATCTACAAATTGGGACTGGAGATGCAGGGTTTCATTTGTAAACATCGATGTTCTAAAAATAAAGCTTCATTTGCACAGTGGACTTTTTTTGCAGATAGTGTTGATATAGACAGCAAAAAAGGACACATGCATGCATTCACAGACATACACATGCATGCACAAATATGGAAATCAACAAGATAAACATATTGCACAATTTGTATTAAGAAAGTTCACCTTCTCAAAGGATCCACGAAACATCAAATGAAAAGGAGGCCGGTATAAAGAAGCAAGATTATCACGAGCATTCTCTGCAGTTGATGTAGCACCTTGTTCTGATTCCCATACTCCAGGATGTTTCATTTCCTCATCAAAGTTACGAAATGCCATCAACGAGCTCGATTCATTCGACGGGTAAACCATCCTGATGTTCTATAAACAAAAAATACAAAACGATCGTTTTATCTAAGGAATGAAAAAGACAGGAAATAGATAATTATTCCTTGTGAATAAATATTATTTTGGTTCGATATATTATTTGTTAATAATCATAGAGGACCCTGTCCCGTGGTTACAGCTGTAACTACTGGTGATTGTTTACTCCCATATATATCTATTATGAGAAGTGACTACAGCATCGATCTATAATTACATGCACCAATCTATTGGGAAAAGAACAGAAGTACCAATATACCCCTATCTGATCAAAAATTCCACTGCTGCCACCACATCTCCACAAGTTCAATATATACCAACCTTTTTTTGGGGTGAGGAGATATATACCAATGTTGCAACACCACCTCCACAGAACTACCACACCACAAACCTGTCATCAAACCACCACCATCAAACCGCTAAAACCATATTCACTGCCATCATGGCCACTACAACCACCATAGTTGAGGTGGCGTGGCCATATGGTGGCATTGACAGTGATGGTGGTGGTATGGCTGTATGGCGGCAGCATTGACAATGATGGTTCTAGTGGTGGTGATGGTGAACTAAGGATCGTGTGTGGGGTGTCTGGCAAGGACACTGGTAAAGGAGGGGTAATAGCAATCATGTTGGTAGTTGGTTGGTGAAAACCACAGAAGTGGACGTACAGCGTTAATATGGTGGGCACAGCAACAATAGTGGGGTGGTAGTGCAAAGGAGGCCAATTGATAGTGGTTGGTGATGATTCATATGGTAGTAGCGGTAGTGAGGTCATTTGCAACGGTAGTGGTTTTATAGATGGTGGTGGTGACTGACAGTAGTATTGGTGGTGGCAATGGCAATGATCATGATAAAAGTGATGATGGTAGTTTGGAGATAGTGCCTTGGCAGTGGTAAGTGTCGGCATTGTGGTGGTCCTTATGGCGGCAACAGTGATGGTGTTTGGCATAGAGGAGCTAATACGATGGCAATGATGGCAACATTACTGATGGTGATATAGTGGTGGTGTAACGCTATAGGTTATCACATAGTAATAAAATCATCCCTTATGAAGAGGCAATAACCCATACCACCTCATAGAATGTTATAGATATTCCCTTCTACAAAGGAGGTGTAGAAGAATTTCATGAAATAGTCATTATCTAGTCAAGTTTTAAATAAACAAGGTAATAGACAGTACGTCAAAATATAAATATACTCCCCCTCTATTGTATCAAAGGAATAGGCTGAGAATACTTGCAGAAAGATGCAAGTTAAAGTGTTAAACAAGGCCAGAAACCTTATCTTATATTCAGTAGATGTGAAAAGAAAAACAGCAGTGAATTAACATACGGGTATGGTATTGCATCCTCATAGAGAGCTTCCCTTTTAACTGGTAAAGGAGCACGCACTTCATCCTCATCATGCAGTCCAGCATTTACATTTCCACTATCAATCCTGGAGAAAATAAATTCCGATACATCAGAAACCCCGGCCAAAAGAAATTAACAATGACAATGACCAAAAATGAGAGAAAGCAGTAGACACAATCTTAAACAGTCTACAATCCCTCAAAGCCAACTAAAGCATATGATTGTTGTACCCTGTATTGCTATCAGCAAGAGGAGCATCTCCACCTTCTGGTTGAAAAGATTGCGTGTTTGGCATTAATGTACCCCCTTCATTGCCAAATAGAACAGCTGAATAGCTTCCTCAAGCCTCCAACTGGTGGCCTGTACAAAAAGGCTAGATCAATTCATGAGTACAGACTGGTATAAATAAATTTTGTAAGACCGACACATAAACTACAGCCCAATAAAAGCTCCATCAGACGTAGGCTAACAAATGATAGGATTGTCTATTAAAAATTCCAATAAGACACCAATGCGCTTATATTGAGAACATATACAAAAAGCAAAGGGTCAAGTAATGGAAGCGCATCTACGAAACGGTGATAAATGCCAAGACTGCTTCTCAGGGACTTCCCTTCCTTTGACCCGACTAACAGATGCAGCTGCAAAATATTCCTAGCAATCCTATAAACGGCTTTCCCTTGAGATTCCTCTATGGCAAATAACAGCTCAATTTGCATTATCCCTTGAAAAAGGGGCATATAAATTGTTCGCCGACATTGAAAATAGGGCGCCCAGTGCCCAAAGTGCCCTGGCTAAGCATATGTAGGCTATCTTAATGCAATGCGGAGGACATTTTCTCGGATAATGCAAGAAAGAGGCTGTTCAATATTATAATGTACTGTGCATACAGTGAGAACAGAAAGTTTCGGAATAACACAATAAACCCTTATATTTCAGCAATCCAATAAACTACAGTGAAACTAAAAAGCAGGAAAATCCATTTTTCTCCTTTTTCCCCTTTTCTTTTCCTTAATCAAATGGCAACTATTGTACATAAAGATGGTAACTTCTTTCAACTAATTCATCATCAATTAGCTCCTAAAATCCAAAATAAATTTTTATAAAAAAAATTCATCAACAAAACAAGATTCGTAATTTAATCAGACCCAATTCCCTGACTGTATATAGCTAGCAACCCCAAAAACAGCAATTGCCAATATCACGGAGAGCGAGAGAGACCTGTAAGAATTGGCGAGCAGTATCAGCAGTTTGGCCAACGGCGATCTCGAGAAAGGAAGAAATCATACTCTGCTGATCATTTGTTGATAATACACTCTCCATCTCTCTTCCCTTTCTCACTCTCTCCTCTTTTCTTCTTCGTTCGGCAAGAGCGAAACCCTAGTTTTTGAACTTTTCTTTTTAATTATCCGAAAAAATAAAAAAAGGCGAAGGCAAATCGAAGCTACAGCATAGCATAGAGAAAGTATCTCAGTGTCCCACCACCTCCATCAGCAATGGAGAGAAAGAGAGAGAGAATGAGAGAGAACGAGAAGAGAGAGACAGAGGAGTTTGCTGGAGTACTTCGTTACATTAACCAAAGTAACGAGGGGTAAAAAAAAAAAACACCGAAGTAAGTAACGGAAGGTGAAAAAAACTGTTTCAAAAACATTTATTTTTTATTGTATTATATTTATTTTATATTAATGCTAATATTTTAAATAAAAATATTTATTTTTATTGAATTTATTTTTATATAAAAAAATAACAAGACAAACAAAACTAGGTTAGTTCGACCTAACTGGAGCAAAAAATCAATTTATAAATTTATTTCATTTAAGCATCAAATACTTTGAATCCTTAGCAGATGATGGGTTGCAAAAGAACAACTACCTAAATTTAGTGTTATGTAAGTGGTATAAATTATGAAGGCTAATAGATTTAACTCAAAGAAAGTGGTTAGATAGATTATAAATTTTTATGGCATGTAGTGCCTTGTTTGGGAGGAAAAAAAAAAAGACTACAAATTTTAACTTCATTAATGTGAATTTTGGCCCATTATGTATAATTCAGGCATAGACCAATCCTGTATGGTGGATAATCCATAAATCTGCATTAAAATATATTAGTGTATATGCATTCATCCTACTTGTGCAAAAATTAAAAATAAAAAAAAAAGAGAATATGAAAATGGTTTCTATTGAAAAATTTGAAAGGGATAAAAGAGAGAAAAAGAAAATAGCAAAGGATATAAAAAATAACTGCCTATAAAAATTAAAGGGTAAATTACACCAGAATGTTATAACGTTTAGGGATAAGTTCATTTAAGATCAAAACGTTTCGAAAAGTTTAAAAAATGTCACAGTGTTTAGTAAAAAAGTTCATTTTAGATCACCACGTTTAAACATAAGTTCTTTTTAGGTTACAACGTTTAGAGAAGTGGATCAATTGATATCATAATTAACACATGTCAATAAAAATATGTATAATAAAAACTCAGAAAACCTTTCTTTTAAGGCCCCGTTAACATGTATCAATAGAAGAAATACTTAATTAAATCTTAAAATATATTTTTTTCAAAGGTTATGGCATCTTTTGAACTTTTCAAGAAGTTGTGATCTCAAATAAACTTACTTCCAAATGTTGTGATTTTTTAGTATAATTTATCCAGAATTAAAAAGAAGAGAGATATAATGAAGAGATAGGAGAGAGAGAAGAGTAAGAATGGAGGAGAGAGAGAAAAAAGTAACCACCGTATCATATTATAGGTTTTTTTTTACATGAATTAAAACTTTCGCTTATAATGATAGATATCATTGATTTGGATCATGTTAATAAACATTATTGAGTGATTATATTTGCATGACATAACGTATCTCTACAATATATCCATATAAAAAATGTAAACCTAAATCTTTTTTTTTGGTAAAAATTTACTGGAAAATTGCAAATTAACTCTTTGAATTTTCACTAAGGTGCGATTCACTCCTAAACATTCAAGTGCACTTTTTAATGCTTAAACTTTCAAAAATTTGTATAGTTATGGACAACTGATGTTTTTTTTTTAAAACAAAACGAGATGAATTGCAAATATACTTTTACCTATATATGGACTTAATCTCTAAATTTTCATATATATGCATATTTACCCTCAAACTTTCAAAGTACACGTGAAAAATGTTAATGATCCTCAATTATGTCAAATATTGAAAGTATAAAAAGTCAAAAAGTACATGATGGTCTCTCTTTTATAGGCTTCCGAGTTTTAACAATTTATAACCTACAATTCTATACCTAACTCGATTTTTGGCAAGCAAGATGCAAGTGCACCTATCATTTTATAACATACGATAGAGTATAAGGTTGTCTCTACAAGAACAATACAAACACTAGAACTAAATAATTTTCCTATTATCTAACAAATCAAATTGATGGGTGATTACATGTTAAGACTCTGAGTTTACTAACTAAATTATACTAATCCACATATGAATTACAACTAAAACAATGATTACAAAACAATTCACAATATTGCAAGAACAAAAAAACTTGCTTCACCACAGTGCATGAGTTTTTGTAGATGTTATCCTAATAATTGTTCTCTATAGGAATTTACTAGTTTTAAGCACTCTTCTCAAAATTACTTACTCCTAATCTTAATTGTGTCTATCAAAATATCTTTTAATTTAATAGTCATTTGAGACCGCATTAACATCATAACATTATATCGAATCTCATAAAAATGGAGTAACTTTCATAATAACATTTCTATTGTCAAGAGCAAGTCCTTCTAGCAAATTAGATTTATTTGATAGAATTATCTTTTGACATATTTTGTTGAAACCAGTCTTAAGCTAGTGTCGTGCACTACACCAGCCTTAGATTCATTGACTTGATTCACTAAAAACTAACAATTATCATAAACCAATAAGTTCAAGTGCAAGTCCATGCTAATATGATGTTGCAAGCCCTATTTTACTACCCAAACATGGCGGAACAACAATGAACATAAAAAATATGCTGAGATATCAGCAACCTAAACATAAAAGAAGTGATAGAAGAACCCCTCCCCCTCCTTCCCTCCCCACAGTTTTTCTAATTTATAACTGTTGGTCCCAATAATGTAAGCAAGAGAGAGGGTGATATGCTTTTTCACAAAATAAATTCTTTTCGAAATTTTCAATTCACTTCCTTTTGATTACTTTATTAAACTTAGAATTAATTAAACTTGCTGTTTAGAAACTAATCACAGCTGATAATCACACTTGTATATCTATTTTAATTCAAAACAGATCAAATTTAATTTTATGCGGAATACAGACAACTCTCTGAAGTACTCTCTGAAACAGGTTCTGAAACGTGACAGTTTATCAAATACTTCAATATAAATTGCACGAAAATAAAAAGAGTAGGGTAGAGAAAAATGCAAATCGATTTATAGAGGTTCCGCCTCGAGCGTCAGTCCTCTCTTCCAACTCCACGTTGGGGACCCGGTATTCCACACCGGTTTGTTCCACTATATCCAAAATCAAAAGTTACAAGCTTGTCTTGCCAATCCTCTTGGCTACAATACACTCTGTCCCAATTCTCACGGTTATCCTATAACTCACAATTGGTCTAACAGATAACTTGCAACACTCAACCTCACTCAAAAAAAATTGAATGATACTCAATCAAGGAATACAATAAATATCCTATCTTTCGAACAAAATATTGTGAACACTTTGTAACGCAAGGACTTTTGAGAGAAATGCACTCGAAGCTTTTTCTTTCAACAGAGAGTTAGAGCAAGATTCGTTCTTCTCATCATATCTTCCTTGTTGTTGTGCTCTATATATTTGTTTTATCTCAACGGCTAGCAAAGAAGTCGTTCAAAACAATTCGAATTCTTCTCAAATTGAAAATATTTGACTTGGCAAATTCCCTCCTTTGAAGTGTCTGTTACGTGTATGATCAATCCCGAATAATCTTCTTAGCTTTATCTAAATTTCGTTGATGCTGTCATCTGATAATGTCTCATATATCTTGATATGTTTATCCGTAACAATTTGGATAAATACTTCAACAAACTATCCCATAAAAATAGTGATATCCTTTATCCTTGAAGATAAGCTTTAAAAGATCTTCGTTTCGAAAATTTGAACCAACATGAACTTGGTAAAGTATATCCCTTATCTTTAGGAATTTGCTGACCACGTGAAACATAAAAATCTGACGATCTTCTTCCTCAAGAAAAATTAAATAGACGTAACTTATAAAAATTGATGAAATAAATCCCCTTGGATATTTTATCCAACTTTAGTGGAACAAAATGAATATATACTACCCAAATATATTCATTTCGTGGAGTCAGGCCTTCAGATGATAGGTATAAATAAATTCGCAATATTCTGTGCATCTTCTGTTCTGGAACAGATTTAGTTTCTGATCTTCCTTCTGAAAATGAATCTGAAATACCTTCTGAAAATGACTCTGAACTACCTTCTGAAACAATTTCTAAAAAATCTGATGATTAGTTCAATCATGAAATATTTTGGTTTTGGTTTTGGTTTTGGTTTGATTGCTATACTTTATTTATTTGTTAAAAAGACTTTTACTCCTTTTTTGTTATCATCAAAATATTATGAGAGATTCCAACAATAACATAGAAGTATTTACAACAACACGAACTATGATTTCCTACCCTCTCTCTCAAGTTCTTTGAGAAAATTACAAGCAACCCTGGGACACTTTCTTCTCACAAAGGCTACAAAAGATGAACAAGTTTGTGTGTCTGGATTAGTGTGTAGATTTGTATGTAGATCTCCTTTGTCTGAATGGGTATGTGATGTAAGATTTCTTAATAGCAATCAATCAAATTAAATTAAAACCCTATTCTTACTTTAGGACTAATCTTAAGTGATGGAAGCATGATTAGACGATGGCGTGTAGATCCACTTGAAATGCCACTTGGACTGGCTTCAAGAACTCGGGCAAAAAGATTCAAGAAAGCACTAAACGGGTTGATCCAACAAATTCAAGATGAGGAACTCCATGTAAACATCACTAAAGATGATCTCAAGCTGATTAATATCATCAAAGTCAGCTCAGGAATGAATCAAAATGATGGATGGATCGATCGGAATCAAAATCAACTCAATATGGACAAATCAGAGTTCTACACCATCCAATCTTGAGACATATGCCGCTAGCCTTGCAGCGATGTAAGGAGAGGTTAGAATCAAAGTTTTTAACATCGACCCAACGCTGCCAGTTTACATATTTATGCCGCTAGCGTTGAGTTCCCACACTACCGACGTATGTTACAAATTAAGTGTCCAGTAGCGTTTTCTTTAACGCTAGTTCGAATATTGGCAGTGTTCAATTTCTACATCGACAGTGTTGTGATATACGCTGTCGGCGTACGTTTATGATTGAACATGAATTTTTCCAGTTTTATTTGTAAGTCGCCTATGTAATAGTCTAAGTCGCCAGCATATATTTGCGTCCAAACACTGTTTTTTTTTTTTTCTGTGTCTTTTGGTTTTCTTTTTTAGGGTTTTATATAAGCCTTTGCTTTATATTATGAAAAGAACAACTTAAATACAATATTTGAGAAAATTTCTCTTGAGTTCTTAACTTAACTTTATGAACTTATCGGATCTAATTATGTGGCATTAATTCGACTTATCAATCGAATTTCCATCTTCGATTGTGGCATCTACAACATATACCAGGTTCTTGCTTTTCATAAGTATGGGCCGTTGTTTCTACACGAACAAACGATCTTGGGAATTGAATCCAGATTTATTGATATTGGGCTTCATCATCAATTGGTGTGGTTCGTATCAGTTTGATATCAAAGTCTAAGTTTGTTTAGGTTCACTTATCCTATTCTATCAAAGGTTGTGTCTTTAGGAGTTAGGAGTCATAAAGTCTCTTCTTTTTAGGGTTCTTAGTGTTTTTGGAAATCTTTTAGTCTTGTTATTGAATATTGTTTGACTCATAGTTGTAAAAAAATCGTGATAAAAAAAAGGTATAATTGAAATTGAATTCTTGAAAGAATTGTTGAGAGTACCTTGTTGGAGCTCCTGAGAGATTTGATTCTTTATTAGTCAAAAACTCCATTGATATAGTATCGATTGAAGATTTTTCTGTTCATATTCCTTTGACAAGTTTGATTTAATTCTATGAAGGGGTCTTGAATTGTTTGATTAGTTCTTAGAGAACTAAAAGAGAAATTTAAAGTGAGGAATTTCATTATATGTGTGCAAAACACAAGTGACTGAGAGTGACTTCTCTATAGAGTGAAAACATGTGAGTGAGTGATCTGTGAGAACTATTTTATTTCTAACCTTATTTTCTACAGGAAAGTAAATATGTCATGGAAGGATTCAATTGAAGGTAAGAAGGGATGAGTCAATAAGAAGTTAATTCTGGATGCGTTGACGGCACAGATAAATAAGATGTTTAGGGAAGGAATGGAAGAACTTCATGAGAAGGTCGAGCAAAGTTTAGAGCAGTCGCATAGCGTTCCTACAAAATACAGAAGGGAAAGACTGCCAATGAGGGGAGGTAGGATAAAGGAAGAAGAATTTGAGGGTTTTTATTATGAAAAAAAGCTTGATAGGGGATCTATTGATGGTAACATGCAATATGGAGGGAGGTTTAGATGAGTTAAGAATCAGGAAGATGATTACCTAGTTAGTATAAAGATAAAAATTCCACCCTTTTGGGAGAAAAATGATCTTGAAGCATATCTTGAGTGGGAGAAGAAGGTGGAATTAATGTTCGATTGCCACGACTACCCCAAAGCTAAGAAAGTGAAGCTTGCTGCCATTGAATTCTCAGACTATTCTATAGTATGGTAAGATCAATTGGTGTTGAATAGAAAAAGGATAGGGAACCACCAACGAAGACTTGGGAGGAGATGAAAAGAATCATGAGGATGCGATTTGTTCCAAGCTATTTCTATAAAGAACTTGCACAAGAAATTACAAACTCTTCATCAAGGAAATAGGAGTGTGGAGGACTATCACAAGGAAATGGAAGTTACAATGATTAGGGCGAATGTGGTAGAGGACCGTGAGGCTACTATGGCAAGGTTCTTTACGGGGTTGAATAGGGAAATCCAGAATGTGGTGGAACTATAGCAGCATGTTGAATTTGAAGATATGATACATATGACCATTAAAGTTGATAACCAACTCAATCCAAGCTAAAATCTGAGCGGAAGCAAGAAACGACCAACCATGGAAATCAAGGTAACTCCGATTCTTCTACTTCTAGAAATCGAGATATAAAATATTTTAAATGCCAAGGCAGGGGTCACATTGCTAACTAGTGTCCTAACAAGCATGTTATGGTAATTCGCAATGATGAGTATGAAATTGAAGAGAATAGTGTGGATATGCTACCATTGGAATATGTTAGTGATAAAGAACCCGCTATTGGTAGGTTGCGGGGGTTATGAAGCTTGCTTTGATTGTGTGGGTGAAGGAGGAAGTTGAAGTGCAACGAGAGAATATTTTCATACTAGGTACTATATCGGTGACAGCATTTGTAGTTTGATTATTGGCAGGGGTAGTTGCACAAATGTTGTTAGCGCATTCATTATAGATAAGTTGGGGCTCAAGACCATTAAATACACTAATCCTTATAAGTTGCAGTGTTGAATGATAGTGGTGAGACCAAGGTGACCGTGAAAGCTAAGATCACTTTCATATAAGGAGGTATGAGGATGAAGTGCTATGTGATGTCATACCAATGCAGGCATGTCATATATTGTTCGGAAGGCCATGGCAATTCGACCAGAGAATGATTCATGATGGCTTTTCAAACAAATACTCGCTTGTTCATAAAGGCAAGAATTACAATCTTAAGCCCTTAACCCTTAAGGAAGTCTATGAAGATCAATTGCAATTACAACAATCCTTTAGGAAACACAAGGTGAGTGAAAACAGAGTGAGAAGGAAAAAGACAAAGAATCTATAAAAGAGGGGAAGGCCAGAAAGAGTAAGAAGACCAAGTCGAAAGCGGTTCAGCTTTAGTGGTGAGAGAAAAGAAGTGTCACGCCCCAGCGGGTACCCTAAACGTGACAGCCCGCCGTACGCAATATTAAAACTTAAGAATGACTACCTCAGTCACTCGAAAGCTTCCATATCGGTACAAGGCGTACATTCACAAAAGGGAGACCGGTGGAGTAATGCATTTTAAGACATTGGCAGCGGAACATGCAAAATAACACTTAATATATATCATTGAAATAAAAGTCTTACACTTCTAAGGGGCATTCCCCCGATAATTCAAATAACATGGTTCTAAATATAACATAACTAAAGCTAGAAGATTTTAGAAGAAATCTACTCTACAACTTAAAAATAGTTCCTCCAAAAGCTTCTCAAAATAAGGATTCTACCCGGGAAATCAAGGTGGTCTCGGGTGCAAAAGATAATCCTGCAATATCAAAAGTCTATAGGAGTATAAGCATGACTAGCTTAGTGAGATATTCCTTACGCAATAGTACTCATAAAACAATCAAACAAGTTTATTAATCAAGCATATGAATGCAACAACCATATGATCAAACATTACATACGACTATCCGGTTTCGTATGTTTGATGGATTTACCCCTCCATCGGTGGTTAGGGAATGCTTTGAACTGGGTCCCGAACAACCTCCTCAAATTTGCGCGCGTCTTGGGGTTCCAACGAACCGTACTACTAGTCCCCGGGCCTTCCATGCCCAAAGCGATCGATCCGGCTCGGCTACACCTTGAGGCCGTATTCCCCGTACGTCCTAACCCTCAAGATGTAGCTAGGCAGCTTACCTTTCCGGTCCCACGCTGAGGAGTAGTAGCAAAACTTCGAAATGATATTCTAAGTGATATGCATGAGTAATTTATTATATGGGATTTCAATATGGCATTAAATCATTTAAAGCGATCAAACAATATTTGCACACATAACAATACATACATGGAAACTTATATCAATCACAAATCGGTTCCGATATACTTATCGTTCATTGATCGCACACAACGAATCACATACATAATTCCCATAATATCCACATGCATATCAATTTTTTTTTTCCTAACATCTAGTGCTCTATTCTACAAGCACATGCGCGAATACATAAGCGTAAAGGAAACTCACTCGTCCATAGCGCTCTAGGAGTCGAAGTAATCCTCGGGGAAGACAAGATCGTGATCCTCGACACCTAAACAAAAGAAATACCCAACATGAGTATTTCATCCAAGATCTATTCAAGTTCTATACTTCTATCTTAAAGAATTGTAAAAATCGTATGGAATGGAAATTCCAACTTAAAATGGCCATAACTTGCTCATTTTAACTCGGAATTCGCATATTATATACCGATTTCTACCTACTCGAAAAGATCTATCTATTTCTAAGGTTATTTTATCAAAAGAAGTTATTTGGGTCTCGGAATAGTAGCGTACAGATTTGATACGAATTTTCAAACTTCAAAACTAGAGTTTTCAAACTTTACTTCACTCAAGGGCTTTTGTACAAAAATATAGATATATTGTATGGTTGAAAAACCCTTGAATACGTATATACTCAAACCATATGCATGAATTTATAGTGTTGTCTCAACAATATTCTAGTAATACAATATGCTTTGAAAGTGAGATAAGCTTAATTTTTGTAAAGAAATTAGTTTTGTTTGAAATTTCTTATTTTACTAAAAGTAATATCTCCTCCTTTTAACTCCATTTCTTAAATAAAAGTGGATTTAATCTCTTTCAAATTTCTATTTCCTTATTTCTAATGTTTTGAAAACATACTCTTTTCTAAATACTTCATGGTTATATCCACTTTTAAAAGAAATCATCTTATAAGTAAATTTTGGAAAAACTTATTTAGACTTTAGTAGGTGGGAAAATTTGACAATTGAATCTAAGAAATCCTTTGTTTAAGTCTAAAGAAACTTTCTTTATTTGAAAAGAGAATAACTTTACTTTATGTATTTCTTGGTGAAAACCATATTATTACTAAAACTTGAGCTAGCTTATCTAACTTTAGAAGAATATTTGTTTAAGATGAATTTCAAATCTTTAAGGAAAATAACTTCTTATGTGACAAAATTTATTTTAAAGAGTTCTTATTCTTATTTTGAGAAAACTCATTCTATTATGATTGAGACAATAACAACATATTCATGTATGAATGAGAATATGTAACATATAAATAAAATAAATAAGAGCATAAAGTAAAGTCAAGTATTGGGAACCTTAGCTTCATCAAGGAATCCCGGGACTAAGAATAGACTAGTCCTTAAAAGAAAAGAAAAGCAAGGAAATAAAATTGTTTTGACTTGATATGGACAAGTCTAAGACTAGAAGACTAGTCTTAAGAACAACTTGAAATTAAATAAATTGCAAGACTTGAAATAAATAAATAACAAGTGAGCTTATATGCTCTAAATAAACATATATATATATATATGGATAATACAAATAATAACAATATCAACATAATAGTAACATAAAGAAAATAAGAACATGAACAAAAACAAAACATGAATAAATTGTTGCTTCTTTAACTCAATGAGCCTAAGAAACATACACTAAACTCATGTTAAGTTATATGAACATGATGAGTATATAAGAAACTTTTACCTAAAGTTTATGTGTTGGTTGAAGAAGAAAAGAATGGGTTGTAGTATTATGTGGGAATGGATTTCTAAAGAAAAGAGAGAACTTGAGAGAGATGTTGGGAGAGGAATTTTGTGGAGTGATTTTGAGAGAGTTTTAGTATGAATTTTTGTTGTGTGAAAGAATGGAAGAGGAAGGGGGTATTTATAGATTTTTGGAGTGGAAATTAGATGTAATAAAATAAATTGGAAAAGAAAACAATTGAGAGGAAGAGGAGAGAGAGTGGACGGCAAGAGCTTAGGGGGAAGAGAAAAATTGATTAATTTTGTTGTTTTGTAATAAAAAGAAGTAATGTGTAAAGTGTGATGTGATTAAAGTTGTATGGGGAAGGTAAATTGTAAGTATAGGTATGGTAGAGTGTAAGAATAGAGTGTAAGAAAAAGTAGAGATAGGTGAATAGTAATGAATAGTAGAAAAGTACTATGAATAGTAGACTAGACAATTAAAATACCGGTAGTAAAGAAAATACGCGTAAAAGGCCTATATCTGTTATTTTTAGATACCGAAAAATTCTAAAACTGATATTTTTGAAAACCTTATATTTTTACGATCTATTGGTGTTGTCGGAATATTTTTGCTATCCGGTGCTCGGGGCACGGTTTTCGAAAACTGATCCCGATCGGATCCGAAGGACACTAGAAAAATTCAAATCTGATATTTTTAGGCTTCCCTATGTTATTACGAACCGTTTTCCACAATTATCTCAATTTCGTTTTCTAGGGTTTAAGAACACGGGATTGCCGGATCTAGATTCACTAGACTAATCATAGAACTAGGTTAATTTTAGGGTTTCGTTTCAACTTCCGGTTCTTAGGGTTTGCTAATATTATCGAAAAATCTAGGGGCTTACAACCTACCCTCCTTAAAGAAAGTTTTGTCCTCAAAACTTGACTATCGTACCTGATTCCTCAAAAAGATTCGGATATTTGCGTCGGATCTCATCCTCGGCTTCCCAAGTTGCCTCCTCATGGGTGTGATTCCTCCAGAGGACTTTGACATATTTGATCTCTTTGTTCCGAAGCTTTTGGACTTTTCTATCCAAAATCTGTACCGGGTGTTCCTCATAAGTGAGGTTCTCCTTTAGCAACACTGGCTCCAACTCTATCACTCGTTCTGGATCCGCGACATGCTTGCGCAAGACTGATACATGAAACACGTTATGTACACCTGACAGGTTTGGCGGCAAGGCTAGGCGATAAGCTAGATCTCCCACTCGTTCAAGCACTTCAAAAGGTCCAATGTACCGTGGGCTCAACTTTCCTTGTGAGCGTACTCGATGTATACTCTTGATTGGATTTATCTTTAAGTACACATGGTCTCCCACTTGAAATTCGAGAACTCGCCTTTTCATATCTGCCCTTTTTGTCTATCTTGGGCCTCTTTCATTCGCTGTCGGATTATTCTCACCTTGTCTGCTGCATCTTGTACCAAATCTGGTCCAATAGCGAGCTTTTCCACGTCATCCCAAAACAAAGGTGACCTACAGCGTCGTCCGTACAAAGCTTCATATGGCGGCATTTGTATGGTCGAGTGATAGCTGTTGTTGTAGGCAAACTCTATGAGCGGCAAATGAGCATCCCAGCTTCCTTTAAATTCCATAACACAGGCACGCAACATGTCTTCCAAGGTTTGGATCGTCCGTTCCGATTGTCCATCGGTTTGGGGGTGATAAGCTGTGCTAAAGTGCAACTTTGTCCCCATACACTTTTGTAAACTTGTCCAAAACTTAGACACGAATCTGGGATCTCGGTCTGACACAATCCCTGCAGGTACTCCATGTAATCGTACTATTCTCCCTTATGTAAGCTTGGCTAGCTTGTCCATTGAGTACGTCATGTTGATTGGTATGAAATGAGCCGATTTAGTCAAGCGATCTACCACGACCCATATGGCATCATACCTGCCGATGTCCTTGGTAGTCCACACACGAAATCCATCGAGATTTGATCCCACTTCCATTGGTATCGGCAAAGGCTTTAGCAATCCTCCTGGCCTTTGATGTTCCACCTTTACTTGTTGCAAGTTGGGCACTTCATCACATAATCAGCTACATCCCGTTTCATCCATTCCACCAAAAGTGGCTCTTAAGATCTTGATACATCTTAGTTCCTCCGGATGTACTGTGTATCCTGAGTTATGTGCTTCACTCATGATTTCTTTCTCATATCCTCATCATGGCACACATAACCTTCCCTTCATCCTCACTACATCGTCATCTACGGTGAAATCAGTATACTTCTCCGCTTGCACTTCCCGTTTGATCCTTTGTATGACTTCATCATATCGTTGAGCTTCTTTAATTCGTTCCACAAGGGTTGGTTCCATCACCAAGCTAGATATTTCCACCTCCACATCTCCTCAATGAATTCAATACTTAGTTTTCGAATTCTTACCAACTCCTTTTGGTCAGTCATAAGCGGCAACTTCCTCATGATTCTTCCGCTTAAGGCATCCGCGACGGCATTAACTTTTCCTGGACAATAGTTGATTCCAAGGTCATAGTCCTTTATAAGCTCTAACCATCTCCGTTGTCTCATATTCAACTCCTTCTGAGTGAATAGATACTTGAGGCTTTTGTGATCCGTATATATTTCGCATCTTTGTCCATACAAGTGGTGCCTCCATATCTTGAGTGCGAAAACAACGGCAGCTAGTTCCAAGTCATGCGTCGGATAATTCTGCTCGTGCGGTCTCAACTGTCGCGAAGCATAAGCAATCACTTTTCCTTCTTGCATTAGCACACATCCAAGACCATTTCTTGATGCATCGCTATGCACCGTGTAAGGCTTCTCAGGGTTTGGCAAAACGAGTATCGGTGCGGATACAAGCTTTTGCTTGAGCTCTTGGAAACTCCTTTCTCTTTTATCGGTCCAGATGAACTTCTCATTCTTTTGAGTAAGTTGCGTCAACGGCTTGGCTATAGTCGAGAAATTCTTTACAAATTTTCGGTAATAGCCAGCCAGTCCAAGGAAGCTTCTTACTTCTGTTACCGTCTTTGGTTGCTTCCACTCCATCACTGCCTTAATCTTTTCGGGATCAACCGATATGCCACTTCCTGAAACAACATGTTGTAGACACCCAATTTTTGCCCAATTAAAAATTAGGCTTAAGTTTAGAATAAATTAATGTCATGATTGAGTTCGTTAAAAATATAAAATATAATAATAACAATAATAAACAATAGTATAATAAAAAAGAGAAAAAATAAAAAATAAAGGAATAAAATATGTATAATAAAATAATTAAATGAATAATAGTAATGTAAATAAAATATATGTAAGAAAAATTAAAATAAATAATTATTTGAGATTAATATAACATATATTCTATTAGTCTTAAGTATTAGTGGGTTAGCTATATGACCAAGGCACAGGCCAACGGCCTAACGGATCAGACCATGGACACAAAGCAAGGGGACCCAAGTTCGAATCTAGCCTAAGGCAGATTTTGCTTCTTTTTGTTCAATTTTTTTTTCCAAAAGACACTTTGGTTCATCCACTTTGAGACCTTATTTGAGCAACGAATCTTTGTGTTTTTTCGAAATTGATTGTACAGACACAAACTAGGCATGGGATACATCACATATACACACAATTCGTGCACTATTTCATTCCAAAAGACACATTAATTAAGGCATGAAAATTGAAAAAAAAATTCGAATGGACATGATTTTTCAAATCTTAAAATTGGCCAAATTGTGTTCTTTAATCAAATTAAACACACTTAATCAAGGAGTCATGACCTGTAAACATAATATTCGTGATCAATTTGAACCAACAATCACGAATCGAGTCCCAATTTTGAATCGTTTTTATTCGAAAAAATGTAACGATTCGTGATTGTAAAATTGAACAAGTACGAAGCTTCGAAATGACAAATTGTTTCGAAATCTATAAATAGGATCACCCCCCAAGCAGAAAGCACAATTCAATTTCACAAAACACGCACTACACGATCGAGATCTGAAAATAGAGAGAAAAGTGTTCGAATTGCAAAATTTGCAAATTCGAAGTGATTGAGAGGATTTCGATCCAATTAAAGAGTGTTAGGATCATCTAGGAAGTGTTCTTGATTGATTATAGTGTTTAGAATTGCTCGAAATTTTGCATTTGGGAAGTTCTGCAAATTTTCGAATTTTTTCAAACCCTCGCCGCGAGCACCACCACACGAACCGCCACTTCTGGTGGTTCTGGGAGTGAACCACACCACCAGCCGCTGCAGCACCCAAATCCACGTCGGGCCGACAAAGTTGGAGGCTTCGAAAACCACCAGGAACGGCCGAGGAACGCTCGGAAAACCACCGTCATCGTCTTCTTCACCCGACGGAGCACCAAAATCCGACCCGAAATCCGAATCCAACCCGGTCGGTCGTCGGTCAACGGTGATCGGTCAACGGTCAACGTCGTCGTCAAAAGTCAGCAGATCCTGTGTCCAGATTTGATCAGAAGATCCTGTAGTCCAGATTTGATCAGAGGATCCTACGGTTCAGATTTGATCAGAGGATCAGACGGTCCAGATTCGATTCAAAGTAATCAACGCTCCAGATCAAAAGTCATCAGATCCTGCGGTCCAGATTCAGTCTACAGATCAGACGCTCCAGATCTGATCCGAGAAGATCCAACGGTCCAGGTTAGTCCGCAATATTAAATTATTTAATTATTATATATTTAATTTCAAATAGAAAAATAGGAAAAAAATAGGAAAAAAATTAATAAAAATCGTTAAAAAATCCAGAAAAAATTCAAAAAATCCAGAAAAATTAGAATAATTATTTTCAATAAAATTTACATGTTTTAGCAATTTTGATATTTTTGGATATTTTTTAATATGTATTTGCATATAGATTGATCTTTAAATATATATTTGATGCATGAGATGTTTTGTTTTTGTATTTTAATTTTGTTATGATATATTTTGAATATGTTCTGAACATATGTGATGATATTGAATTTGAAAAATAATAAATTGTTAATAGATTTTTTAAACCAAAATTATTGTTGTATAATAAAGATAAAAATTGTTTTTAAAAAAATCATGATATTAATTAAGTTTTTTATCAAAAATTATCTTTATAAATTTGCTATAAGATAATACTCAAAGTTTTCAAATTGATTTTCATGTAGCATTAAATTAGCCATGAATTATCATAGTTTTTTTAGAAAAAATGATTTTTGAACTTAGAAAAATATTTTTTATGAAATAAAATTTAATTGATTAGATCATAATCATCAAAATTGGTTTTCATAAAAATTCAAAATTTAATAAACTTAAAGTGAGAATAATTTAAAAATATAAAATTGATCAACGAACTAAGTTCTTTATAAAAGAACTATAGTTTTGTCTGATCTCGATTAGCGAGTACGTAGGCACCTACGGGGCGACAATAAAATTAGAAAAAATACATTTTGTTTTGATAGTTTGAAATAATCATTTTGTACATATTATAAGTTTTTTTTAAAAGGAAAAATACAAATGTTTGTTGATATTTAAATCCTAAGAAAAAATACATAAAAGTAAAAATGCATGATTAAACTTGCAGATATTTGTTTATAAATTTTGTTGAATTTTTTAGTATAGAAAAGGATAAATTCTAAATTTTAAATTTAAAGTGGTAACTGCTTAGGTTTTAATAGGTTAGCCCCCGAACTCAGATATCTGGTATTTTTTAAAAAATTTGATTTTTAAATCAAACTTTTCGCAGACTAGTGGCTAAGTTAGGATTAACCGACCCATTAATCATAGCTTTCATTTTTCCCGATTTATATCGGGTGGCGACTCCAAAATATTTTCAAAATTAAATTTCTTTTAACCCCTAGTCGAGGATTCATGTTAAATGGGTTAGGGTTTAATATGAATCGGGTTAGGAGAAATGAACCGGATAGTTTAAAAATCCAGGCTCGACACATGTCCTAAAAAGGAAATCTTATCCAACCAAAAGTCACACTTTGACAATTTGGCATACAACTTATGTTCTCTCAATGTCCGAAGCGCCATACGGAGATGTTCCTCATGTTCCTCTCGTGTGGTTGAGTAGACCAAAATGTCGTCGATGAAAACTATAACGCACTTATCCAACAAGGGCTTATAGATTCGATTCATCAAGTCCATGAAAGCAGCAGGTGCATTTGTCAATCCAAAAGACATCACTAAGAACTCATAATGTCCATATCGAGTTCGAAAAGCAGTCTTTGGTACATCCTCCGGCCTTACTCTTAACTGATGGTATCCAGATCTCAAGTCGATGCGTGAAAACACGCTTGCTCCTTGCAACTGATCAAAGAGATCATCAATCCGGGGCAATGGATACTTATTCTTGATTGTAACCTTATTCAACTCCCGGTAATCGACACATAACCTCATGGATCCATCCTTCTTCTTAACGAACAAACTGGTGCTCCCCATGGTGATACACTTGGGCGTATAAATCCTTGATCCAGAAGCTCTTGTAATTGCTTCTTGAGTTCTTTCAACTCTACCGGTGCCATGCGGTATGGAGCTTTTGATATCGGCTGGGTATTTGGCATCAAGCTAATCTCAAAATCGATCTCCCTCTTTGGTGGCAATCCAGGTAATTCCTTAGGAAAAACGTCAGGAAACTCATTGACTATGGGTATATCCTCCACCTTTGGTTCTCACCTTCTTCTTCTATAGCATTATTTGTTGGTCAATCTCCTCCTCATCCGTCACCAACTCAAGCGAACTTAATCCTTGCCTCCTTACGACCGTGGATTCTCCTTTAAACTCAATATCCTTCCCATTCACATCCTTAAAATTCACCTTCTTCCTCGACAATCTACCGTGGCTTTAACATGGGTCAACCAACTCATTCCAAGAATTACTTCATACTTATTCATCTCCAACACGATCAAATCACTTGTCGTATGGTGACCTTGGATCTCTAAAGGGCATTCCTTCAACATCTCTTGAGTGGTTACGACACTTCCGTGGGTGTCTTTATCTTGAAGCGGTAGCGGTGGACTATAGGTAATCCACTCTCTTAGCAAGGTTGGGGGTGATAAACGAATGGGTGGCTCCGGTATCAAACAAGGCGTAAGCGGTCTCGTTAGCTACTCGTATACTTCCTGCGTTTAACACGCACTAGTTACTAACCATACTATACTTATCTAACTTTCTAAACTTTAGGCTAAAGAGGTATAGGGATTCTATTGCGACAGATTAATAGCGTAAAAGATACTATAAACAAAACGAAAGCTTAAGGTTAAGGCTAACCTGCAACGAGTCCATGATCATAGCCTTCGTCTTCTCTCTAAGGCAGCAAACTCACATCCTTCCTCCTCATCATCTGCTTCCTCGCACATCCACTGGCCCTCCAGGTTGTAAACTCTCATTCCATGCATCGAGGTGCCAGAGCGGTTCCCATTCCCATTGCCATTGTTGGTTCTGACAAGGGCAGATCCTCCCGAGGTGTTGGATGACCTCACAAGAGCATTTTTCCTCTTTGGGCATTCATTTGCAAAGTGCCCTGGCTGCTTGCACACATAGCAGACACTGGTGTTCTTCTTGGGACACTCCAAGATTTTATGATCCGGGCTGCCACAAAAGAAGCACTTGTTTTGCAATTGTGGGCAGGACTTTGGATAATGCTTCCCTCGGCATTTCCAGCATGTGACATCCACCTTGGTCACCTCCCTCTGATTGCTTCCACTTCCTTTGAAGCTCCCAAAGGTCTTAAACCTCTTATTGTTTTTGAACCCAGAACTTGGTCCTTCATATGGCTTCCTTCCAAACACAAATACCTCTTCTCCGGAGCTTTTTTTCATCTTTTTGGCTTCTTCAATAATTCTAGCCTTTTCCACTAGCCCCTTAAAACTCTTAACATCAAATTCCACCAGACGAATTTTAGGTCATCGTCTAACCCATTCAAGAAAACTTGTCTCTTTAGCTCCTCGCTGTGCTTATAGGATCAGGAGCATACTGCAACAAGCGACTGAATTCGGTTTCATACTGCTCGATGGTTTCTCCCTTCTGAGTAATATTAAAGAACTCAGCACTATACCGAACTCTAAGGCTCCCTGGAAAGTAGTTCTCCAAGAACTCTTCTCGAAACATATCCCACGTAACTGGAGCAGGCAATTCTCGCTTCTTCGATTCCCACCATATGCGAGCATTGAACTTCAACATGAATGTCCCAAAACTGACTCTTAGTGGTGGGGTACTTCATAACCATCAAATGACCTCTCAATCTGGGCCAACCAATCTTCGGCCTCAGCTGGTTTTCCGAAGGTTCCATCAAAGTAGGTATTACTTTTGATGAATTGGCGAGCAAGTTTTGATGTGATCTTGGCGGTGGTGGTGGTGGAAATGGTGCAGCATGTGACTGTTCGCCGGGTGCTTCTACCGTAGCTTCAGGAGCATTCTGAGGTGGAGCAGGAGCTGGGTTATTTTGATTTTGTTGCTGAATCAAAATAGCTAATAACTGGTTCATTGTCCAATGGCAGCTGCAAAGTCATTTTGCTGGTTCGGGCGAGGAGCAGGGTTATTCTCGGTTGGTTACGTGGGGGTACTCCGCGTTCAGCTGGTACGTTGTTGGAATCTCTTTGTTCTCTATTCCTACGTCTTCTTGGGCGGCTGTTTAATCGTTTAGATTTTAGTTTCTATTACGCTCATACTAACGTTTACCGAAATCACGGAAATCTCAAATATAAAGACTAGAAATTTAAATCAAGGTACAAAACTTAAGGAAATAAATTGACAAAATAGGAATTGACAGGAGTTTAATAAGAAATTATGAAATTCAAATACAATTCAAAGAAATTACAAGGTAAGAAATCAAAATCATGCATGTTAATCACAAAAAGAGATAATATAATAAAACTAAAACAAAGGAATCTTATTATCAAGAAATCATTAAGTTACTTTTATTTGTTAAAAACTTAACTACATCTTTTGATTAGTTGCGATTTAATACTAAGGCGTTGCGTCTTGGGTGAATACGACATCTTCTTCTCATCATGGCTCCTTACTTCTATTCTCGATCCTTTTGTTGAGACTTGAGGGAATCTGGGGTTGGTTTCACCTTCTTGTCACCTTCGATTTGTTGATGGCGTCTGCGTGACTCATTTCCGGCGTTACCTAAGGTTAGTTGTATAGTTTTTTTGTAATGTATTTCCTTTTAGTTTCAGAAAGCAAGATTACTCTATTCTTTTAGTAACTACAACTTATAAGGTTTTGTGTTTTCTTAATGCTTAAAACGGTTTGGAAATCCTCCTATTCCTCTTAAGGGTATAAACTAGTCCTAGGGCCACCTACATATCTTAGGTATGGTCATAGAACATGAGTTTCCCATAAATCCCCACTTCCTATAACTCTAGGATTCTTCCTAAAACTCTTATGGCTTAATCTTAAACTTATCTTATTCTTAAGACTTCTATTTCTAACCTACTGTTTCTTTCCCTAATCTTGATGCTCTGATACCAACTTAAACTGTCACGCCCCAGCGGGTACCCTAAACGTGACAGCCCGCCGTACGCAATATTAAAACTTAAGAATGACTACCTCAGTCACTCGAAAGCTTCCATATCGGTACAGGCGTACATTCACAAAAGGGAGACCGGTGGAGTAATGCATTTTAAGACATTGGCAGCGGAACATGCAAAATAACACTTAATATATATCATTGAAATAAAAGTCTTACAACTTCTAAGGGGCATTCCCCGATAATTCAAAATAACATGGTTCTAATATAACATAACTAAAGCTAGAAGATTTTAGAAGAAATCTACTCTACAACTTAAAAATAGAGTTCCTCCAAAAGCTTCTCAAAATAAGGATTCTACCCGGGAAATCAAGGTGGTCTCGGGTGCAAAAGATAATCCTGCAATATCAAAAGTCTATAGGAGTATAAGCATGACTAGCTTAGTGAGATATTCCTTACGCAATAGTACTCATAAGAACAATCAAACAAGTTTATTAATCAAGCATATGAATGCAACAACCATATGATCAAACATTACATACGACTATCCGGTTTCGTATGTTTGATGGATTTACCCCTCCATCGGTGGTTAGGGAATGCTTTGAACTGGGTCCCGAACAACCTCCTCAAATTTGCGCGCGTCTTGGGGTTCCAACGAACCGTACTACTAGTCCCCGGGCCTTCCATGCCCAAAGCGATCGATCCGGCTCGGCTACACCTTGAGGCCGTATTCCCCGTACGTCCTAACCCTCAAGATGTAGCTAGGCAGCTTACCTTTCCGGTCCCACGCTGAGGAGTAGTAGCAAAACTTCGAAATGATATTCTAAGTGATATGCATGAGTAATTTATTATATGGGATTTCAATATGGCATTAAATCATTTAAAGCGATCAAACAATATTTGCACACATAACAATACATACATGGAAACATTTATATCAATCACAAATCAGGTTCCGATATACTTATCGTTCATTGATCGCACACAACGAATCACATACATAATTCCCATAATATCCCACATGCATATCAATTTTATTTTTCCTAACATCTAGTGCTCTATTCTACAAGCACATGCGCGAATATAAGCGTAAAGGAAACTCACTCGTCCATAGCGCTCTAGGAGTCGAAGTAATCCTCGGGGAAGACAAGATCGTGATCCTCGACACCTAAACAAAAGAAATACCCAACATGAGTATTTCATCCAAGATCTATTCAAGTTCTATACTTCTATCTTAAAGAATTTGTAAAATCGTATGGAATGGAAATTCCAATTTAAAATGGCCATAACTTGCTCATTTTAACTCGGAATTCGCATATTATATACCGATTTCTACCTACTCGAAAAGATCTATCTATTTCTAAGGTTATTTTATCAAAAGAAGTTATTTGGGTCTCGGAATAGTAGCGTACAGATTTGATACGAATTTTAAACTTCAAAACTAGAGTTTTCAAACTTTACTTCACTCAAGGGCTTTTGTACAAAATATAGATATATTGTATGGTTGAAAAACCCCTTGAATACGTATATACTCTAAACCATATGCATGAATTTAGTAGTGTTGTCTCAACAATATTCTAGTAATACAATATGCTTTGAAAGTGAGATAAGCTTAATTTTTGTAAAGAAATTAGTTTTGTTTGAAATTTCTTATTTTACTAAAAGTAATATCTCCTCCTTTTAACTCCATTTCTTAAATAAAAGTGGATTTAATCTCTTTCAAATTTCTATTTCCTTATTTCTAATGTTTTGAAAACATACTCTTTTCTAAATACTTCATGGTTATATCCACTTTTAAAAGAAATCATCTTATAAGTAAATTTTGGAAAAACTTATTTAGACTTTAGTGTAGGTGGGAAAATTTGACAATTGAATCTAAGAAATCCTTTGTTTAAGTCTAAAGAAACTTTCTTATTTATTTGAAAAGAGAATAACTTTACTTTATGTATTTCTTGGTGAAAACCATATATTATTACTAAAACTTGAGCTAGCTTATCTAACTTTAGAAGAATATTTGTTTTAAGATGAATTTCAAATCTTTAAGGAAAATAACTTCTTATGTGACAAAATTTATTTTTATGAAGAGTTCTTATTCTTATTTTTGGAGAAAACTCATTCCTATTATGATTGAGACAATAACAACATATTCATGTATGAATGAGAATATGTAACAACATAAAATAAAATAAATAAGAGCATAAAGGTAAAGTCAAGTATTGGGAACCTTAGCTTCATCAAGGAATCCCGGGACTAAGAATAGACTAGTCCTTAAAAGAAAAGAAAAGCAAGGAAATAAAATTGTTTTGACTTGATATGGACAAGTCTAAGACTAGAGGACTAGTCTTAAGAACAACTTGAAATTAAATAAATTGCAAGACTTGAAATAAATAAATAACAAGTGAGCTTATATGCTCTAAATAAACATATATATATATATATGGATAATACAAATAATAACAATATCAACATAATAGTAACATAAAGAAAATAAGAACATGAACAAAAACAAAACATGAATAAATTGTTGCTTCTTTAACTCAATGAGCCTAAGAAACATACACTAAACTCATGTTAAGTTATATGAACATGATGAGTATATAAGAGAAGTTTTACCTAAAGTTTATGTGTTGGTTGAAGAAGAAAAGAATGGGTTGTAGTATTATGTGGGAATGGATTTCCTAAAGAAAAGAGAGAACTTGAGAGAGATGTTGGGAGAGGAATTTTGTGGAGTGATTTTGAGAGAGTTTTAGTATGAATTTTTGTTGTGTGAAAGAATGGAAGAGGAAGGGGGTATTTATAGATTTTTGGAGTGGAAATTAGATGTAATAAAATAAATTGGAAAAGAAAACAATTTGAGAGGAAGAGGAGAGAGAGAGGTGGACGGCAAGAGCTTGGGGGAAGAGAAAATTGATTAATTTTGTTGTTTTGTAATAAAAAGAAGTAATGTGTAAAGTGTGATGTGATTAAAGTTGTATGGGGAAGGTAAATTGTAAGGTATAGGTATGGTAGAGTGTAAGAATAGAGTGTAAGAAAAAGTAGAGATAGGTGAATAGTAATGAATAGTAGAAAAGTACTATGAATAGTAGACTAGACAATTAAAATACCGGTAGTAAAGAAAATACGCGTAAAAGGCCTATATCTGTTATTTTTAGATACCGAAAAATTCTAAAACTGATATTTTTGAAAACCTTATATTTTTACGAATCTATTGGTGTTGTCGGAATATTTTTGCTATCCGGTGCTTCGGGGCACGGTTTTCGAAAACTGATCCCGATCGGATCCGAAGGACACTAGAAAAATTCAAATCTGATATTTTTAGGCTTCCCTATGTTATTACGAACCGTTTTCCACAATTATCTCAATTTCGTTTTCTAGGGTTTAAGAACACGGGATTGCCGGATCTAGATTCACTAGACTAATCATAGAACTAGGTTAATTTTAAGGTTTCGTTTCAACTTCTGGTTCTTAGGGTTTGCTAATAACATCGAAAAATCTAGGGGCTTACAAGAAGAGTGCGACCTTGCAAAAGGAGAGCTGTGTGGCAAGAGCGAATGTAGTGAGGAGAGCATTGGTAATGAAACAGCCTATGCTGTTGATGATTTACAAAGAAACATGCTTAAATACTAACGAGTTATCCGACGCTTTGCCTAATGTTGTTTTGTCTCTTTTGTAGGAATATGAGGATGTCTCTCTTGAGGAAATTCTAAAAGGATTACATCCAATTAAAGGGATTGAGCATCATCGCAGAGCTGCCATTCCAAATTGACCAGCTTATAGAAGCAATCCTGAGGAGACTATGGAGCTTCAAAGGCAAATTCAAGAGCTGATGGAGAAGGGGTATGTTAGGGAAAGCATGAGTCCATGCGTTGTACCAGTGATTCTTGTGCCTAAGAAGGATAGGTCTTGGAGGATGTGTGGAGACTGTCGAGCCACCAATAACATCATGGTAAAGTATCGTCATCCCATTCCATGCTTAGATAATATGTTGGATGAATTGCATGGATCTTGTGTATTTTCAAAAATTGATTTAAAAGCGGATATCATCAAATTAGGATGAAAGAAGGAGATGAATGGAAAACCGCGTTTAAGATAAATTATGGTTTATATGAGTGGTTGGTTATGCCCTTTGGGTTAACTAATGCACCTAGCACTTTTATGAGACTAATGAACCATGTTTTGTGTGCTTTCATTGGAAAAATCGTGGTTGTCTATTTGATGATATTCTAGTTTATAGCATGAACTACGATCATTTACATCACTTGAATCTATTTTATACGTGCTTCGAAGGAGAGATTGTTTGCTAACCTTAAGAAGTGCATCTTTTGCACAGAGACTTGTATTTCTTAGTTTTGCTGTCAATGCACAAGGAATACAAGTGAATGAAGAAACAGTTCGTGTAATCCAGGAGTAGCCTAGTCCAACCAATGCAAGTCAAGTCAGAAGTTTTCATGGGCTAGCTAGCTTCTATAAGAGATATGTAAAGGACTTTAATAGCATTACAGCACCAATCACTGAAGTTATCAAAAAGGATGTTGGATTCAAATGGGGGGTAGAACAAGAAAAGACGTTTTAGTTAATCAAGGAAAAGCTAACCCATGCTCCTTTACTTGCTTTACCTGATTTTTTAAAAACTTTTAAGATTAAGTGCAATGCCTCAGGTATAGGAATTAGAGCCATTCTAATGTAAGGAGGAAGACTTATAGCATACTTTAGCGAGAAGCTTAATGGGGCAGCTTTGAAGTATCCTACTTATGACAAGGAGATGTATGCTTTAGTTAGGGCCTTGGAAACTTGGTAGCACTATCTATGGCCTAAAGAGTTTGTGATTCATACAGATCATGCGTCCTTAAAGCATTTAAAATGCTAGCATAAATTGAACAAAAGGCATGCACGATAGGTGGAATTCATCAAGACATTTCCATATGTCATTCGCTATAACCAGGGTAAGGAAAACATTGTAGCTAATGCACTTCACAAAGGTATTTGCTAATCTCTACTTTAGATGCTAAGTTACTTGGTTTTGAACATATTAAGGATTTGTATTCTACAGACCAAGACTTTGTTGAGGATGATGCATCTTGCAAGAAAATTGCTTGTGGTAAATTTTATATACATGATGGATGTCTGTTTAGGGAGAAAAAATTGTGAATTCCTAATTGCTCTGTTAGGGAGTTACTAATGAAAGAGTTTCATAGTGGAGGATTAATGAGATGCTTTAGGATAGCAAAGACACTGGGAGTCTTGCAAAAACATTTCTATTGGCCCCATACGAAAAGAGATATTAAGAAAGTTTATGATAGGTGTATTACACGTAGGCAAGCTAAGTCCCAAGTACAACCACATAGCCTATATACACCATTGCCCATTCCTAGTGAACCCTGGGTAGATCTTTCTATGGATTTTGTATTGGGTGTACCTAGGAGTAAGAATGGTAGGGATTCTATTTTGTGTGGTAGTGGATAGGTTTTCCAAGATGGCATATTTTATTCCATGCCACAAAACTGATCATGCTTCTCGTGTTGTAGATTTGTTCTTCAAAGAGATTATAAGACTTCATGGTATGACTAGAACAGTTGTATCTGATAGAGATGCTAAGTTCTTGAATTACTTTTGGAAGACCTTATGGTGTGAGTTAGGTACTAAATTGTTGTTTCCACAACTTATCATCCATAGTTTGATGGTCAAACTGAAGTAGTAAATAGGACTTTGTCTACTTTGTTAAGGGCTATCATTAAAAAAAAATCTTAAAACATGAGAAGAATGCTTACCACATGTTGAATTTGCTTATAATCGTGCTATACATTTTGCTACTAGATTTTTACCTTTTGAGATTGTGCATGGTTTTAACCCTCTAACTCCTTTGGATTTGTCGCCTTTACCTGTGTTTGAGTTTATTAATTTAGATAGCAAAAAGAAGGCAGAGTTTGTAAAGCAGATTCATGAGAAGGCAAGGCTCAATATTGAGAGAAGAACTTAGCAATATGCTAAACAGACAAATAAGCAACGTCATTAGATGTTCTTCAAACCCAGTGATTAGGTTTGGTTGCATATGCGCAAGGAGAGATTTCTTGAACAAAGACGATCTAAATTGCTTCCAAGAGGCGATGGTTCTTTTCAAATTTTGGAATGCATCAATGACAACGTTTACAAGATTGATTTACATGATGAGTATATTGTAAGCACTACATTTAATGTTATTGCCATGAGTCCATTTAATGCAGGTGATGATTTGAGGACAAATCCTTTTCAAAAGGAAGGGAGTGACGGAATCATGACTAGACGATGGCATGTAGATCCACTTGAGATGCCGCATGGACTAGCTTCAAGAACTATGGAAAAAGATTTAAAGAAGCACTCAACGGGTTGATCCAACAAGTTCAAAATGAGGAACTCCATATAAACATCACTAAGGATGATCTCAAGGTGATTAATATCATCAAAGTTAGCATGGGAATGAACCAAAATGATGGATGGATCGATCGGAATCAAAATCAACTCAATATAGACAAATCAAAGTTCTACACCAGCCAATCTGTAGATCTATGTTGCTAACCTTGCAGCGGCGTAGGGAAAGGTCATAATCGAAGTTTTTAACACCAACCCCAATGCTGCTAGTTTACATATTTATGCCGCCGACGTTGAGTTCCGACATCGCCGACGTATGTTGCAAATTAAGTGTCCAGTAGCGTTTTCTTTAATGCTGGTTTGAATTCTGGCAGTGTTCAATTTCTACACTATCGGTGTTGTGATGTACACTGCCAACGTATGTTTATGACAAAACATGAATTTTTCTAATTTTTATTTGTAAGCCGCCTATGTAATAGTCTAAGCCGCCAGTGTATATTTGCGCTTGAACTTTTTTTTTCTTCTATATCTTTTGGTTTTCTTTTAGGGTTTTATATAAGCCTTTGCTTTATATTATGAAAAGAACAACTTGAATACAATATTTGAGAAAATTTCTCTTGAGTTATTGACTAAACTTTTATGAACTTATCAAATCTAATTCTGTGGCGTTCAATTCGACTTATCAATCGAATTTCTATCTTCGATTGTGGCGTCTACGACATATACCAAGGTTCTTACTTCTCATAAGCAACGGGTTATGGTTTCTATACAAATAGACGATCTTGGAAATTGAATCCACACGTATTGATATCGGGTTTCGTCATCAATTGGCGTGGTTCATTCAATAAGCAAGCTTACCTATCGATTGCAGTACCAGTGTAAGCACAGGGATCGTTCTACTATGATGACCTATAACTACTAGTACTCACCCTATATTTACTATTTAGCTTATCTAATTCAAGTGATCTTAATATATAGCAACTACTTAATTACTAAACCCTAGCAAAAGTGAGTGTCAATGCTTCCAAGAATATCAGATCATAAGACTATTCTTAATCTTGATCCACCACTAACTCTATTTCCAATTCCTTACAAAACATTCATTAATGGTTTGCTCAAGTTCTTCAACTGCAGGAATCCCAAATTTCATCAATCTCTCTTTCAAGATAATTGAATTGTAGCCCCATATGTCTAATAGAAATGTCTTTGTCATTAAATGCATACAAAATTGCATTAAAGTTCATGATTTCTAAAAAAGATTCAATCTTTATGCAAAAAGTTCATGCAATATATGTCTAAAGTCACATTCAAACCTCTCTATTCATGCTAGATCTATCTTATCAATCAATTGATCAATCAAATCAACAAGAATCAAACAATGATCTAATATTGTGCACATATTAAATAAAAAACAATCAAAGCATATGAATAGATTCAAGAAAAACATAAGCTTCCATTAACAAAATAATCTAATCTCTATACTAGGGTTAGGATTTCTCAATATCTAGGATAAAAAGATCTATTTTTCCATATAATAAGAAATACGATGATAGAATAAGGAAAAATAGAGAAGAGTTATGATTACAACCCTTAAAGATGAAGTCATGTGATCTCCAATAAGTCCTTGCATTTCTCCACTCTCAAATACCTATTTTTATCTCTAAGGTTCGTAAAAAGAATAAGGAATTCAGATACGATATGGAAAAGAAGGGCTAAGGTTGCGATTTATAGGAAAAGGCAAATTTGTCTTCTGCATAACCATCATATACAGCCTGTGTTCGAGGCCATGTAGGACGAAAATTGATGAATTTTCTCGATTGGACAAAGAAGGCCGCCTTGTATGCCGGTGGCTTTGAATTTTACGCTATCGGCCTTGAAAGTTAAGCCGCCAGCCTTGAGCTGGCTTTTACTAAAAATCGCTACTGTCCATTTTCAATTATCTACACGAGCATCTTGTGTCATGCCCCGAGAGGTACCCTAAACGTAGTAGTCCGCCGTACACAATACTAAGCCTAGGAATGACTACCTTAGTCATGCAAAGGCTTCCATATCATGTACAAAGCGTATATCACAACCAAAGGAACGCATCGGAGTAACGCAATTTATATTGATAATAAATAAGTAACAAGGCAAAGAGAATACTTATCATAAAACATATACATATTACATTTCAATTCTTAGGGGCATATCCCTCTATTATCTTCAAATAAATATACATCACTAATCATATAGGTCATTACATATAAAGAACCTTACAAAATTACTTCATCTTATGATTCCATTTCCTTCATAGAAGCTTAATCATCCTTCCATGACTCCCTCAATATCGTGATCCTCAATTTAATCCTCGGGTATACCTGTTTCAACAAAATCTATAGGGGTATAAGCTACAACTAGCTTAGTGAGATATTCCTTTTTATTTGCACCATATATTCAAACAAGTTTATTTAGATTTTCACACATATGCTATGCAAACAATGCAACAATCACATGATTATGCAAATATATATAGTTATCCGGAAACCATATATAGAACGGATTTACCTCTCCGTATCAAAGGTTAGAGAATCGGGGTTGAAGGTCCTTGACTTTCTACTGCTAGTCCCCAGGTCCTCACCCACAGCGTTCGGTTGGCTCGGCTTCAAACCTAGAGTCGCTTTCCCTGAGCAATTTAGATTCTCCAGGAAGGAACATGGCCCGTGGCACCGCATGATCACAGCCAGTTCAACTCTACGCGTAGGAGTAGCAGCCTTCCGAAATAGATGTGACTCGTTGGATGCTATGCGTGAGCGTTTTAGTTTTCTCAAGCCAAACCTTATTAAGGTTTATTAGGGGCGATCAATCAATTTAGCAAACAATAAACAGTCATACATATAAGTAAACAAAGTTATTTAAACAAGCAGTTTAATGTTGCGGTATTCTTATTTCTCATTTCACGCATATACATAGAATCACATATATACACATAATCCCGAATTCCCCAAATATATATCCATTTTTATCTTTTCTTAGTATACTAATGCTACTACTTTACAAGCACAAGCAAGGTAACGAATTTAGGAAGAATAACTCACTCGTCTATTTTGCGATCTTCTTAGTCGTAGTAATCCTCGGGTAGGGTAATCTCGTATCTTTCGTCACCTATACAAAAAAAATATCCGGGATAAGTCTTTCATGAAATTTCTATTCTTGGAGATTCAAAACTTTTCTTAAAATCGCTGTAAAATCGTATAAGGGAAAATTCCAACTTAAAATGGCCATAACTTGCTCATTTTAACTCGAAATTTTGCATATAATATACCGTTTTCTACTTATTTGAAAAGATCTATCTATTTCTAAGGTTATCTTTATCATATAGGGTCATTTGGGTTCCAAAAACATCAGGTACAGATTTAAAACGAATTTTTCTAAACTTTTGCAAATCCATTTTCTAACTTAACTTTACTCAAAATCCTTTAGTAAACATATAGATATATATATGTATATATGATTTGATAAATCTTTTGAGTATATAGATAGGCTCACTTTATATGCAAAATTTCTAATGATAGTGTCTCAACAATTTATTTCATAAAATAATTTATTTCATAAAACAATTCATTTTAATTTGTTAAAACTTTAGCTTTGACAATTTTGTTTTTAGTCTTTTGAAGAAACTTTATATTTTCATAGGTTGTTATAATTGAGTATATTCTTATTTTATTTTCTTCATTCCTTTTTCCAAAACAAGTTAAATTTTTCTTTTAATCTTTAGTCTTGCATAAACTTTACTTCTAGTGATAAAAGATCAAATTTATCAAATGTGTATCAAGTTGTTGAAAGCCTTTTTGTATTTATAATGGTTTTAGAAAATGAGTCTTGTCTTCTTATATTTATTATTTTGAAATATAAGTTTTTGTTTTCTAAAACTTGTTCTTTTGTTTCCTTCGAAAAGAATCATCTTTATTGGTAAAATCGTTTGTGTTCTAATCTTATCTTTTATATTATTTGAAAATAAGTTCTTTCTTTAGAAATTTGAAATCATTATTTTTCCTAAGTGGGTTTATAACTTTATGGGTTGATTTTTATCTTAATTTTGAAAACTAGTTTGTTTCCTTAGTTTTGCTATGAAGTTGAAAGAGTTTAAATCTTAAGCTTCTGTAAAGCTTTTAATATTAACAAACTATTTTACTAAAACTTAGGTTACCATAATATACAAGAAAATATTTATTTCTTATGTTTCATTGGTAATTTATTTATGAAAACGTTGAGAAAACTCTATTTTTATGTTGTTGATAATAACTCCATGATTTTGTGATAATTACATAATCGAAAATCTAGTTTTGAGTTCCTTTAATAAAATGAAATTCTACTTTTAGATTAGTTGAGACCTTAACATTATGTAGATGCAAGTATCATGAGCGTATAAAGTAATAAGAATATAAGAAAATACTAGAAATAAATAATGAGCAAGAAAATAAAATATCAAGTATTGGGAACCTTAGCTTCATCAAGGTATCCCGGTCAAGTATTGGAGCCTTAACTTTATAAAGGCATCCCGGGACTAAGAATGGACTAGTCCTGAAAGATTAAAGAAAATAAACAAAAGATTGTTTTGACTTGATATGGACAAGTCTAAGACTAGAAAGACTAGTCTTAATAATAACATGAAATAAATAAATTGCATAACTTGAAAGTAAATAAATAACAAATGAGCTTATATGCTCTAAATAAATATATATACATAATATATATAATACTATATATAAGTTAGATTAGAAGTAAATAATAACAATAATAATAACAACATAATAAAATAGGAAGCTTATGTACAAGAACAAAACATGAACATGTTGTTGCTTTTACTACTCATATGAGTTTCAAAACAACACCATAGTCATGTTAAGTTACATGACATGAGTGAATAATAGTTGAAAGAAATATTTACCTAAAGTGTGTAAGTGGTATGAAGGTGGTAGATGAAATGGGTATTATATAAGTAGTGATATGTGGTGGAAGGTTTATGTATAAGGAATGAGTTTTGTGGAAAATTGGTTTAAGAGAGTTTTGGTAGAGAGAATTCTTGAAGAGAAGATTTGTGGAGAGATTTTGAGAGAGTTTTGGTAGTGAAATGAATTGTGTGAAAGAGTGAAAGAGGAAGGGGTATTTATAGAATTTTTGGAGTGAATTTTTTATATAATTAAATAAATTGAAAAAGAAAAATAATTTGTTGGAAGAGAGAGAGGGGGCACTGGCCATAGGGGTGTAGAGAGGGAGTGAGCTGATTTTTGAGTGAATTTTGTAAGAAAATAATTAATATGTAAGGTATGATTTGATATAAGATGTATTGGAAATATAAAAAGTAAGAAAATAGGTATATAGGTAGTAAGAAATAGGTGTAAGAAAAAGTAGAGATAGTGAAATAGTAATGAATAGTAGAAAAGTACTATAAATAGTAGACTAGACAATTAAAGTACCGGTAGTAAGAAAAATACGTGTAATAATACGATATCTGTAATTTTTAGCTACCGAAAAATTCTAAAACTGATATTTTTGGAATCTTATATTTTTACGAGTCTAATGTTATAAACGAAATATTTTTAATATTCTGAGATCCTGGACTCGCTTTTCGAGAACTGATCCTGTTTGAGTCCGAAGGCACTCGAAATTCGCAAATCTGATATTTTTATGCTACCCTATATTATTACAAACTATTTTAAGCTATTGGCTTAATTTCGTTTTCTAGGGTTTGAAAACGCGGGATTACCGGATCTTAAACACTAGGATTCGTTATAGGCTTTGTTGACTTTAGGGTTCCAGTTTGACTTCTGGTTTCATCGAGATATTCGCAAGATCGTATAATTTTCGAATTTTGATCATTTTATATCTTTAGCTCGACATCTAAGGTTTATATTTTTTTTTGTGATTATCTAATAGTTTTTAGTTCTCGGGATCGTTTTAACTGAGTCTAGGGTTATGAGTTGACTCAGTTTGACTTTTGGTGAAAATTGAAAATTGTGATTCTAAAATTTTACCGAAGGATTTAAGATTTTATCATTTCGTTGTTAAGCGGTATTTGGATTTATCGTTTTGATTTGCGTTTTAGGAATTGGGTAGATGATTTGATTGGCGTACGAACGTTGATTAAACCGGTAGTTGGACTTTATATTTTGTTTCAAGGGTTCTCGTTTTCTCAAGGCTGAGAAAACTCGTTTTTTATCTTATTTGGAATTAAGTTTTAACTTGATTCGATTTTTTTTTTAGGGTTTCGTTTTCGATTTTGACTCGATCTAGAATTTGGTTTTTATCTTGAGTCGATTTTCGGGATTTAAATTTTGATACTTAGACTTCTATGATTATTTTCTAAGAATTATGAAAATTTTTGGAGACTTACATCTTGCACGGCTTATACATCTCCTTTTGTACTTTAAAAATGATGGTTGGTCATTAAAAATCTTCCTTTATTTTTGAAAATTAACATTTCAACCAAACAAGTATCATTTTTCTTAATAATTCATATAAAATCTATATAATATACTATCAAAATAATGTCAATAATAAGGGTCTTTAGATACTTATCAGTATTTTGTGTTTTATACCCAGTTCACTTCTCCAAGGTATAGACACCACATTTTTGCTTATTTAAAGTTTAATTTGTGATAAAAATTAACATTATATTAAGGCCACAAAAAAGATTCATATAAATTAATACAAATTTGTTTGCCTAATATAATATTAATTTTTATTATAAATTAATTTTGGACCTAATTAAATAACCTATTTAAATAGGTTTATTTAATTAGGCCCTTTTTTTAGAGGACTTAAATATTTTTTACGTGCGAAATTAGACTGAGGCACAAGCCAATGGCTTGTTGGTAACGACACACATACACACGCATGAGGTCGGGGTTCAAATCGCGCGGAGGACTATCTAATTTTTTGTTCAAATAAGCACATGGGATACACGCACTGCACGCGTCGTATGTATAAGCGCACGTGTGGTGCACGCGCATCGTCTTCCCCAACATGTCACGCGAAATCCACTCCACCAGCTCATTTTTTATCCACTTTCAAGCGTTTTTTCATCAAATTGGTCGAAGGATTTGGAAGTACACATGGAATATTATGGATAAGCCAAAAACTAACTCCAACGATCATGATCCAATCTTTAATTTTTGGTCCAAAGTTCGCGAAAAAACTTATTTTTTGCATAAATGGGTTTTCGAATTTGATTCGATCTAGCTTTAGAATGGTACATTAGATAAATTTTATCCACGTTCTAGAAATCTAAATGGTTGTTAGTTACCTATATGCTTCTAGAAGCTTGATTTGCCGCGCTTCACCAACTCTGGCCACCAACAATGCTCACACCCACCATAAATTCGAGCCCTATAAATAGGACTTCACTCCACTATTCAAAGGCATAAAAAATACAGAACAAACACCAGAAGTCCTTCAATTTGAAGTTCAAATTCTTTCGAACAAATTTGGGTTTGAAGTTAAAAATCCAAATTCGACGCTTTTTGTTTGTTATTGGAGCTTTCAGCCACCATAGAAGTATTCTGGAACCTTGGTTACTCAATTTGACACCTCCAAAGCCACTAACTACTACCGAAATGCCGCCAACAAACGTCGCCAATTTCTATCATCTTCTCCACCCGACGATCCGATCCGACCCGACCACTCCGAACTGACTCGAACCCGGTTCAAACCTGATCTGAACCCGACTCCATTACTCGACTAGGTGAGTTATTATTATTATTGTTGTTGTTGTTGTTGTTGTTTGTTTTTATGATGCGTAAGAAGAAAAATAATAATAAAATAATTTCTTCTTTTGGTATATACATATAAAAAAATAAATTTTTTATTATCATTATAATTATTATCTTTCTTATAGTTAAAAAAAAGGGAAAAATACAAAATATATATAGTATATGTATATAAATATAATAAGATATATGTATTGATACTTATAAATACATAGAAATGCAAATAAAAAAATATAATATGAAAATAAAAAATAAAAAATGCATATAACTAAAATAAATAAATAAAAATCTCTTTGAGACTTAGAAAAATCTATTTTCTAAAATAAGAAGAATGGATTCGATAGTTCATAGGATCTCATATAAAAATCCGTTTTTAAAGAAAAATCTAAAAATTTAATAAATTTAAAGGTAAAAGAGTTCTAAATCCTAAAAATCACCAATAAATTGAAGATTTATAAAAAAAAAACTAGGTGTTGCTTGATCCTAATTAGCGTACATGGGCAACTTTGGAGCAACATAAAAAATGAAAGAAAAAACTTTTTTGTTTATTTCTATTTTGAATTAATTCATTGTTCATATTGTAAGCTTTGATAATAAATTGTAAATATCAATATTATTTGTACTTATTTGTAAATATTAATGTAAATAATGATTTTTTTCATTTCTTAAAATTGCAATAATAACTTGTAGATATTACAATTTGAAATCTTTTTTCCTTCTTGTTTTACATTAGTAAATTTTCGAGCATTAAAAGGATAAACTTTAAATTTTAAATTTTAAAATTTAAATTTCAAGCAATAACCATATGGTTTTAATAGGTTAGCCTTCGAATCCAAAATTTCTAGTTTATAAAATTTGGTTCGTAAATCAATTTTTTTGTAGACTAGTAGCTATGTTAGGATTAACCAACTAATTGATCCTAATTTATAAATTTTTCCTGATTCCAATCGAGTGGTGACTCCAAATTGTTTTTCAAAATTTAAACTTCTTTTAATTCCTAGTCGAGGGTTCGTATTAAATAGGTTCGGGTTTAATACAGATCAAATTAAAAGAAATGAAACTAGAAACAAAAAATACAGGCTCGACAGTTACAAGTCAAGATATACAACTTATCATATATGGCATCCCCTAGTTATACTGTTTAGAGAAAATTTGGGAAAAGTTGTCTTCAAATCACATTAACATTCACGAGTGGGAAAGAGGCCTTAGTAGAGACTGGTCATGTAAATTCATGAGTTATGCTCCTGATATTGACCTTTGTAGAGACTAGTCGTCCAAAATTCATGAATCACACTCCTAATTTTGACCTTGGTTGAAATACCTTGAATTTTACTAAACTAAGTTAGGAATATGATAATCAAATTCTATAAAATTATAAGTAGTTCTAAATCTTATTTTAAATTTTATCTTAGTAATTGAATTTAGATAGTTTAATTAAATTGACTTTCATAAATTATGGAATAATTAGAAAATTTAATATAATTAGATTAGTAAATAGGTTTAATTGAACATAGAGATTCCAATATCGCAAATGTATATTTTAACCTAACAAATTACTTTAATTATCCATCTCCAACATAACAAGCTATTCAATTTCGTTCAATTATCGACTTGAAATCAATTTCTCAAGTTCAATCACTTAAATTCCTAATTCACTAAAATTGAACCTTAATCTAAATTTAGTTTAGATATGGGTCAATAACTGACTAATTATATACCTATGACTATAGATATCAAGTGTAGTATGACTCAATTAATTTTTAAGGTTTGTTAGATAGTAAACAATAGTTAAAAGATGAATCACTATGGTTGAAAGTTACGTGATAGAAATAAAAACTGATCAATATCTACCAAACTAGGGCTAGAATGAAAATTGTGAATACATAATCATGAAATTTAGAATTTTCGACTCTTTTGAGCATAATATCCTAGTTTGACTTATCAGGCCTAGAAACCTTAATCGTGCAAGTGAAAATTTTGATAATAGAGGAATTTAATTGAAAATAGAGATTCTAATGCCATAAATATCCAATTTAACCTACTAAGTAGTGTTGATTACCTTTTTCAACAAATTCAAATTAATCAATCATTTCCAATTATCAATTGAACTTTATCCATCAAGTTTAATCACTTAAAATCCTAAATATCTAATTTAGACATTTTAACCTCAGTTCCAACTCCTTAAATCCTAGAAATTTAAATCCAAATATTTTCTTTCAAATATCAATTCCTACGCCCCTAAATTTCTAAATGCAAGTGAGATATTAATTTTCCTTCAATTAGATTTCCTATATTTAATTTATAGTGTTGATTAGCAAATTTTCATTTCTCACTCTTTAAGTCCAGTTTCTAAATGCCAAAGCCCATAATTTAAAAGTCCAATCCATAACATTAAAGTCCAGGCCCATATTTGAGAAGCCCATAATTGAAAGTCAAAGCACATAAGCTTATGAATCAAAGCCCACAAGCTCATAAGAGCACATTAGCTATTCTACACCATCATACACTATATAATATCCTAGGCTCTAGAGAATTCTAATTCATGTGAAAAGACCAAATTGCCCCTAAACCCTAGATATTTCTACACGATGTGAACACAAGAAAAATATCTCCTAAATCTAGAGAATTCCATGCATGTGAAATGACTAAAATACCCTTAACCTACTTAGGTAAAATGACCAAAATTCCCTTAACCCTAATGAAAATTACAAGACCTAAAATACTATAAATAGAAGCTTTAGAAAACCCTAGAGTCCCAACCATTTTCAGCAGTCACGCATACCCAAATCCTCTTAAAAACATCTCTAAAACACATAAAAAATTCTACAAAAATCTTACAACAATCCCTCTTCAAGATAAGTCTTCAAAAAGTAAGGAAATTCCTTCTCAACCAATCATTTAATTACTCAATTTCTTCCTAAAAATCTAATATTTATTTCAATCGATTATGAGGTGGAATTTGAAGATGAAAATCAAGGATTAAATTGAGGGTTAGCATTAGAAGCACCAACAATCTCTTTGAGCAGTAGAAATAGAGATTTCTAGGGATTATTTGTCAATTTAAGTGAGTAATTATAATTAACTTGTTTGATTATGTTGATGACATTTAGATTCATGTAAATTACTAAAATAAACTTAGATTTAAGTATTGATTGATATATGTATGTACAAGAATAAAAACCAAAATATGCACATGTATCTATATGTATGTTAGAAATTTAAGTATTTAAAATTATTATATATATGTATGAATATATGTGTTTTGAATTGATATATTTTATTGAAATGAAGTTATCAAATAAATATATGTATATGTTAAATATAAATTCTATTGAAATATATAAGTATGTATATTTATATTAATATGTTGGAATTTTATGAAAATTGTGTTAATAATGTTGATTTGAGTTATGATTTGTGACTTAATTTGTAAAGTATAAATCTAAGTATATACTAGATAATAAAACATAAAATAAACATGTTTTAGGTGATTTAGATATGCTAGAAAATCAATTTATATGCATATATATAAATTTTGGACAATTTAGGTTATTAAATTTAAATAAAATATTAAATGAATTTATTTTTTGATGAAATTTATAAAATGGCAGTTTATCATGTATATATATAAACTGAAAATTTTAGTGATTTTTGAAATAGATTTACTATTTTTAAAATTAAATTATAAAATAGCAAAATAAGGCAAAATAGTGTTTCGACCAGCAATGGTAGCGTGTATGTATAGGGTTGATGTCCCGCCCCAGAAGGTACCCTAAATGTGGCAGTCCGCCGCATATAATATTAAAGCTAATGAATGACAACCTTAGTCATGCAGGAGCTTCGATATCACATGCAAAGCGTGCTTCCAAGATAGTAGGAGACTCACAAGGGTATTACATTTAAGTAGATAATAAAAGCAAGTAAGAACTTATATAAATAAACATAAGATTTTCATAATAATATCCTTACATCATCTTAGGGGCATTTCTCCGCTTTAGAAGTCTTCCAACAAAATAATAACAACTATAACATAAGCCTACTGTAGAGATTTTCCTAGAAGCCTATGTTCAAAACTTAAATACATAAAGCTTCTCCCGAAAACTCCTAGTAACTTAAACTCGTACCTAACATACGGGGCTCCTTGGGGCCAACCAAAGGTAATCGTACTGTAACAAAAAGCTATAAGGTATAAGCAAATCTAGCTTAGTGAGATAATTCCATCTACAAGACATTTCCATAATTCAAACAAGTATTTAATCAATCATATGAGAATGCACCAAACATATGAATAAACAAAATAGACATGATTAATCGAAAATCAAGTGTAGCATGAATTTTAAGCCCTCCATGTCAAGAGTTGGGAGGTTACAGACCCATACGACCATCAATATTTGCAGATTTACTGGCTCCTGCTCGCCTTGTAGACTTTTTGGCTCCTACTAGCCCATGTAGACTTTCCGACTCCTGTCAGCCACCACTACCATTTCCTCGTTTCCCCACACGAAGAATAGTAGTGAAACAAATGTGACTCACAAGTATGATATGCATGAATTGATTTCAATATATATTTAACCAAATAATGTTTAGTTCAAGTTGAAGGCAATCAACACAATTTTCATCATATCAATACAATAATCACAACTTATTTACCAAACCTTCTTTCGATATTCTTAACTTATATTCAACTAATCATAATTCCAAGTCACACAACAATTATCCATTTTATCTTTTTCTTAATTGCTAGTGCTACTACTTACAAGCACAAAACAAGGAAATATAACTTAAGTTAAGAATTAACTCACTCCATGTCGGTAGATCCTAATTGAAGTAACCTTCCAGAAAGGTGATCTCGGGTCCTTCTCCACCTAAACAAGATGAAATACCCAAAATGAGTCTTTCATGAAATTTCTATTCTTGAAGATTCTAAACAATTCTTAAAATCGTGGTAAAATCGTATAAGAGGAAATTCCAATTTAAAATGGCCATAACTTGCTCATTTTAACTCGGAATTTCTCGTATAATATACCATTTTCTACCTATTTGAAAATATCTATCTATTTCTAAACTCATTTTCATCAAACTAAGTCATTTGGGTTCCGAAAAAGTGGCGGACAGATTCACCACGAATTTTTTATAAACTTGTCTTCCTTCTTTTATCCAAAGCTCATTTTGAAGAGATAGGTAATATAATAGCTTGTAAAACCTTTGGAAAGTATATTCATATATTTATTGACTTATAACAAATGTATGAAGTTAATGAAGTTGTCTCAAATTATGAAAAAGTAAAGTCTTTAAAGATTTTGAAACTTGAGAACTTTTGAAATATTCATTTTGCTTTGAAAACATCTTAAGTTATTTATAATGAGTATTTTTTTTCTTTTCCTAAATTTTATTTTCATAATCTTTTTAAATTCCTAAGGAATGATTTTATTTCCTAAGCTTAGTTTCCAACACTTTTGAAAGTAATAATACTTCTATATTTAGAGAAATAATTTCTTGGTTTCTTGAGATCATTCTTAATTTAATGAAAAGAATTTCTATTATTTGAAGAAAAAGTGAAGTTGTTGTAAAATTTTTGTTTACTTCAAAAAGTCCTTTCTATGTCATGTATGTTTATGAAATTTCTTATGAACTCCTCTAAGTTTGTTGTAATATGCAAGTAATTATAAGTGATAAGTATTCACAAGCTACCAAATATTAAGAGGCCTTTATATTGATGTTAAAAATAAGTTAAGGTTGATCAATTATGTGTTGAAACAGATTGGCATCAATTGGATCAATTTTATTATTTTCTGCAATGAAGGCCGGTATCTCTGATGAAGAACGCCGCCGGCCTAGGTTTTAAATTTGCCAGCGTACTTTGTAATAGACTGTACGCCGCCTCCTGGAGAATCTACGCCGTCGGCGTAGAGACGGCGTAGGATGGGAACAGTAGTGTTTTTCTTAACGCTGGGAGGAAAGCTGTCGGCATTCACTAGGGTTTCTTCTCAACACCGGCATGAAAGCCGCCGGCGTAGGTCAAAGATTTGCCGGCGTATGAAGAAAGAACTTGAATTCTGGAAATCAAAGCCCTAATGAACACTGCCGGTGTTTGAGTAAATTTGCCAGCGTATGGTGTAAGCCGGCAAGATCTAGAAGTACGCCGCCGGCGTAGGGCCAGCGTATGACTAAATTTCTATAAATACGAGACGCGAAAAGCATTTTCGACAGATTTTCTTTACATTATTTTCTCCTTCGTGTAAGAGAGTTTTGGAGTATTCTTGGAGACTTATGCTTGGAGAATCATCGGGAGAGTATTTTTTATCCAAAGTAAGTAATCTTAACCTTTCATTTGGATTTTATACAAATTTATACAAAGTTCTTAGGGTTTGGTTGAATTTTTACATGAAGGTTTTTGGAGAAAAACCCTAGCACGAGTGAGATTTGTAAATTGGTTAATGCGAGACGGGTTTTAGTGATTCAAAATAGTAAGTAAATCTCCTCTATTATAGATTCAAACAAAATATGGATTAAATAATCCTCATACATTCTTTTGTTGTGCATATTAGGGTTTTGGGTGAAATAATTGGTGTTTGTGGAGTTTGATCGAAATAGACGGTGCAGATAACGGAGATTTCTTTTTAGGTTAGGATTTTTAGAGAATTCACGTTTGTTAGGGTATTTTGATAATGCGATCATATCTGTTGATGTATATATATATTGTAACAGGACTTTTGGAATTTGTGAAACTGTTGTTCGTGTGGATATAAGAGTTTGTGGAGTTCGGGTTGATTTTGTTGTTGTTGGTATCAGATTCTGAGGATTTGATTTATATTCCTTAGATTTAGAAAGGTACGACCAATCCATTGTTTGATGTATGTGCTTGTAGATTAGAATTTTGTGAATGGATGTAGGAACATAATTGCATAATGAACTTAATAAATATTCGGCTTAATAATTGTCTGTCTGGTTATGGTTGGCTTTGACCAGTAGAGATGTGGCAGACAGTGATACTGTGAGGCACCCTGATGATCTTAGTGTGAGGTTGTCCCGAGTGGACTCGTGCTAAGATATGACTCCAGTAGAATTTAGGTGTTCAGGAATTGGATGTTTGGGGAGTACCCACTCCATATATATATATATATATATAATTACTTATTTTCAAAATCAGTTGGTTGTTTTTATAGTTGAGTATGAGTTACTCTAAGTTCAGGATTTATGTGTACTGGATTTTGAACTATGTTGATTTGCTGGATTAAAATAGATAATAATCTGTTGTATGCATTTAGTTCAGTTTCATTTATTTATATATGTTGTATGTGCATAACCTTGCTTGTACTGAATTGGATATTATCGTATTGGGCTTCACCGCTCATTCTATTATATTTCAAGTGCAGGTGATGATAGTGTGATATATGATCTATTGGGTTTTGATATCGTTTATGAGGATGGGGATGGCGTTAGCGGTCCTACTACCCTACTGATGACTAGTTGTTTAGTCATAGATGACATAGGATGAACCAAAGAAGACTTTTTATGTTTGGTTATTATTCAGTATTAGATTCATATTTTGTTCTTTAAATTTTTCAGTTGTATTTGGAGTTTTCATGTGGTAATAGATTTAGGGTATGGTTTGACTTGTTGACCTGCAGTTATGTCAACAATGTCTAGTTTTCTGATTATGGAGATTATATTCTTGTCATATGATTTATTTATGAGGACCACATGTCTTCTTTTATACCTTGTGAGTTATTCAGGTGTTATTCAGGTTAATTGTGGAAATTATAGCCTTAGCGTGTCCTATTAAGAGAGGACATGTGGCGGGTTGTAATGCCAATAGATTAGGGCGTTACATTTGTTTAAGACGACTTCTTAGTTTTTAGAAAAACATTAACTTCCTACTTTTATTTCTAGAAAAAAAATCTTTATTTTAAGAAACATTTTCCTCATTTGTTTTGTTGAGACAAAACCATTATGTTCATGCATGAATATGAATCATAAAGTTATGGAAACATAAAGAAACATAATAACTTGAAAGAATAAGCTAATAAGAAAATAAGTCAAGTATTGGAACCTTAGCTTCATCAAGGTATCCCGGGATTAAAAAAGACTGGTCCCAAAAGAAAAAAAAAAGGTTTTGACTTGATGAGGACAAGTCTAAGACTAGAAAGATTAGTCTTAAAAATAATATGAAAGTAAATAAATTGTAAGGAAAGTAAATAAATTGCAAAACAATGAGCTTATATACTCTAAATAATATATATAGCTACATAGATATATTAGATAGTTATAAATATAAAAGCAACATAAAGAAATTTGATGATGAACAAAAACAAAGTATGAACCTATTGTGCTTCTTAACCTTCATGGTTTAGAGAACACACACTAAGCTCATACTAAGTAGATGAACATAAAAAAACTTGAAGAAAGTTTACCTAAAGGAGCTAAACTAGAAAGAACTTCTTGAGAGGAAATTCTTGTAGAAATTTGAGAGAGTAACTTTAGTAGAAGAAAGGTGTGAAGGAAGTAGAAGTATGAGGGGGTATTTATAGGAAAATGTGGGAGATAATTTGTGTTAATTAAATAAATTAAAAATAAAACAAATGGGAAGAAGAAGAGGGGAGTGGCCAGCGCATCATGTAGTGTAGAGGCAAGAGAAATTTATTTTTTTGTATTTTGGTTAATTAAAAGTAAGATATGAAAGATGTGAAGTTGCATTGGAAATCAAAATGTGTAAGAAATAGAGGTATGGGTTGTAAGAGTAAGTTGTAATAAAAAGTAGAGACAGATAAATAGTGTAGAATAGTAGTAAATAGTGTAATGTAAAATAGACATGATAATTTAAGTACCGATAGTAAGAAAATACGCCTATAAATGCGATATCTGATATTTTTAGCTACCGAAAAATTATGAAATTGATATTTTTGAAAATCTTATATTTTTACGAGTCTAACGGTATATTCGGAATATTTTTACTATTCCAAGCTCTGGGACACGTTTTTCAAGAACTGTGTCTGATCGGGTTCAAAACGAGTCGCGGTTTTACTAAACTGATCTTTTTAAGCTTCCTTGGATAATTACAAACTATTCTACTCACTAAACTCTTTCTTACTCTCTTAGGGTATCTTAAACAGGAATGCCGAACTTTAAGCGGTTACGGTAAACTTGGGTTTTGTTGACTTTAGAAATCCGGTTGACTTCTAATTAGGGTTTAAGCTTTAATTTGAATCAAAACTTCGAGGGTTTACAGTTGAACCAGGGACAATTTCTTCACCTTTTTGGGTGAGACTATAACGGTTTGAAAGCTTAAGAAGTCTACTTTAATTTGGTGTAAAGAACAAGCCAAGAACTAACCGACTTGATAGTCAAATTTGAGTGAACTGATGGTCGTTAGCGTTATCCCCTATTTCAACTGAATTAGATGTAATTGAATTTAAAACCCTAATTAACTAACTAGTTTATGCCAAATTAATCATGAACATGTAAAACAATGTGCTAGATAGTTTACATAAAAATTTAAGCTCAAGAACCCATATTTAAGAAGGTGAACCAATTTATTAAAATTAGGTTGTATACTAGTTTTCTATAGGAAATGATATATTAGAATTTAAGGTAAATTAATTCTAATAGAATAAATATGAAATAAATGCAAATAATGTATTTTATATTAAAATATGAATTTTAAGATAAATAATTAATTATTTTGATTTTAGGAATTTATTTAATAAAATTAGTCTAAATATGGTATTATAAGATACTATAAACATAATAAAAAACTATTTTAGATTTCTTAGCACATTTATCGGTAAAAATGGATTATGAATGCTATAAATAGAATAATTATATCTTAAATGAATTGTTTCACTTAATAAAAATTCATTATATTGGTTATAAGATGTGTTATCGAAATTACCATTTTAAGAACCTAATTACCATAAAATAGGTCTAATAGATTAATTTGAATATAAATGAACTTGACGATTAATTCTATCCAACTTGGCCAAATAGAGTTAATGTAGACTTATTAACTAATATTGGCTCAGTAAATTCTTTAAAAACCAACAATTTACACTTAACTATCACTCAACCCAGCGAACTCCTATAAGACCATTTTAATTTACAATTGGTTTAAGATAGACTATGAATAATAAGGTGAATATGTTATTTCAAATGAATATTGACTAAAAACGTCAGTATTTTTTGTGAGTTTAATATAAATAAATAATCGATTTAAATGTCTATATAATAAATCTATTGAGCAGGTATTTGTTAGAAGTTTGCCTCCTGCTTTATCTTCTAGTCTATCATCTATTTGTTCAGAGTACAGATTTTGTACCAGGTACGCAGTAACTTGTATATTGCTTGCTAAGATAGGCATATTGAATGAATTAATACTTAAAATGGCTTAAATAATTGCTTGTTGCTTATGTGTAGCCGTTTTTTAGACCTGGCTCGAGAGGCGGCAACCTTGTTAGGCGGTATCAGCACGGAAGTTAGGCACTTAGGCCATCATAGGTGGCTTGGCAGGTAGCTGACGGGAAGAACGGTAGCGAGATAACGTCTACCTGGATTGAAGAGAAGTAATATAATGTGATTCACATTTATGGGACCAGTTGAGCTACACTATATTATGGACTATGATTGGTATAGATGGGTAACGGCTATGACCCTCGGACGAGGCTATTACTTATAAAGGTTGGAGATATAGGTATTCAAACTACCTATATCAACCTCCTTAGTAGTTGCTGATACTCAAGGACCCCTAGCCTCCTAGCATGTTGCTGGAGTATGAGTGCTCCATTATTGTCTACCGCACTTTAATTTAAAGATATAAACTATTGGTTGTTGCATTGCATTTAAAGTAGGCATATGTGCCCATCTTGTGTGTGCTTGCGTTGCTGTCGTATTAGGCTTCGGGTCATTCCTTTTTTTTTTTTCAGGTGATGATCCGAATACCTGTGATTATCGAGTATGGGACGACTCTAAAGGAGTTTATTAACGAGTGGAGTGGATAGGAACGTTGAATAGCTTATATTGTTAAGGGAAGTTATTAATCATCTTTTCGAACTTATGTTTTGATGATGGCATATCTGTGAGCCCATGGTTGTATTTTAAGATACTATACATTGTGTATTTTGAGATACCCTATGATATGATACTTATTTATAAATGATGGTTTACTTACGGAACTAGCCTTTTTGGAAATCATTTTGAGAATTTTTTTTTTTCTGTTGCAAAATTTCAATTGTTTCCAAAATCTAATTTAACAATTTCATAATCTAAAATTTATTTAGCAATGATCATGATAAATTATAGCTTAGATTAGCCTTAATGTATAACACTGTGGCGAGCTGACACGCCTTGACCTAATTCAGAGCGTAACATTGGTAGAGACTGGTATTGTCAAATCCATCAGTCATGCCGTGATTTTATCCTTAGTAGCTACTGGACCTTGAAATTCCTTTAGTGACTAATAATCACAAGCGTGAAATTGGGCTTAGAAGCTTCTAAACTCTATAACTTGATAAATCACAGCCATAACTTTAATTTCCACTAACCTAACCTCATTTGTTTGTACAAATCTTTCTAATCCATCTAAATGTCTTAAATACGTCCCATTGTCACCTGAAATGAATATATATTATATACAGATTAAGTACCAATTCTTGTATAAAATCATATTAATAAGCTATAAATTGAACTTTATTATCTAGTGAATTTCATGGATAATTTTTGCTTATCAAACTTCCCCACACTTAGGCTTTTCTTATCCTCAATCTAGAAGCTGATAAGAGCACTTGGAAACATAGGGTAGCCATGGTCCTAACTCTCACAATGCTGGAAATTAAAGACTTTATGTTATCGACTCCTAAGTGATTCATCCATTAAGCTAAAGTTCCAAGGCTAGTCATGGTAAGTTGGTCTTTACCCTCACTATGTAAGTAAGCTTCTAATACAGAAGTGAATCACACAACCATGAGTAAGCATAAAAGGAAATTTAGGTATTCTCTTCTTACACTATTCATTTTTAGTTAATTCATTACCAATTCACATTTAAACCCTTTAGTAAAAGCATGCACATCAACTTATCCCCTGAGTTTCTCTCCTTTATTGTATGTTCTTTCTTTGATTTCTTTCTTTTTATTTTCTTGGAGTTCGTATTTTTAAGAATCTTATAACCATTGTAATGAACTTTCAACTGATAATCTTAAGTTCATCACTTAAGTTAACAGAAGTTGTTATCTTAAAAAAGGCGTCCATCGAGATTACTCGTTTGAGTTATAAGACTTACTGAACACTTTACTTTGAGCACCTTCTTGTTAAAGTGACATCCTTGGTTAGTTGATTCTAGGCCGAATGACCTTAGGTGCCTAGGCTTTAAAAGGACCCTAAAGAACCTCAATCACTTCTAAGATATGCCCTTTTTTTTTTCTTTTTTTCCTTATAGAAGAATAAAATAAACAAATGTTAGAGAGATTATCAAGTGATCTGTATTATTTGAAATTTACACTAAGGTTAATCAATTTAAAGCATTCTTTCATATCAATAATTGTTATTAGTAAGATAAGAGTATAAAGCTAAATGCTTTATACTTATAGTTATATGTCACTTGAGTCAAGAATCTTAAGTTAAATAATGAGTAAAACTACCCCACTATGATTTCACCATGTGACAATAACCTTAGAAATTATACACATGCATAAGCATCTTAAATGGAATTACATTCATTATTCTAACACTTGTACAAAATTTAGTTGAAGTCAAAATCTAATTAACACTATACCAGAACAGCTTGCTTCATTAACAAACAAATTATATAGGCATTCATTATCACTATTCATATAAGATAACTTCAGCTAGCACGCAAGCATTTAAAGACATTGTCCCTAATGTCTCAAGCAACTATTTAGCATGAATGAGAAAGAATAAAACAAAATAATGAAATAAAGATTAAAAAGTGAACATGACTCCCCTGACTTTTGAAGTTTGAGTCTGAACCATATCGTCATTCCATAACTGAAGTTACGATCGCGATTTTCTCGAATTGACTCACCTTGATAAAAAA